>JAWDJD010000003.1:32902500-33327500 GCA_035047305.1 Bradypodion pumilum
TGCCATCAAAAGGACAATATTAAAATTTCAAACAATACATGTCTTTATTAGTAACAAGGGTGTTCCACCTAAAATGCTTTTTCCGCAAGTGGTAAGCAAGCATGATCTCTTTTTGTTCGTCTTCTCTCTCCCCCTCTCCCCATTTGTAGGAACTTTTATTTACATGGTTGACAAAACAATTAGAATGACGAGATGAAAAAGAGGACAGAGCCTCTATACCTATAACTGTTGTGTGGCAGAGAGAATTGACAGTGGTTTAATTGCTAAAATCACAGGAACTCTGTGCTCTGTTTTCAAATGACAACCTTATGAACAAGCTAGCTTTCTTAGGCTGCAGTTGTAGGAATCGGGGCCGCTGAGGGCCGTAGGTCCCGGAGGAGACTGATCAAAGAACGATACGAGGCAGCATGGAGGAGGATAAGATCAGTGGTTTATTGAGGAAAAGGCATAACCATTTATAGATCAGAAGGCAAGGTAGAAAAAACCATCACCCAACAGTGAATCACATCACCTATTTACTCAGGTTAATTGGGAATCTTTCTTGGGGAAGTTAATTAGTGCGGGCAAACATGGACTGGGAAAACACCATTGTTTTGGGCTTAGGAGCTGGGTAAATATGGCCACTATTTGCGCCAGAGATTTACGCTAAGCTCGGAGATGAATGTTTGCCTAATTATGTTACAGGAGTTAGTGATCTGCTTACTTGGCAGAGTCTTAGGTCAGGTCAAGGAATTGGGTGAATCAAACCCTATAATTTATCCACCCCCCTTAATTTGGGTGCTCGCAGAGCCCACGGGCCAGGAAGCCTTTCTCCCGAAGTGGTCTCTGGCGGGCCGTTCTGTGCCCATGGGGGCACGGGGAATCCACATCTCCCCTTTTAATTTTTCTTAAGAGCCTGACCGGCAACTCTGCGCAGGAGCGGTATCAGCTGTTGAGCGGGAATGACGTCTCGGGGTCTCCTTCTGGGGCAGCTGTAGCGATGTTGGGCCGCTAGGGCGGCGCTAGGTCCCGGAGGAGACTGATCAATGACAACACGAGGCAACAGGAGCGAGATCAGATCAGTGGTTTATTGGAAAAATACATACACCTTTTATAGATCAGAAGGCAGGTAGAAAAAACCATCACCCGGGAGTCAATCACATCACCTGTTTACTCAGGTTAATTGGGAAACCTCTCGAAGGGAAGTTAATTATTTCAGACAAACATGGGATGAGGGAAACCATTGTTTAGGGCTTAGACAGGGGTAAACATATTCACTATTTGCACCGGGGATTTCCTTGGCCGGGAGATGAGTGTTTACCTAATCAGTCACTGGAGTTAGCGATCTGCCTACCTTGCAGAATCGTCGGTCAGGTCATGTAATTGGGTGAATCAAACCCTATCATTTATTCACCCCCCTTAATTTAGCTGCCCGCAGAAGCCACCGCCAGGAGCCTTCTCACCTAAGCAGCCTCCGCCGGGGCTGTTCCATGCCAGATGGGCATGGGGAATCCGCAGGCAGCACCTTGAGATCAGCGAGGGAATACATTGCACAAAGCAGCAGATTGCTATGCCTAGTATAATCACCCCCACAACCACCTTGAGTACCGTTTGGAGCCACCCCCAGGGGATCCATGACCACATCCAGTTCCACAATGAGCTCCACCAAGCTCCCCATGCAGAACCCTCTGTGATGCCCTGGACTATGGTGTGGAGATCAGTGAGCTGATTCTGTACTTTGCGGGAGTTGTCAGTGAGGTTGAAACAGCACATACCATAAAAGGATTCGCAACCCAGGTGGTGCAACAATAAGAGGTAGTCGATAGCCGCTCGATTGTCAAGAATGGCATGGCGAAGCTCTGCCTGCTCTTGATTAAGGAGCGCTATCGCTGAGGAGGTATGGTTGATGGCTTTTGCTAGACCGCAAGCCAAGCGACCAATCCTCTTTGCGTTGCCGACGGCTAAGCCTGGCACGCCAAAGATGCTGACTGCCAAAGAGAGATATTCGGCAGGACTCATTACTCTAAAGCTGCTCTCACATGAGCTGTCTAACCGGGTGGTGCGAGTGTGCCGTATGAGTGAGGGAACATTTGAAATATTTGTAACATTTGTGCTTGGGGTGACCATTTCCTTAGTAGGGAATAACAATGTCAAACGGCTGATACAGCATATAGAGTCTGAAACATTTGCAGGAATGTAGTTCCACGTATACTGGTTGCATGTGAAGAACCAACCGGATGGCAGGGTGATATGAGCGTACATGGTGCCAAGTGGTACTGGGTTATTGCAAGTCCAATTGCCATTGCCAACGTTGAGGCAGCGGCGCCGGGTACGACCAGCTGAGGTGCAGCCGTACATTCGTCCACAGGTAGAGTTCGGGCTGACCGCCACCCGAGGAGTGTGGAGGGTGGCTGCATCAGCCGGCAAAGTCATGGTCAGCCGCATCTCCCAGCGGGCATACTCTGAAGAAGCCGCTGGAATGTATGGGCTGAAAAGTCTTTTCACAAGCCAGTCCCCATCCCTGGGGTGCGCGCTTGGAGAATGGCACACCGGGATGAGGCAGGTGCTGAGGATTGAGGCAGAACCAAGGTCCTGCCTGAGGCAAAAATCGGACTGGTTGACGAGACCCGCCAACCTCTCCCAAATATTGTACTGCATCCGGGCAGAGAGGTCTCCGCCGGGCAGCAGATCGTTGGCCTCCAACGAGGCGGCCTGAGCGCCTCCCCCCAAAAGCAGGGAAAGGGTCAGGGTGATGGTGAGCGCCAGGGTGTTGGCATGAATCTGGGCGAAAACTGCAGCTGCGAGGTTTTCCGGCGTTGGCTCCTTCCTTTCGCGCTGGACGGTGTCCTCGGCCTCACGACAAAGGATCTTGACCATCCCCCAGGTGATCTTGGGTGCTGTCGTCGGTGGCTGTCTCTTCCGATGGGTCCTCTCGGTCAGAGTGAGGTCATCCATCTCCGGGATCGGACTCTGGTCAGTCTGGGTCCACGCCATGTGGTTCCAAGTAAGGCTTGACACACCGAGCTGGGATCCAAACGACACCTGTAGGAGACATAACTGCAGCATACCCTCTTCCCCAGGTTACGAGCGGCGCCGGGCCCCTCCAAGAAGGGTCCGGTGGCACCAGGTATCGGACCATCGGTCGCGGGAGAGCTTCCGAACGGCGGAAGTGCTTCTCCTGCGGCGTACAATCCGAAAAAACATTAAGGTGATTGTAAGTGAACAATACCTTATTCAGGCAATGCTGTGCCTGGCCCTGTGACTTGGGGAGGGCTGGTGGCTCCCCCCCTTTCTGTTTGTTTGTCAATATAGGACTTGAGCGTCCGATTGACCCGTTCCACAATCGCTTGCCCCTGCGGATTGTAAGGAACGCCAAAAGTATGCTTAATATCCCAAGTGGCCATGAAGGCGGCCAGCTGCCTAGAGCTGTAGGACGGGGCGTTATCGGTTTTAACGTGCCGAGGTTTGCCCATGGCTGCAATGCAGGAAAGGAGGTGCTGCTCCACGTGGGAAGCAGTCTCCCCTTTCTGCGCCGTTGCCCAAACGAACTGAGAAAAAGTGTCTATGCAAACGTGCATGTACTGCCATCTGCCAAACTGTGGAACATGCGTGACATCCATCTGCCACATCCGGTTAGCCTCTGTCCCTCGTGGGTTGACCCCCCACGAGGGCCCCCCCGGTGCCCCTGCACAATGCTGGCAAGAGCGAACTATGCCTTGGGCTTGAGAGAGTGGCAGATTGAACTGTCTGGTGAGCGCTTTGGCATTTTGGTGAAAAAAGGCATGGCTCTGAATTGGAGTAGTAAAAACACCCAAAACTGAACGTTGCTGAATTTCCTTTGCCGCCGCATCCGCTCTGCTATTGCCCACGGAAATCGGACCCGGTAGGTCTTGATGACTTCGGATGTGGGCAATATAGAGCGGCTCCGTGCGGTTTCGCAAATGAAATTGAGCAGTGAGAAACAGACTAAGCAAATTTTTGTCTATCGCGGGAGTGATGTATGCTCCCGGTAGACTGTGAAGCAAATTCCTAACATACATACTGTCAGTAATGATGTTTAAACGTTCTTTGGCGAAGGTGCGCAAAGCAAGGTTCACCGCTGCCAACTCTGCCCGCTGCGCGGACTTTTGTGGAAGAGTTAGCAGCGTGCGCCAAGCTTGGCCCTCCTGCCAGGTCAAGATACCATATGTGCGACCGCCATCAGTAAAAACTGTCCTGGCCCCCTGAAGTGGAACCAGCGAGAGCAATTCAAACAAGCTGACTGTCTGCGTTTGGAGTGAGACAAGTCTGGGGTCCTTTGGCAAGTGGTATGCCAAGCATCCGGTGAATCCTTCCAACGCAATTGGAAGCGAGTCACCGAGCTGCATTAATTGCTGAATTTGTTCCTTGGTGAACGGGACTACGATTTTGGCCAAATCATGCCCTGAAATGTCCCTAGCTCTCAGCCTTCCGCAGTAAACCACCACGGAGACCAATTCTTGGGGAGGAACGATGTTTCGTGAAGAGGTGTTCGGAAGGTACACCCACTCCACGATACTTGCCCCTTTCTCGGCATCTACGCCGAGCGCTCCAGTAAACATGGATCCTGACCGTACGATGTACAAATTCAGGATCGGAGCATATGGCCCTGGGGTGATCCTATCTACCCATCGCTGGCTGAGAACTTGGTTGACCTTCTCGATAGCCAAGCGTGCGTCTCGAGAAATCTTTATCCGGTCTGCTGGCTGCTTGCCTAAAGTTAGCAGCGAGAAGAGTGGTTTCAAAAGATCCGTATCCAGTCGGAAATACGGTCTGGCCCAATTGATGTTACCTAAAACTTGCTGCAACTCTACAAGGGTGACTGAGTCCTGTAAGTTGATCTGAGGCAAAACTGGTGCTGCGAAAGAGCGGAGATGCCGATGACCCAAGTATGAGAAGGGCTCGGTTCTCTGCACTTTCTCTGGGGCAATGAGTAAACCTTTGTCCCCCAGGCTGGCCTGGAGGTCAGAAAACATTTCGCTGCCGAGTTGCGGCATCGCGACCAAGATGTCATCCATAAAATGGCAAACTATGGCTTTGGGGTAAAGGCTTCGGAACTTTGCCAGTGCGTTGTGAACATAAATTTGGCACAGGGTGGGCGAATTGAGCATGCCCTGTGGCAAAAATTTCCACGCGTAACGCTGCGTGGGCTCGCTGTGGTTCAAAACCGGCACCGTAAAGGCGAACCTTTCCCGGTCCCGGGGGTCTAAGGGGATTGTATAAAAGCAATCCTTGAGATCTACGACTAGAATCTCCCACCCCTCGGGAATCATGTTAGGATTTGGGATGCCGCATTGAAGCGGACCCATTGGCTGTATGCATTTATTGATCTCTCTGAGATCGTGGAGGAGTCGCCACTTCCCCGACTTCTTCTTTATCACAAAAATTGGTGCATTCTAAGGGCTAGTGGACTGCTCTATGTGTCCTGCGTCTAGCTGTTCTTTAACTAGCTGCTTGAGGGCAACTAATTTCTCTCCCACTACCGGCCATTGTTCTACCCAGACCGGCGTATCAGTGAGCCATTTAAGTGGCAACGCCATTACCCGTACTGCTGTAAGATGTCTTGCCCCCAAAGGTTGATGTGCATGTCAAGAATGTGCGGCCGAATTACCGCCGTGCCATCAGCCTTTGGGATTGTGACTTCCACCCACTCTCGGCTCCTAAACGCTTCCTGGATGCCGCCTACCCCCCACACATCAGAGACCGGCTCAATGGCCCACTCTCTTGGCCACTGGCTCCTGCTTATCATGCTCACATCCGCTCCGGTATCGAGTAACCCTGAGAACGCTCTTTTGTTCAAAAATACCTCGATAACGGGGCGCTGCTTCCACTCAATGTTGGTCTCCACTGTCGCTAAGACCTGGTATCCTTGTACTGCCTCACTGGCGCTCGAGCGGTCCTCTGACCGGGACTCGGAGCTGTCACTGAGCCTTCCCTGGCTATCTGCTGGCGAGTGACAAGGAACCATGATCAGTTGCGCTAAGGTGTCTCCCTTGTGAATAGTTTGGGGCAGGTGAGTCCAAAGCTGAACTTGGAGAACGCCTGAAAAATTCGAGTCAACGACTCCTGGAATTATGAAAATTCCGCGTGCTCCAGCTACACTGCGGGGCAAAACTAAACCTATAAAGCCCTTGGGCAGTGGACCCATGTACTGGGAGTCCACTAGATAGACCGTGCCTGGCAGGTCGCATGTAACGTCCGCCTGACAAGTCAAGTCTAACCCTGTACTACCCTTGGGGCTGGCCTGTGCCCTCGCAATGTCTGGAATGTGACCGGGATTTAGTCTAGCTCTGGTGAGCTTTGGGTGAGGGGAGTCCCTGTTTGGACCGGGGCCAGAGACATGCCCGCGTTCCGGTTTCCTGAATTCGGACAGTCTCGAGCCCAATGGTAGCCTCTTTTGCATTTCGGACATGGGGTGTTTGGAGCCTTGGGACGGCTGGACTTTTGTCCGCCTCCCTTGGATCGGCACTCCCTAGCGAAGTGACCAACCCTGCCACAATTGTGACATGCTCCTTGGGTCTTTCCTTTTGGTCTCTTACCCCCTTGCACCGCTGCCGCTAGCAAACCCATCTTATAGGATTCTGTGCCAACGTCGGCGCAAGCTCTAATCATGTTCGTGAGTGTCAAGTCGGGACGATTGCCTAGTGACTGCAAGATTTTACGGCAGTCTAAATTGGCATTGTCCTTGGCTAACTTCATCATGAGCTCTTGTTGGGCCTGCTCATTATCAATCTGCCTGCTAATGGCTTCTTCCAGGCGATTGATGAAGTCCATATAGGGTTCCTGGGCTCCTTGCTTGATAGCGGTGTAATTTTTAGCCGCTTTGCCAGTTGCTGGGACTTTGAAAAACGCCCTAAAGGCGGCCTCGGCCGACATCTGGAGAGTGGCGAGTGGCAAGTTGATCTGGGCATCGATGGATTCGAAGGCACCTGAACCATATAACTGGTCAGGAAGTACTGCGCCTCCCATCCTGGCTGCCTTTGTCTGCGCCTCAAGGCGAAACTCGCTGTCCCAAATTAAATACTGGCTAGGGGTGAGCATCATCCGCATGACGGCTTTCCAGTCATGGGGAATCCACATGGTGTTCTCGCACACTTGCTGAAGCGTGCCCCTAGTAAAGCGACTTTGGAGCCCTGTTTCTGAAATGGCTTTCCGTATAGCCATGAGAAGCTTATACGGGACTGGGGAGTGTACTATCTGCTGGGCGCCCGTAAGCGCTTCCATCTCCATGCGGATGAGACATATCTGACTGAGCTCTGCTAGCTCCTCTACTGGCAATTCCCCCTTCCTGAGTTCTTCCTCTACTGTGCGCTGAAGGGCACTTTTAGTAGCTAGGGAACCTGTTGCTATCTGAGAAGCGCCTGCGCTCCTCACTCCTTGCATTCCGTCGGTGACGTCTGCAGCTGTCACCGAGGGAAAGCTCCCTACACTACTCTGCCTAAATTGGAGTGACGGATAGAGCGCCGTAGGCGCCGTTGGTTCGGCTGGCGCATCTGGCAGATTTGGGGGTTCTTTGGCCTCTACCCGGACTGGCTCTATCTCCGCCAAGAGCTTCCTACATTTTCTCCAAGTGCGAATTACGCCTCCTAGAGCTTTCGGGGGTTGCTGAATGCAGTCTCCTATCTGATCCCAGAGCTCAAGGGTTAATGTACCTACTTCTGGGTAAAGCAGGCAGTGTTCCCCTAGGTACACCAAAAGTCTCGCTAGCTCTCTGCTGTGAAAACGCACCTTAAATACCCTGGCCAGGATTCTGAACTCTCCCTCACGAGTTCTTTGGCTAGCGGATGGACGCTGTAGCTGAGGACAGGTCCCCATATTACCTGCGATTGGGTCCTCGGAAGATTCCTCCTCGGGACGAGTCGACGCGTCTGTGGCAGGCAATAGGTTCTGGCGATGACGCTTCTGGGTAGAGCTTGGAGCGTGGACTGCGGCCACGGGCCCTCGGTGGCCACTGCGCTGTCAGGGGCTCACAGCTGCCCTGAGCGGAACGCGTTTTTCCCTTTGGCGCAAGCCGCCACGAAAGTCGGGAGCAAGCTGTAGGATGCCTCTTTGGACTGCCTCACCGCAGGCCGTCCCTCCGATCGGCTGGCTGCCGGACGGAGTGCCGCGCTGTCCTCTGGGATGATTCAGACACGGTTCAAGCGCAGAACCGGACCGTGTGATCGCTTACTCTGAGGAAGACCGCTCGGGGGTCGCTTACTCATGAGTAGATCACGTCGGGGTCACCAGGTGTAGGAATCGGGGCCGCTGAGGGCCGTAGGTCCCGGAGGAGACTGATCAAAGAACGATACGAGGCAGCATGGAGGAGGATAAGATCAGTGGTTTATTGAGGAAAAGGCATAACCATTTATAGATCAGCAGGCAAGGTAGAAAAAACCATCACCCGACAGTGAATCACATCACCTATTTACTCAGGTTAATTGGGAATCTTTCTTGGGGAAGTTAATTAGTGCGGGCAAACATGGACTGGGAAAACACCATTGTTTTGGGCTTAGGAGCTGGGTAAATATGGCCACTATTTGTGCCAGAGATTTACGCTAAGCTCGGAGATGAATGTTTGCCTAATTATGTTACAGGAGTTAGCGATCTGCTTACTTGGCAGAGTCTTAGGTCAGGTCAAGGAATTGGGTGAATCAAACCCTATAATTTATCCACCCCCCTTAATTTGGGTGCTCGCAGAGCCCACGGGCCAGGGAGCCTTTCTCCCGAAGTGGTCTCTGGCGGGCCGTTCCGTGCCCATGGGGGCACGGGGAATCCACATGCAGTTCTATAGTCCTTACCTAGAAATAAGTTTCAATGAATTGAAAGAGACTTCCATCCTTCCAAGGTCAGTAAAATGAGTTCCCAGTGTGTTTGTGGCAAAAATGCCGATTATCCTGTGAACCACCCAGAGATTACACTAAACACTATGGGTCAATATATAAGCATAATTGCTAGTGTTTTGCTACAATGAAATGTAGTTTGTATAGTGTGGAGAGCTCTTGACACTTAGAGATGATGCAATAAAAGATCGCAGTAGGACCCAAAAATGTTACTGTGAAGATAGAAGGCAAGACAGTCTTTACAAGGGAGTGATATGACAGGACAAAACAAAACATATCCACCCTGCAGTGGTATACATTGGTTCACGGAGAGGGTGGGGGATCCATGTTGGAGATACAATAGCAATTACATTTATATACAAGCAGTGGTGTGGATTCAGCTCTTTGAAAATGAGAATGAGTACCCCTTTTTAAAGGAATCACATCACTTCTTTCTAAGAAAATTTGAAAATTTGCTTCTACTAGAGCAGGGGTGGCCAAACATTTCGGGCTGTGGGCTTGTCGTGTGGTTGAGTGGGTTTAGTGTCTTGCACGGAAGACAAAGAAGGAGTCGCAGTGAGGACTAACACAGGTTTATTGGTTGATGATCAGGATGAACATGAGGTAATGGCGGAGGTACAGCTCATTATATACTGTAGCACATATATTTGAATCTCGTTGCATGGTAGCTTATTGGCCGCTACCGGCGTGACGTCATTCTGAGTCACGCCCATCTTCTCCAGGTGATCCTCGCGCAGGAAAGGTTCCCGCGGCTGCCGGTGATTTGGGGAATGTGAACCATGTGAGCTGAACGCTCGCAGCTGCCCTCTATAGGCAGCTTACTCACGTTCCTTAACAGCTGAGCTACATTGTAATTGTGGTCAGGTTACATTCATACATTTCTTAAAGCAACATTGTACATACATAACACTCCTCCCCCCTAGGATGGGACGAAGTCCCTCAACCATTGTGGCTTGCCGCACGTGCGTCTGGGGCGCACGGCCGCTTGACTTAACACAGGGGAGCCGGGGCTCCTGGTTCCGCAGAGTCCTGTCCTGCAACGGAAAGGGGGGACTCATTAGTGGCTCGGTGGGGACTCTGCGACAACCTTGCATTGGGGGACGGGAATGGAATGAACAGTTGGGACGTGAACCCCTGCCTACCGCTTGAGGAGCTTGGGGTTCCCCCCCCAGTACGAATCTCGGGACTGACGAGGAGGCCCTCGTGGTCTCGCCACCCCCTGTTGCCTGTCCGGGCATTCTAGAGGCTGAGGCGGGCGAATTCTCCCCTGCTGCCTGTCTCGTGGGTGTCTGCCTCGTGGGGGCTGGAGCTATGGTATATTCTAAAACAAAAGGGCTGGGGGGACTGGAGGTACCAGGGGCTGAACTGAAACCCCTCTTTTCGCTAGGACGGGTGGGGGACCACTCCGCTACACCCCCTGGTACTGCAAATCATAATCAAACTCATCCCTCTCTTTCAAAGTATCCTCCTCTGTGGCTGAGAATCCAGGGTATGCATTTGTACCCACGGATGCCGCCGTGTCTCCCCCTTGGGTAACGCGGGTGGGGGAGGACCCTAACGCTGATTCCCCTTCACTGGTGACTCGCCTTCTGAGTTGGTCAGCATGCCTTCTCCAGAGTAGACCCGAGCTATTCTCGACCCTGTAGGATACTGGCCCCGTCTGCTCAATAATCGTCCCTGGTACTCATGCTGGCCCCGAGGCCGCGTAGTTCCTGCAGTGGACCGGGTCCCCTACCGAAAAACATTTGGAGCTATCTACCCCTATATTTATATTTCTCCCTTCATCCTCCACCCTGGACGGATCCATCCGGTCAAAAAGTGTTACTGGACGCCTCCTCATGAGGAGTTCGGCTGGCGAAAATCCTGAAGCTAGGGGGGTTGTCCTGTAGCAGATGAGGAACTGGCACAGATGAAGGTTCAACTCACCGGGGCCCATGCACCGCAGTGCGTCTTTCGTAGTGCGCACTTGGCGCTCTACCTGACCGTTTGTGGCGGGGTGAAAAGGGGCAGTGGTAATGTGCCTGATGGCGTTTCTTTCAATAAACGTCTTGAACTCCGCAGATGTGAAGGTACTAGCGTTATCGCTAACGAGGACGTCTGGCAGGCTGAAGCAGGCAAAGACCTTGCGCAACTGTTTAATGGTTGCCGCAGAGGAGGTGCTGTTCATGGGGATTACTTCTAACCACTTTGAATAGGAGTCGACTATCAGCAGAAACATGGACCCGTGGAAGGGGCCAGCGAAGTCGACATGAATCCGGGACCATGGCCCGTGGGCCATGTCCCATTCCCTATGGGGTAACCGGGACTCCTCAGGCCGAGAGCTCTGGCAGCTCTCACACGTGCCCACTAAGCGTTCTATATCCGCGTCTATCTGGGGCCACCAAAAGAAGTTCCTGGCCAGAGCCTTGGAGCGCACTATCCCCGGGTGACTGGTATGCAGTAGCTTCAGTACCTTAACCCTTAGCTTCTCTGGGATGACTACCCGTTGGCCCCAGAGTAGGCAGCCCCTTTCCAGGGAAAGCTCTACTCTACGCCTGAAAAATGGCTTGAAAGGCTCCTCGGGGGGAGTGGTGGGCCACCCTTTCCTAACCCAGGAACTAACTTGGGCCAGCATCTTGTCGGCCGCCGTGGCCTTGGCGAGGTCGGCCGGGACGATGGGGGGTGAGTCGAGGGACTCGATCAGCAGGACTTGGTGGTCCTGCTCTACCTCGCATGCGGGGTCCCCTAAACTAGGGAGGGGAGACCGGGACAGTGCATCCGCATGGGAGATCTCCTTCCCTGGGCGATAGACCAGCTCATACTGGTAGGCGTTGAGGAAGATGGCCCAACGCAGCATCCTGGGGGATAGAATTTGCGGGGTGGGTTTGCTGGTGGTGAAGATCCCCAGAAGTGGCTTGTGATCCGTCACCACCGTAAACTCGCGGCCGTATAAAAAGTCGTGGAACTTCTTCGTTCCCGCGATGATGGCCAGGGCCTCCCTATCTGTTTGCGCGTAATTGCGCGTGGCTTTCGAGAGGGACCTTGAGTAGTACGCTATCGGGGCTTCCCGCCCGCTCTCCAACACGTGGCATAGAACCGCCCCCACCCCCACTGGGGACGCATCACAGACTAGAACTACTGGTCTCCTCGGGTCAAAATGGGTCAGGACAGCATCCGAGGATAAAAGCGCCTTTAGCTCCCTGAAAGCTTTCTCTTGCCTATCTCCCCACCGCCAAATCGCCTCTTTCTTTAATAGCGCATGCAGTGGCTCCGCAACGGATGCCTTCCTCGGCAGGAAGGAATGGTAAAAATTTAAGAGCCCTAGAAATGACTGCAGCTCCGGTTTCACGGTGGGGCGAGGGGCATTTTGCACCGCCGCAACCTTGGACTCGGAGGGCTTGATGCCTTCCGGGGTTATCTTGAACCCGAGGAACTCAACCTCCCTCGCAAAGAATACACATTTGTCCCGTCTCAGTCGAAGGCCCGCTTTCTCGAATACTGAAAGGACCCTGTCTAGCCTTCGCGCTAGTTCTGATTCGCCCCCGCTGTTATCAACACATCGTCAAAATATGGGAGGATGCCTGGAAGCCCATTTAGAAGGCGTTCCACGAGGGACTGGAAAATTCCGGGGGCCGAATTCACGCCGAACTGAAGGCGCGTTACCTTAAATGCCCCCTTGTGCGTTACGATCGTTTGCGCAGCGGCAGCAGCCGGGGTTACGGAGAGCTGCTGATATGCCTGTGCCAGATCTAGCTTGGCAAAACACCTCCCCCCATGTAACGTGGCCAGTAAATGGCTGACCACGGGCACCGGATATGCATTTGGCCAAATGGCCTTATTGATCGTACATTTATAGTCCGCGCAAATCCTGACCTCCCCGTTTGATTTGAGAGCCGTAACAATCGGCGTTTCCCACTCTGCCAAATCAACTGGAACCAAAATCCCTTGCCCCACCAATTTGTCCAGTTCCACCTTGATCTTGTCCTTGAGGGCGAAGGGCATTCTTCTTGGCTTGAGGCGTATGGGTCAGATTTCTGGGTCCAATTCAAAAGAAACTGGGAGCCCCTTGTAAGTCCCGAGCCCCTTCTTGAAAACGTCCGGGTGTGCGTTGCACACGTCCCGCATTGGGTCAGTCTCGATGGCGTTAATGCCGGACAGTTCGATTCCCAGGGGAGCAAACCACTGCGTTCCCAAAAGGCAGCATCTCCCCCCCCTTGAGGACCACTAGGGGCAGTTTCTCGGAGTAGCTCTTGAACTTCACCTTGAAGTTCCCCACCCCCAACACTGGGATCCCCTTTCCCTGCACATCCCGTAAGTGTGACCTCATGGCCCGCAGTTTGGGCCGCACATCTGGGGGAATGCGCATAAACTCTTTTTGGGACAGGATGGAATAGGACGACCCCGAGTCTATCTCCATCCTCACTGGGAGCCCCTGTAACAGTACCTCTACGAAAAAACCGCCGGTGCTCCAGGCCCACGCGGTTCACGCCTTCCTCGCTGTAGTTGGCTGAGACCTTCCTGGTGCCTGCCGCCTTCCGTTGGTGTGCTGGGGGTGGCTCGAGACGCCCTTGTCCTCAGCTCGCCCGCGCCTGCATACTCTGGCGATGTGTCCCTTTCGGCCGCAATTGTGGCACTCGGCCTTCCGGAACGGACACCTCGTGCGGTCGTGGGACGCCCCACAACCATCGATGCGGTCGAGGGGCACCACGTCCACCTTCCAGGGGGCCACCAGGTTCATCAGGATACGCAGCGTGGCCGGCCCCACCTGGGCCAGAAAATGGGAGCGCATCTTCGCGTCATCGTCGACGCCCGCGGCTTCCATCGCGTGCCGAAACTGGCACTCGTACAGCTCCCATTGCTCTGGGTCGCTGATATCGAAGTGGTAAGGCTTGACCTTGGGATTTGCCATCGATCCCACCTTCGTCGCCAATTTAGTGTCTTGCACGGAAGACAAAGAAGGAGTCGCAGTGAGGACTAACACAGGTTTATTGGTTGATGATCAGGATGAACATGAGGTAATGGCGGAGGTACAGCTCATTATATACTGTAGCACATACATTTGAATCTCGTTGCACGGTAGCTTATTGGCCGCTACCGGTGTGACGTCATTCTGAGTCACGCCCATCTTCTCCAGGTGATCCTCGCGCGGGAAAGGTTCCCGCGGCTGCCGGTGATTTGGGGAATGTGAACCATGTGAGCTGAACGCTCGCAGCTGCCCTCTATAGGCAGCTTACTCACGTTCCTTAACAGCTGAGCTACATTGTAATTGTGGTCAGGTTACATTCATACATTTCTTAAAGCAACATTGTACATACATAACAGTGGGCCAGTCACGTGGTTAAGCCAGCTGGTGACATGGTTCCTCCCACTGGAAGTGGAAGTAAAACGTGCCCGCACATGCGCAAAACACTGCCATAAATGCACCCACGGCTGTAATAAACGCGTTTATGACAGCCATGAGTGCTTTATGGCAATGTTTTGTGCATGTGCGGGTGCGTTTAGTTTCCACTTCAGGGAGCAGCAAGGGCTGCCCTGTGGGCCATAGTGGGAACCCCTGTACTAGAGAAACAATGGAATCAATCTGGCTAGGTTATCCTGCTATGCTAATAAAGTAGACCACACTGCCAGAGACTCAACACCGAGTGTCTGTGGCAGAACTCCTGGGTCTGGTTAAAGTAACATCAGACTCAGAGTGTTGTCAGCAGTAATGACTATGTCATTCATTCATGGGTTAGTGAATTGACCCTTCATCTTTCTCTGTCTTAATGATCTGGACAGCATTCAACCCATTTTTGGCAAATGTTACCACATAGACACACACACCTCCACTCCCTATTACTGTATGCATCAAAGAGAGCTGTCCCAATGATAACAAGATGAAATTGAAGGGTTTCTTCTAATTGGGAGGAGGACATTTATTTGTTCGCTTCTCTCTTCATTTATTTAATTAATTTATAATCAAGAAAGAGTTACACGGAAAATGAAAAGCCCAATTCAGACTGGTGAAGTTTGACAACAGAATCAAATTTTCCTCCTATCTGTTGTACATGATCTGCTTTGATATAAAGATGGTATTACATTCTTAAATTGGATTGTTTTCTGCAAATGATTCCCAATAAAGCTTACATTCATAGTAACAAAAGATGTTGTAAATGGAAGTTCCCAACCTCCAAGAATGTATAAAATGTATAAAATTATCACACATAGAAATCTGCACCAGGTAGTTGTTTGTGATTTTGTTGCATATCTGCAGTTGCTACCTACATTTTGTGCCTGTTAACTAACCTGACAACCCTGAGGACTAATGACTAAGAGCTCAGGACTAGAAAATGACTTGTGAAACTGGATCAGTGGTATGGGTGTCATGCTGCGATGCGGGAGGCAGATGAAAGGCCATTGCATTATATTCTCAGGACAGTCTTCATGGCTGATCACCAAGATGATTGCCAATATTCAGATTCAGATTCAGATACAGATACAGTAGAAGAAGAAGAAGAAGAGAAATACACTTGGGATAAGAAAGGTAATAGAAGTATTAGTTCTATGTAGCCATGTGGGTATTTGGAACCATGGCTGCCTCTTTCATCTGTAGAAAACAAAAGCAGGATGTCTCCTCCTTGGAGGGGCAAGAGAGAGAAGTGAGAGGGAAGCAAATGACCTCAGCAACACTAGGAATAGCAATTTACGTTCAAACTACAGTCAGCACAGCAGGCAAAGGGCAGCCTAAGAAAACAAGTTCTCTGCTCCATCCCATGAGTCTTCTTGAGTTGCACTCAGTCACTTCTAACAATCCAAAGATTGTGGGAAGGGGTTGGGACAACCCATGGTAGTTTTTCAGGCTGCTTTTATTGGGGGAAACTGCACCATGATGCAATCTTCAGTTACACAAATCTTTTACACAACACTTCAATATGAAATAGGTTTTTAATTAGAATGTCCCTTTCAATCTTGTTAGACAAAGGGCTGCCACTCTGCGGTGTTGATATTCCATTATTGCAGATATTCTAAGTGTTGAAGCTGCTAACTACTTGACAGTTAATACAAACAAAAACAAAGAAGAGATAGCAAATAAGAGTCCTATTGGTGCAGTGGTTAAACTGCTGTACTGCCGCCAAAACTGCTGACATCGTGAGTTCGATCCGGACAGGGATCAATGTCAACTCAATCTTCCAAGGTCAGTAAAATTAGTACCCAGCATGTTGGGGGCAAAAGGCTAATTACCTTGTGAACCACCCAAAGAGTGCACTAAGTGCTATGGGGTGGTATATAAGTGTAATTGCTATAGCAGCAGCCTTCAGATATGTTTCTAGAAAATATATACCTGTCATCACACTGTAGTTATTGCTACACAATTAAAAACTGTCTCAGATCCTAACATAAAGTACTTGATCACATTGTCACCTTATTAGTAGTACTGATATGATAGTTTAGCGCTAGATCACCTCCAATCAAGAAATTTGTAAATACAGTATTACAAAGAAACAGAAATAACCAAGAGAAAATAAAAGATATGCCTGTGGTATGTGATATTTCTGTACATGTTAAGAATAACTTTGCAACCTTGTTACCTTTTCTGAAACATTGTACAGTACAACCCTTTCAAAACCAAGCAACTTGAAGCAAAGCTAACTTGATAGCAAGTCATAAAAGGATAGTCAGAGGTGGGACTGGAGGATGGAAGGAAAGAAAAGGGGCCATGGGCTGAAATGTGAATTCAGTCACATCAGCTGATGCAATGAACCCTCATGGCACAATGATTAAGCTGCAGTATTGCAACCGAAATTGCTCACAATGTAACTTTGATCCTGATGAGCTCAAGGTTGACTGGGCCTTCCATTCTTCCGAGGCTGCTAAAATGAGTACTCAACATGTTGAGGGGAAAAAAGGCTAATTGCATTGTGACATGCCTTCATATTTAACCTACCTACACTCTCTCTTGACTAATGTTAACTGGCCATTATGCGTACAAATTTTGTGTGTTTGTCCCTATTTTCATCTATGAGATGTTGGAAGGTATGCAGACCAGGTGGAACTAGGCCATCCAATAAGGAGCTTATGCTCTGCTTTCCTTGCCTTCCCAAAAATCCACAGTTGCTCACAATTATTTTCAATTGGACATTTCCAGAATAACAAAATAGCAATAGGAATTCCTAGCATGATCTTTTGAAGCCTATTATAGTGAGAACAAGATGAATTTATTGGAGAGGGATACTTTATTTTGTTAAACACATAGTGAAAGTCCACAGGTGGTTACGGCATAATACATTTGCCAAGTCTTCAAAGTATCACAAAGTTCTTTGTCATTGTAATAATAGCTGCAGTATTGGATTGAGAGCCTAAAGTCATCCTCACTCAAAATTAAAATTGCTGTTAAGGCAATGGCTTTGTTTGACCATGAAAAAGATCTGTATTCATGATTTTGTTTGGTCCAGTTTATAATTACAGAATGTTATAGCTGTTGTAACAATAGAAGGGCACTTTGTGGTTATTTTAAACCAGGAGTTCTCAACCTTTTAAAGCCAGGGGCCAGATCACGCTCCCTCAGACAGTTTTGGGGGCTGAATGGCCATTTTGCTATTCCTCCACCACATGGCACTTCCTGGTGTGGTGGAGGCAGTGGGGGCACATGAAATAGCACCGCGGACCACATTCGGCTCACAGGCTGCAGGTTAAGAATCCCTGTTTTAAACAATAAAGTTATACATTTATTTCAGTTCCCACACAGTCACAGAGAAAAAGCACAAGTTCTGTGATTTAAAAAAAAAAAGACGTGAAGGCTTACAAACAATGTATTCATCTCTTTATTTTCCAACATCTGAAAGCACATTTTATTATATTATTGTCATCACAACGCTTCTTTGTTGCGATGGCTGCCAGATGTTGGAGTGGCTGGCTGCAAGGAGGACATGCGAGATAATCATGCGGTGAAGTCCAGCCCCGATCTGGGTCGGGTGGCACGTATTTATTACCCTGCCTTGGGGTGATGCGCGTGACCCCCTAATACAGAAGGCTTGCATATGTGGCATTTTCCGGTGGTCCAGCTACAATGCCAGCTCTTGGAAGTTACCCTGGGGTTAATGGACAACTCGCACCTAATTACTAATCTCGGAGTCGATGTGTATTGACTCCGGGTACCTAGCTTGTTCTGCTGTCTGGCGCGGCTTGTTTACCCAACTTAATCTGCAGCCAGAAGCGGAGGATTGTGTATTTCCTTTAGAGTCATCATCTTTGGTTTCTGCCCTGTTTCTATCGTAGCCATCAGCCAAGGCTTTATGATTGGCCCCCCCCCCAAACTAACTAGCTAGCCCATACCCCAATTGCCTTTCCTGCAAAGTCCGGGTGGTCCCCGGATCTGTTGAAGACTGGGCGAACCCCTTGGGAAAGGTTTGGCCAATTATTCACGCAGGCAACCCACACTTCTTCTTCTGTGTCTAGGCCAGATGTGAAACTGCCAAAATGAAGGTACCTTTTGGTGAGTTCATTCTGCAGTTCCTTTCACCTGACCTAGTGTGAGAAAGATTAGTCGGCAACACAAGGTTGTCATTACCAGGGTACACCCCATTGTGGTTCAAAAATACCACAATCTTCAAGGAGGCTCTTTCTGTGCAACCTTACACAACTGTCAGAATGCAGATCTAAAAACTGTTGTCTGATTGTTGTCCACAAGAGGTCCTTGCAGGCCTATAAAAATTAACCTGAGTTCCTCAGCTGGAGACTAACAAGAGGAAACATGGTAATATAAATTAGTTTTCTAAAGAGATGCAAACAATTATTCACGTAAAAACCGAATAAACAGCATGATATTGTATTATGATAAGCATGCTTGTATAGTTTTATTCATTGTTGTATCACTGCATTTTCCATAAAGGACAGGGGGACTTAATATTCCTTTTTAAAATTTAAAAAGTTTTGCGAAGAATCACTACTAGTAAATCAGTAAGCAAAAGGGCTGCGGTGGCTCAATGATTAAGAAGCTTGCCTTGTTAGCTGGAAGGCTGGCAAATTAGCAGTTCCAGACCCAGGTACTGCATGATGGATTGAGCGCCCGTCTCTGTCCCAGCTCTTGAGGACATGAAAGGAGCATCAACTCCATCTCGAGGTGCAACTCAGTTGGTAAGAGGTTCCATAGGACACGAAAAAGGCCTTCCTTCTAGTGCTAGAGAATCGAGCCTCTCTAGCTGATGGTTTCTTCAGAGAACCTAAAGGGTCAAACTATCTGACTTCTACTTGTTGGTGTTATTCATTACTCATAGTAGAGACAGTAATTGTCTGTGCAATCAGACTTTCAAACTAAGCTTCCAATCACCTTCCAATGACCAATCTGACCACAGGGATGAAAGAAAGAAATGCTAAATGCCAGATTCCTAGATAAGGACTCATTTTTCAAGAGTGTGTTAACTACTTTATTATGGTTCCTTAGAAATGCTTAGGTTGAAAGAAGAGAGTGCAAAAGCTGGCTTGAGACTCAACATCAAGAAAACCAAGATAATGGCAACAGGCACTACCAGTCCCTGGAAAATAGATGGGGATAAAGTAGAAGCAGTGACAGATTTTACTTTCTTAGGATCCAAGATCACTGCAGATGGAGATTGCAGCCATGAAATAAAAAGGCGACTGATTCTTGGGAGGCAAGCTATCAGAAACCTGGTGGACATGGTTAAAAGTAGAAACATCACCTTGCAAACAAAAATTCGCATAGTCAAAGCAATGGTATTCTCAGTGGAAATGTATGGTTGTGAGAGCTGGACCTTTAGAAAGCTGAGTGCAGAAGAATAGAGGCTTTTGAGATGTGGTGTTGGAGGAGAATTTTGAGAGTCCTCTGGACAGCGAGGAGAACAAATTGGTCGATCTTAGAAGAAATCAACCCTGACTTCTCCTTAGACGGTCAAATAGTAAAGATGAAGCTAAAGTACTTTGGACATCAAATGAGAGGAGAGGATTCACTTGAGAAAGCCTTGATGCTGGGAAAGGTGGAGGGCAAAAGAAGAAGGGGGCTGCAGAAAGTGAGATGGCTAGATGGTATTGTTGATGCAATGGGCACAGAGTTGGGCGGGTTGAGGAGGATGGTGGAGGTTAGAGGTGCCTGGTGGGCAATGGTCCATCAGGTCATAAAGGGTTGGAATCAACTGTGCAACTGAACAACTACAACAAAAATGGTTACAAAACCAGGCACATCACTAGTTATGCAGATAATTGTGCGCAGGATAACCTACTGCAGAGAGAAACCACTGTGCAATTGCTATTTCTCATGTAGATTTTTGTGGTATCCGCGAGCACAATTGGCATACTGTCCCTGACAGAGGCCATGCCATGTGAGAACGCTCCAGGCCTCTGGGCTCCGAGGGGACAGAAATTGGGGAGTGGATTAATAGTCATAAGATTGATTCACCCACATCTGACCTGACAGGCAGTCCAAGCAGGAGGAAATTGAATGTCTAACTAAGCGGTTAGGTAATAGGTAATATCGCACCTGCGGATGACCCCAAGCCCTAACGTCAATAGTGGCCATATTTACTCTTGTGTAAGCTAGGAACAATGGACTTCCCCTGCCAGTGTTAGCCTTAGTTAATTAACTTCCCCGAGAGAGATTCCCAATTAACCCGGGTAAACATGTGATGTGATTTTCTGTCAGATGACGATTCTATCACACGCTGCCTTGAATTCCTATATATGATGATGATTTCCCCTCAATAAACCACTGGTCTTCGCTCCATCTTGTCTTGTGTCGTTACTTGACCAGTCTCCTCCGGGACCCCACGGCCGCTCTGCGGCCCCGATCCAACAGATTTTCACAACAGTATTTTGACCTGGTCTGTAAAAGGGATGGAAATAATTTGAAAAGCCTAACTTAATAAATGTTTTGAGGACAAAGAGTTATTTTGAACTGCAACTCCCAGAATTCTCTGGTAACTATGGGATTCCAGGAACTATATTTAATATGTACATGCATACACGCATACATACATTTCTAAGGGCTGAAAGAACTACTGAATTATTTTTATCTTATTTATTTAAATTTTATTATTTTTAGGTTGTTTTTTGCTGCCAATGATGCTGAAAGAATTTTGTCCAAAAAGCAATACAGTATTGCAATTTTAACATTCTATATCTCACACCAGCAATTAGCCCCCTCAGACAGACATAAATGGAAGAAAGATTATTGTAAGATTTTTTTTTCATGATGAGAATGAACAACTAATACGAGAAATGAGAAGAAAGCACTTATATACTGCCCCAAAATGCTTAGTCCACTATCTGGGCAGTTAACAAAGGTAATTAGCATTTTGCCCGGAATATGCTGGGGATGAATGGAAAGCTGAGTCAACCTTGATCCCAGTCATGATCGAACTTATAACGTCAGCAGGTTTGTCAGCAATACAGCAGTCTAAGCACTGCACCACCAGGGATCTAGATGGCAAAAAAATTTCAAAATTCTCTCAAAAAAATTCTTTTTATCGCTGATCACTTGAAAAGAGAGAACTAAAGGAAAACCCTTAAAGCATGTGATTGCATTTGCATTAAGGGGAGGGAACAGGATCCTGTCCAAAGGCTACAGAGCTCTAAAATTCAAACAAATGCAGGAGGAAGGCGATTCCTTTTATGGGATCAAAAAAAAATCACACATTGCAACTTTTCCTCCTGCATTTGTTTGAATTTACTCATGGATCACATGGCTGAATTTTTGCTTACTGAACTACCAAGGATACCACAAATAGCCGCATCAATGAATTCTTCAGGGACTTTGAACACCAGCACAGTAGAACTGCAGATTTGACAAACTTCCACTAGGTATTATTCCTAATTGACTCTGATCTGGACTGATTTGGACTAATTTGACCTGCCAAGTGGGTGAAGTAAATTTGTTGCCCAATTCTGAGGGATACTGGGTTTGAATTGCTCCTTCCCTGGGCACAAAGAAAGCTCTTTAACTTCAAGAAGGGCCATTTGGGAGGATGATATGCAAACATCATAGAAGGATGTAATCTGCTGCTTATATCCCCACAGAATATCTAAGCATTTCTACCTGACCTGAACAGCATGCCATGAATTTTTTTGCCTGATGAAGTGATCCTTGAATCACAAAAGCTTCCTTGCAATGTTTGAGTGTTCCCATAAAAGTTATCTCCTTCCTTCTGCATTTGTTTGAATTTACTCATTGGTCACATGGCTGATTTTTGCTTATAGAGCTCTAAAAGATTCCAAATGAGACTTTGCCCAGGCATAGGAACCAGTATTTTTTAATCACAGAGACCACAAAGAAGAAAGAGCTGTTAAACTATCATAATACACTGAGATATCTGAGATGCAAAGCACAATGCAGACTGTACTTTCTACATTATACTTACTTTATACAATCAAATGTGGTAGTGCTACAAAACCTCATGGAAAATTCAGAAAAGCTTTTTGGCCCCTGATTAGAAGAACTTTTTTTATAAGTCTGCCTGTCATTAAAGAAATATAGTTTTACAGAGGAAAGATCAAAACTAAAACAAAAGAGCTAAATTACAGAGAGCCATCGTTATAAAACTATTTATTACTAGTTGAACAGGAAGGCAGAACTCCAGAGCAGATCATAAGGTCCAGAATTGGTAATGCCAATGTTATTTCAGCTATAAATGGTTTTGAACAGTGTCATTTTTTTGAAACTTTGTATGCTGCTACAACTATAATAAAATATTTTGGGTAACACTGATCCTTGAAAAATACATCAGCCATCTGATATTCATAAAAGCATAGAATTAAGTAAGGGAAGAGGGGGGAAACCCAAAAAGGATTCAAAGCGTATGATTTTTAAAAAGTGGAAATAAAAATAATATTACTGCCAGGCAGCTAAGTAGAAAAGGCTGGGCTGGGAAGATGATGCATACGGTAACACTTTTATGTTGTGCAAAGCAAGAGAGAAATTAATTTGCCTTCTGAATATGGAAACAATCATTTCAATTGCAGGGGGAAATAGATAGGTTACATTTTAAAATATTTTGCAATCTTAAGAATAATGTAATAATAGCACAAGTAACCAGATGGTGGTCTGGGACAAGAGGCTGGGTCGACAGCAGAGACTCAAATAGTTAGGCTTGGCCAGGAATCTTTGGAGTTGTAATTTTAAAAGCTGAGCATTCCAAACTTTGACTCACAGTATCATGATCAAAGTATTGATATCATGTATCACCGGTTTAAGTTTACTAGAAAATTTGAAATGCATTTGAAGTCCAGAGGGTGTAGAGTGACAGGATATGTTGTTATGGTTACCTGCCTCCGTCCCAGTCCAGATGTAACTTACGTTCCTGTCTACCACACAACTACACATAGCCCTGTGTGATGAATCCAGTCAGATCTCTAGTGGAAACTTCAAGTTCAATTATAGGCATACCTATCAAGTTTCGGGAAATTTCTGTAAAACCCCTGTATTTTACACTCTTTCCCGCCGTCATCCTGTATTAGTTAGACTGCAGTTAGACTGGAGTTAGACTGGAGGCCAGCACAGGATAAGCATAGCTGTCCAGTTTCCTGTTTTGGCCGGGAAATTTTCCTTATTTGACAGAAATTTCCCAAAACCTGACAGGTATGATTATAGGTGAGTTATGACTTGAATAGGGGAAACCCACCCCACTCTCAAATGGCAGTTTCCCATTCTGCATGGACCATAAGCCACCTTTCAATTTTGCAGCTAAGCAACAAGATAAACAAAAGCCTTGTTCAGCATCCATCTGAATAGCACTCTAGTTCTGGTGGAACTGTGGCTTTCTGGTCTTCGGTATCCCCAGAGTCAGATCTTTGTGTGTCCCTCTCCCCCTTTTAAAATTTTCTCTGCTCCTCTTTCCCTTTGTAAGTTATATGGTTCTTTTATGCTAAAATAATGTCCAGAGCAAAAACATTCTCTAAATGGAGAAGAAGATGAATGATTAAGCTACAACATATGCTCAGCAATGGGCTTTATAAAAAACAAACAAACCATTTTTATTGATGGCAATTCAATAATTATTCTAATGCCGAGCACAGAGTTGCTTCTTTAAATGGCTTAAGGATTTTGTCAAGCTCATTTCAAACTTCTTATGAAACATTTTGAAAACAAAGGAGTCAGTGTTGCAATGGCCCACGGAAAGGGCCGCCTGGTGCAGAAATGGCCCACGGAGGTCGGAGTGACTGGCCGCAAGGAAAGGCATGTGAAACGAATATGCGGTGAAAGTCCAGTCCCGATCTATCTTGGGTGGTGCATTTATTACCCTGCCTCGAGGGTTCTGTGCCTAAGACACACATGACCTCATCACAAAAGGGTTTTGCATACGTGGCATTTCTGATGGCTAAGACAATACCTGTATCCGGACATCGTCCGGTGGTTAAAGGACAACCCACAGTAAATAGAGGTCTGGCGAAACCCATTGTTTTCGCCCTAACTCGGAGCCCATATGGTCTCCGGGAGACTAACTTCCTTAGCTGCTGACTCGGCGAGTTTGCCCAACCCAACCTTATCTTCGGCCAGAAGAGGAAGAGCAAGTTTTACCCTGGAGTAAAACTTTTAGCTTTTGCCCTTCCTTCCTCCGCAACCTCCAGCCAAGGCTTTATGATTCATTCCAATTAATCTAGCCCGCACCCTAATTTCCTTTCCATCAAAGCCCGTGGTGGTCCTCAGACGTGTGCGTAGCGAGCAAACCCATTGGGAAAGATTTTGGCCAATTCATGAACACGGGCAAACCACAAGTCAGGTCACTTCATCTGAAGATCTCGCACATTTTGACATCAGCAACATTGTAGGAAAAGTGAAAGAATAACCTTGTAGCCATTTATTAGTTTCACAAGTGGCTATTTTACATTTCTTCTCAGATTTGCATAAAAACATGACAGACTGTTTATCTCTCATTTCCTGGCTATCTAGTACAGTATTTACATAAACACTGACAACACCTATCCCCAAGCTATATACAGTAATCTTAGCCTGCTGATGAAATGGGTTTTATTTCATAAATATGGATGCCACAATAATAAGGAATTCTCTTTGAGTTTACTCAGAACTAACTCCCAGTAAGTTCAAACGGGCATAACTCCCAATAAGTGTTCATAAGATGTTTACAGCCTAATGATCTCATACTCTGGCTAAGGCCTAAAGAACTGCCAAGATGTATTGCTTCCTGAGGCAAAAAGCAAGAAGCTGGTTGGCTTGGCTAATGACTCTGAATTCTACCTTGACAATAGGATGAATTGCAAACTGTACCTAAGACAGCAGGCTAGCATAGGGGTTTGTTGAAAGGACAACTGGAAGAGACAGGTTTGTACTGGAATAGAATAGTCTGATGACTATTGCCATTACCATGTCTTCGTCAACTACCTAATCAAACCAGCACATAGTTTTTTGGTTTTTTTTTACCGTTACAGTAGCTATATCAGCATCTTTTTTATATTTTTATAGCTTTTATTAATAAACATAAACTTCAAACAAACATAAAAATTACAAATACATGAAACTAATGAAGAAACTACTACAAGGACCACAACAATTACACAAAAAGAAGAAGACAACAGATTATCCCCAACCCAAAGGAGAAAGAAAGGACTAATAACAATATATTATTCAAGTTCTTGTTTATTCTTTCATTCTTTCTACTTTTACACCCGTACAAACCCCTATTCTGCAGTAATTTCGATTGGCACAGTATACTTAAATCTTCCAGAACTGAATCATGTCAGGGCCAGGCTTAACACCTTCTTCACTAGTTAGCGCGTACTGTATGAAAGGTTTCCAGATTTGCCAGAATTGTATTTTGATTTTTAATCCCTGTTTTAACCGAATATGACTAGTTAATTTTTCATTTAATGCCAGTTGCCAAACCTCTTTATACCACCTATTCTTATTCAAATTTTCATTACTCTTCCATTCTTGGGCTATCAGCTGTCTAGCAACCAGCAACAACATCAAGATTAATTCTTTTTTTACCCTCGCTTAATTTCAATTTTCCTATTTCTCCTAATATAGCTAATTTGGGTTCTAAATTTATTGTTATACCAAGAATATCATTTATCTCCTTCTCTACCACTTTCCAAAATTTATTTGTTTTCTTACAGGACCACCACAAATGCAAATATGTTCCCTTTTGTTCATTGCATCTCCAACACATATCAGATTTATTAATATCTATTTGCTTAAGTCTAATTGGGGTAAGATACCACCTCCATAGTACCTTGCAAACATGCTCCTTTTCCTTGATTGACATGGTTTTTGTTATTCTATTTTCCCACTTTTTCCTCCAATCTTCTTCGATTTTAATATTTAAATCTTCCTCCCAAATTCATTTAAGTGTATAATGGGATTCTTCCCCTGGGATAAGCATTTGGTACAATTTACCTATCAACCCCTGTAAACTTATTTTCCCTTTCCTTATTTCTAGAACCAACTCTTCAAAAAAGTCTTTGCCCTAGTTACTCCTATAATCCCCCTTATCGATTTATCCCATTTCTCCATCCTCAATTCTTGTAACCAATTTAATTTTAATTTATTATATATTTCTTTCCTTTTCTGATGTGTATTACAATTTTTAATCCACTCTGTTATTAACAACACTTTTTCTTGCAATAGGGTAGATCTTGTTGTATGCGATGATATTATTGGACAACTCTGGAAATCTAAGATTTCTATAATTGGAGATATGACTGGTGCCAATTTTCTCTTAACCCCTCTCCATACATTATAAATATTCTTTATGGAGAAGCAATTAATCCCTATTTTATTATTTGTTTGGGCTAAAAATATTTCCCTTTTTAATTTTTTAAATTCTTCTTGTTCCCCTTCACATATTACCTCATTTTGTTGAATTTTATTAATTTCTTTAAATGAAAAGCTTGATAATACGCTTTAATGTTTGGAATATTTAAACCTCCCTGTTTATTCTTCTTGTACCATAATCCTTTACTAATTCTCGCTTTTTTATTATTATTACAAATTCCGTTTATCAATTTTTGCCAATTATTTAGTTCTGACTCTTTAATTTTAATCGGTAAATTTTCAAATAAAACATTCAATTTGGGTATAACTTTCATTTTACAAATATTAATCCTTCCAAACCATGAAGTCTTTACCCGTTTTATTTGTTCTATTAATGGTTTTAAATTATTTCTTAATTTATTAAAATTGATATTATATAAATCTTTTGGTTCCTTCATCACGAATATTCCCAAATATTTCAATTCATCTCTTATTGTAATGTTGAATCTATCTCCAATTTTTTCCTTTCCGCCTGAGTTAAATTGCATGTGATAGCCTCAGTTTTCGTCCAATTAATTTTTAATCCTGTTACTGCAGTGGCTCAAGTCGCTAAGACGCTGACTGGGAAGCAGAAGGTCAGCAGTTCGATTCCCGAGTACTGCAGGACAGAAATGAGCTCCCGTCTTCATCCCAGCTCCTGCCAACCTAGCAGTTCGAAAGCAAGAAATTGCAAGTAGATAAATAGGGACCACTTCGGTGGGAAGGTAACAGCGTTCCGTGCGCTCCGGTGTCTAGTCATGCCTGCCACATGACCACGGAAACGTCTGCAGAAGCAGACAGCGCTGGCTCTTCGGCTTAGAAACAGAGATGAGCACTGCACCCTAGAGTCAGATACGACTGGCTTTCGAGCAAGGGAAACCTTTACCTTTACCTTTACTTCTTCAAAGGCTCTTAAATGTTCTTGTACTTTGCTTAAATTATTTAAAGGATCTTTTATTACTAGTAAGGTATCATCTGCAAATAGACTTATTTTTTAATTTTCTATTCCTACTAATTTATCATTCTGCCTTAAATCATTTGCTAATAATTCCATTGCCAGTATAAATAAACATGGGTACAATGGACATCCTTGTCTTGTCCCTGCGTTTATATCAATTTCTTTTCCCAAACAATTATTCATTTTAATTTTAGTTTTACTTTCTTTATACAATTGTCCTATCACATGCTTAAATTTAGGGCCAAATTGTAATTTCTCGCATATTCCTTTTATTGTTTTCCATTGAATCGAATCAAATGCTTTATATATATCTAATGCCACTATGCATACTTTTTGTTTATTATTTTTCAATTTATCAATAATATTAATTAAACAATTTATTAATTTGTCCATTTGTCTTCCCTTAACGAACCCTACTTAATCTTCCCCAATATAATTATTTATACATTTATTAAGCAGATTGTTAATTATTGAAGTAAAAAATTTTGCATCCTGATTTAATAATGAAATTGGCCTATATGCTTCTATATTCTCTTTGTCTTTTCCAGGTTTAGGAATTAGGGCCATTATCGAATTACTCCAGGATTTTGGGATCTCCCCCTCTTCCAATATATAATTATATATATTTTTTTAATTTGGGAATCATTACCTCTCGACATTCCTTATAGAATTCCGAAGGAATGCTATCTCTCCTGGCGTTTTATCCTTTTTTAGATTACTAATTACCTCTTCAATCTCCTTGTCTTTAATAACTTGCTCCATTATATTTACATGTTCTTCCTTTAATTGGTATGTCAAGTTCTTATCCAAATATGTTTGTAATACGTTATCTTCAATTTTATGTTCTGTATATAGTTCTGTATAAAATTCTTCTGCTACTAATAATTTGTTTTCCAATTTATACTGCCTTATACCTTCTTTGTTAATTAGAGCCTCTATATATCCCTTACTTTTTTTTGCCGTACATTTTTTGCTAAATTTTTCATATCCTTATTATTGAATTCAAAATCATTTATTTTTAAATATGGCAAATCTACCCTAACCTTTTCAACTTCTGCAGCAATTGTTTCCTTTTTTAATGCCTGTAATTTATTCCAAATTGAATTACTTCCTGTATCTGCATGCTTCCTTTCTAATTCTTTTATATCTTGATCTCTTTTAATTGCTTGACTAATCATTTTTTCTTCAAATATTGCTTGCTCTTGTATAAAATCACCTCTAATAACCGCTTTCATTGCATCCCAAAGAATATGCAATTTCACCTCTCCCGTGTCGTTATTCTCCCAATTCCTTATCCACTTATTTATTAATATTTTTTTATCTCTTCATTTTTTAATAATTTAATATCCATCCTCCATACCTTATTTTGGTAGTTACTACTTTTCAACTGCAGCTCTATCAAAATCATTGTATGATCTGAAATATTGACGTTACCGTAATTAAAATTTTCTAAATTCTTAAGTATGTTTTCTGACTCACAAAAAATAATCCAATCGAGAGTAAAATCTATGTTTTAAAGAACAGAAGGTAAATACACTTTCTTTACCCATCAACACTCTCATCGCATCCCATAGTCCTAATTTCCCTATCCATTTGTCAATCAATTTATATTGAGTCTTTCTGGAATTATTTGTTGTATCTATTGCTGACCTTATTAAATTAAAATCTTCCCCTATGATTAAGTTTGATGATCTTTCTTTTTTTATAATGGGTAGAATTTTGTCTAGAAAAATCCCTTGATCCTTATTTGGTGAATATATATTAACAAATGTATATTCTTCCACCTCTATTTTACCCTTTATTAACTGGAACCTTCCCTCCTTATCTTTAATGTTCTTACTCATTGAGAAATCTAGCTTGTTTGATATTAATACAGCGACTCCTCTTGAATTACTTGATCCTAAACTTTTCTCATATATTTCCATCCCTTTTATATAAATATTGTTCTTGTTTTCATTTTTCTGATGGGTCTCCTGGAGAAAAATGATATCCGCTTTCTCCCTTCTCAGAACTCCTTCCACACGTTTCCTTTTAATTTGATTCCCTAGGCCCCTGACATTCCATGAGATAATTTTTAACTTTTTAAGTATACATAGTTAGTGCTTTCTCTACTATTACTGCAGAATTCCCCATGATATGTGAACCGGTACTTCAACAAACAACAACAAGTTATACCTTCCCTCCCCCAGCGCATATTATATTAAATAGTATACATATATCTTGTTAAAAGGTAAAGGGGGGGAAGTAAAGGATGCAAAAAGATAACAAAACATAAACAAAAAAGAATCTCTACCCTCCCCACTTTCTACTAAAAGTAACCTTTGAAAACAAAGAGGGGAGGGGGGTTGCGGGTGGCGAATGAACCTTATAACTTAATATCCGTTTCTTGTTCATTATTTATTTTTTATGGCTATCTTAATTTGTCTTAATTTATTCAACGCAATAGTTTTCTCTCTTTTTATCTTTTTAAGACCTAATCATTTCTTCCTTCTGCCCCTTCAACTTCCTCCTCATCCTGTTCTGTCATGGGCATTGCTCCCACATTTATTAAAGCTTCTTTAAGTTGTTTCCATTCTTTAGACCCCTTTTCTATAATCTTAGCCTCCATCAAAATTTCTAGACCATCAGAGTCTTCCCTTATCCAATAATTCTTCCCTTTCACTGTGAAAAATAATTGTTTGTGTGGTCTCCATTTATATTGTATGTCTTTCTCACGCAATTTTTTTTGTAATTGGCTTTACTTGTAACCTCCAAATGCGCTATTCTAGCACAATATCTTTATAAATTTCTAGCTGTGCCCCCTCCATTTTTAAAGCTTCAGGCCCCGAGGAGTTGACATATTTCATTATTCTTAACTTTTGTCCTAAATTGACAAATTTTAAAAAAAAACATTTCTAGGTCTTTCTTGATTCCTTTTTTCTCCTAGTCTGTACACACTCTCTATATCCTCCAGTTCCATTTCCTCCCCCACTCCCATTGCATTAATCCAATCCACCAGTCTTTGTCTTAAATTGTCCGGGTTCCGTTCTGGTATATTCCTAATAACCACGTTACTCCTTCTCCCCTGACCTTCCATTCGTTCCAACTTCCTATCATATTTTTTTCTGATTCTCCTCTTTTAACTGTACCTGCTCCTTAACCTCTCTTAACTCATGTTTCATTTCCCAACCCTCTTTTTCAATAGCATTAACTCCCTCCTTTAGTTCACCTATTTCCTTCAATAAATTGGTACACTCCTTCTTGGTATTCTTAAATGCTTGTGTGATGCTATCTTTTATTTCTTTTTGAAATTTCTGATTGTCTTTTGATCGCTGATCTTCTAATGTTTGGAGTTTAGCTTGGATTTCTTCCTCTAATTTATCAGACCTGGACTCCAGGTCTCCTCTTAAATCATTTAAATCTGGGCTTGGGCCCCATCACCAACTTGTTCCTCTTCTACCTCCTTGACCCTTCCCTTGTAAAATCCTTTTTTCTTGGTAGTCATCTGTCTTTCTGACTCTTCTCCTCTCAGTATCTCTTGTCCCCCCACTCCTGTTTGTTTTTCTTTCTCTTCCTGTTCTCTGACTTCTTGCTGTATAATTTTTAACTTCCTTTCAGCAACTTTCTTCCTCAACTCCTCTAGTTCTTGAATCTCATTGAGTTCTTCCTGCAGCGATTTTCTTATCCTTTCCTCCTGTTCTCTTCTCTCCAGTCTATCTACTCTCAACCACTTTATATCCTGTTCAAAGTTATCAATTCTTTTACTCATTAAACTATCACCTTTTAACCACTATTTTTTAACCCAGTTCTTATAATCATTAACAGGATCCTAAACTAACAACACAATAATATATTTATATACTTATAATATGTAATATGTGGAATATAACTGTTTATATGCCTATAGAGAATAATAAAGTCAAAATTTGTATGGAAAACAATCCAAAATAACTGCTTTAAGAATACTGTTCAGCTTTTTTCCTTTCTTAAAACCCCTCTTTTCAAAAATATGCCCAGGTGTTCCAAACTCGAGATAAGGGGGAATATGCAATTATGTCTCCAGCTGGTGAGTCTCTAAGTCCTTGAAGACTTGCAACCCTGTAGCTCCCTTTCGCAACGCTGTATCCCTCTTTGGTCCTCTGTTCTTCTGCTTTCTACTTCAACTTCCAAAGCCCACAATCCTGTAGCAATCCGGAGTTTGACTGGTCACACAATAAAAGTCCTTTTTATTAGCTATTCAATGCCCAGAAACCACTAAGAGTCCAATAGTCCGATATTCACTATTTCTTTATTGCCTCTTTACAACCACAATCCCGTCGTTAGACCCCAGTAATCCACAAAAAAGAGTTCTTTTACTGTAATGTTTTAATTATATTAACTTCAGTCTCTTCCGTAGCTCCGGAACTCCTTCGCTGTTAACTCCAAAATTATCACCTTGCTCCCTCAAGGTATCTGTGGCCCGCTTTTTGCCTTCTTTACTTTTCGTTCCTCTCAATTTCTTTCATTCCTCTTAATCCCCCACGTTTCGCTGTGTGTTTATTTATTTATAATTCCCTCCTGGTCGAATATTTTCCACCGGAAAATGGAGGTCCTACAAGCTTTTCGGTCTCACAGTTCGTAATTCCCATTTCATAAACTGCTGACACAGCTCAGACACATCTTAAACGCAGAATAGTATTAAGGGATCGCTTCAACTTCAATTTCTGAATTCCGCACTCGTACCCCGCTCCACAATGGAGACAGCCCTGAGTTACCTCAGGATGTCCTTGAACATGAGAATCTGCGGAGCCGAGTGTTTGTTAAAGTTCTTTTGCTAAATCCCACTGTCCGACTTTTAATCTCTAAAGTTCCAATATTCCAAGGTCTAATAATTAAGGAGTGAGTTCTCCTTTCTTCTTTTCTTTTTCAAGTAACTTACGTTCCGAAGCTGCTGAAACCGCTAAACTCAATCAGTCTCTCCAATCTCACAACCTTTCGAGCCTGTGAGGAAACGCATTCCAAACGCCTGCGAGGAAAGTGTAACAGCTTGCCCACGACCACAAGACCTCTAGTTTTCTCAGTAACCTCTATATATTTTAACCTCCAAATTATCCTAGCCAAAGGTATTGATCTCACAGTCCATTTAGTATATTTTTGAACCCAAAACGAAACTCTGGAGTACCTCCTTTCCCGCTTTTAAGCGGCTCTCCCTTCAGAACAAACGGAAAAAGATACCAGTCAGTCCACCATGATGCTCTGCCCCCCCCAAACCAGCACATAGTTAAACCAGATTATGTTTATCACATTATTGGCATAGGTGGCAACAAATATCTCGAATGTCTCAGTAAATGATTTTCTTCACCAACCTATTTACCATTTGACATAATGTTGGAGGATTGGTCATGGAAAAAATAAATACTGGGTGTACAACTGAAAACAGGAGAGGATGTCATCTTGGAAGCGGGAGTTGTTACACATATTCTCCATAACATATTGGTACCTTGTCATCAAAGTAGAGGGGTGATGTCCTCACTGTTTTGCCGTGAAAGAACAGTGCTTCAAAAGAAATATCATTGACATTTTTTTGAGTTGGAAAATCAGAAAAAGCTTTTTATTCAGAGAAAAATATTCATTCATGAATGGGTGTCTCGAAGGGGAGAGACAAAATATTTCTGAACACGGCCTCCCTTAAATGCAGAACAATACAAAAAGAGCAATTATTTCATGGGAACATTCCAACATGATCTCAGAGAGCATAGCAATCCTGTATAGATTTGGCCTTGTTCAGCTTATTATTTATTTATTTATTTTTAGGATTTGTATTGCTGCCCAAATCCAAAGACTCTGGGCAGCACACAGATATTAAAACCATCACAATTTTAAAATCACAATTAAAACCCCATTAAAAACTACCACAAAACATTCCCTACCCTCCCACAAGTTTAAAAAGAGGGAGAGAGTGTTCTTAAATCAGCCAGCAGGCTGGGGCCATAGCACTGCCGGTGCCCCACACCTGCTCTGCCAGTCAGGTTTTTAAACCTTTCCTGAAGGGCAGAAACTCCCTCTGGAGATGCAACTCGGTTGACAAGAGGTTTCACAGGACCAGAGCAGACACTAAAAAGGCCCTCCTTCTAGTGCTAGAGAGATGCACCTCTCTAGCAGATGAAACAATTAGAGAGCCTCTCCAGTCTGCTCTGATGGGATGGACAGATATTCTTGGGGTGATGCGGTCTCTTAAGTATCTTGGAAGTCTCAAAATTTGTAGTGAACTACTCCAACAACCTCATGGAACAAGCATTATGGAACAGGATGTGCTTTGATACAATGCCAATCCTGCCATTACTCCACAGTTCACCACATCACAAAAGGCCCACAAGCCAACCCCTACATTAAGACTTACTTTGCATCATGGTAGGGCTGGCTTTATTATGATCAGACTGTAATTCTATACTCACTTCCTATCAGAGGGGGGAGATGATCTCCAGCAACTACAGGAAGGCAACACAAGAGGGGTTTGTGATGTCCCACTGACAGCATCATTACAGAGGCTTTAGGAAGGAAGGTTGATGCCGGTGAGGCCTCACAGGATGAAGGTTGCTAGCAGATGTGAGGGCCATTTGCTTGACAGAAAGGTGGGGACTCAGAAGGGTTCAAGCAGAAACAATGGCAGTGTTTCAAGGTTTCTAAAAACTAAATATAAACAGCTGTACACCTGAAAAAGGCACACTGAGATCTTTAAAATCTCCATGCTCTGCCAGCTATATTTTATAGGAGACAACTTGTAAAGTTGACTCTTGACTGCTAATTATTTCTTCCTGCCAAGACTCCTCATAGCTTCCTGCAACTTATCAGTTATGCCTCTGGTTGCTTCCTGTTGTTAAGGTGACTGATTTATTGGACTGGACCCTTGGCTTGATCCACACACCGCAAGCAATGGCCCCATGCTTGGAAGAGGACTGACTTGGATGGTGCAGCTCCAGCCAGCGCTAGCTTCCTGTTACCATTACATGCTATGCTGTAATAAGTTGCTGCTCTTGATAGCTTCAGTTTGAAAGGAGGAAGTTGATAGCTAGAGAACTTTGCTCCTAGAAAGAATTGATAAGGTGCCACAGGAGATCCAGGCAAAGAGCCAGCCCTATGAGAGAGTCCCAAGAAGTTCCTAGGGGGCAACACTGTGTGTGTGACCTTCTTCCCTTGTTTATCTTTGCAGCCCATGATGTGTGAGCATCAAGTCCGCCAACTCAGATCCAGGAAAAGCTTTATGACAAGAACAAACATTATTGAGGGTACTGTGGAACCCCGTATAACAAATGCCCCCTACAGGAAAAAAAACACACAACAGAAAAAAAACTGGAAAAACATGGTGCCCAATACAATGAAAATTTTCACTATGTGATACAACATCCCTATAGGAAATATTGTATAGCAAAAATCTCTATGGGAAACATTGCATAGCAAAATAAATATTGTTGTATGATTTTTCCCATAGAGAAAAGACTGACTGTCTTTTATCAAGGAATCTACAAATAATTAAAACTTATTTGCATGTTATGTGATGTAATATAGTTTTATTACATGTTTTAATTATTTTTAATTATTTGTAGATTCCTTGATAAAAGACAGTCAGTCTGAAAAGCTAATGTACCGGATAGCTTCGGAAAATATTATTTCTATAAATCAATTAACACAAGCTGAACATTATGGACTCTTATTTAATTTAATTTTGGCAATTGAATGAATTTAGTTTGGGCAACTGAGCCCTTTCTTCTGTGTGTTACAGTTTTATGAACTCTTCGCTTCAAATTACCACTGTAGAGTATTTTTGTGCATTTTTGTGAATTTGAATTCCAGAATATAAGGAAATTTATTTTTACAATTTATACCTATATGGACTTTGAAAATAAACAGTGTGTGAATCAGTAAAGATACAACGTTTACAAATGGTTTTTGCTCCTTCCTTCTCAAGTTACACCGTTTGGCCCCATTCTTTTTCATTAAGATGCTGAACTTGACAACTGGAAGGTCAGCAGTTCAAGACCTGAGTGCTGCACGATGGAGTGAGCTCCCGCCTCTGGCCCAGCTCCTGCCAACCTAGCAATTCAAAAGAAAGAAATTGCAAGTAGATAAATAGGTACCATTTCAATGGGAAGATAAACCGGCTTCGCCCCTCCTCCCCAGGCCAGGTATGGAGGCAGCAACAGCTGTAGCGGGGCATGCCTGAAGGACTCTAAAAGGCGCTCCTGCCACCGCCACCAGACCAGCTTCGCTCCTCCTCCCCGGGCCAGCAACGGAGGCAGCAACAGCTGCGGCAGGGCGTGCCCGAAGGACTCTAAAAGGCGCTCCCGCCGCTGCCACCACCACCACCAGACCGGCTTCGCCTCTCCTCCCCGGACCAGCGACAGAGGCAGCAACAGCTGCGGCGGGGCTCACGCTGATGACCTCCCTGCTGTCTCTCCCTCACCCATTGTTGGGCAGGAGATTGAGGTCTGTTGAGGATGTCGAGCTTTTGCTCCATCAGGACCATAATGGAATGATTACAGTATGTGTTTTTTGTAGATATTGTTAATTTACCTAGTATATTGTATATTGGATTCTGTAATCTCTGACATTGTTATTTTTGAGATATGATTTGTAACTGCTTTATATTATCTATATTTCTTTGTATTACTTGTATACAGCTTTGAGTTCCCTTAAGGGAAGGAAAGCGGTATAGAAATTTAAGTTAATAATAATAAACAGTATTCCGTGCACTCCAGTATCTAATCATGCTTGCCACGTGTCCATGGAAACGTCAGCAGATGCAGACAACGTTGGCTCTTTGGCTGTAAATGGAGATGAGCACCAAACCCTAGAGTCGGATATGACTAGCTTTCGAACAAGGGCAACCTTTACCTAGCCTATGTTGTCTTCTGTTTATTGTCATTCTGTCATTCCCAACCATATTTTCAATCTTTTTGTTGTTGCTGCTGCAACAGATGGATTGGCTGCACAATAAAATTTGATAAGTACTGTATTGGAATGAGTCCTCCATCTGCAGTTACCCTGTATGTGGAATTTGTCCTGTCCAATGTGAATAATTTACCAAAAGCTAAAAGCTGTTTTAATTTTAACCAATGAAATCTAATCCTTGACAAAACTAGCCTTAAATGTAATGTAATTTAATGTGGGCCAATTTTTTGACGTTAAGCCTTTCATGTTATGAACCGCTTTTGTCAACAGAACCTAATGCTGCAGGGGGGAAAGTTCTACTTATTTGGTAATTTCCAAACATCTGGACAACTGTTTTTAATTTTTTTAAATTGGAGTGGGATCAGCTCATCCTAAAGGCAAGAAAACTGTCATCTGCATCCATCTATAACAAATTGACTAAATAATAATGCATGCACAACTGCAGATGATTTCTTTCAAGAAAAACAACACCCAAAAGAATAGTTGCTAGCAATTAGATTATTTAAAACTTAACTTGCTGCTATTGTAAAATATGGATTGAAGTTTTATAATACAGTAGTTTGGTATAATTTCTCAGCAAAACTATCAGCTATTCATTGAACTGTTTGATTACCTTTAACTTTAGGTATACAGATAAATTATTGCTCATACCCAGGGGTGCCCAAACTATGGCACACAGGCTGGATCTGCACCCAATACCAATTCATCCGGCCCACACTGCCCTCGTCGCTCCCAGAAGCGGAAGTAAAATGTGCCCGTATCATCTGTGTTTTACTTCCGCTTCCGGGAGTGACGAGGGCAGTGTGGGCCGGATGAATTGGTATTGGGTGCGGATCCAGCCTGTGTGCCATAGTTTGGGCACCCCTGGGTTTGAGCAATACTGCACTATTTAAGTAACTGGGATCTGGCCCTTAAAATGTCTGTTGCAAAACAGATTGCAAGGTGCATTTTACTTCCACTTCCGGTGGGAGGAACCACGTGACCAGCCCACTGAACCACGTGACCGGCCCACAGCCCGAAAGGTTTGGATACCCCTGCTCAAACCCATATCTATTGTTGAAGTGAAGACCTTATCATGGATTAAGACTACAAGAGAAGAAAAGGTGACCTTGACAGCCAAGTGTTTGGACTGGGATTTTTCATTCAGGCTTGAGCAGATGGTGTTAGTTATTTATTAATCACATTTATATCCTGCCTTTCTTCCAGTGAAGTCATTAACATGAAAGGTGCATGCACTCACACATACAAAAGCCAAAGTAGTAGAAAGAACAGAGAAGGGCCAATCACAGTTAAGGAACAATAGAGTGAAAGAGCAGATCATGTGAGACTGTGTTATTCCTCAGTGCACATCACTGAATATGCTGAAGAGGGACTGTGGTGGCTCAGTGGTTAAGACACTGAACTTGATAACTGGTCAGCAGCTTGAGACCTGAGTGCTGCATGATGGAGTGAGCTTCTGTCTCTGTCCAAGCTCTTGCCAACCCAGCAGTTTGAAAGGAAGATATTGCAAGTAGATAAATAGGGACCACTTTGGTGGGAAGGTAAACAGCGTTCCGTTCACTCCAGTGTCTAGTCATACCTGCCACATGTCTATGGAAACGTTTGAGGATGCAGATAGCGCTGGCTCTTTGGCTATAAACAGAGATGGGCACTGAACCTTAGAGTTGAATAGGACTGGCTATAGAGCAAGGACAGCCTTACACATCCACAGGTATTGCAGAAAATACCAGTGCATGAAAACAAGAGAAATTGAATAATTAAGCATGAACAGTGCAAGAGGTTTAAAAAAAACCCTCATATCAAAGTACGTATAAAAAAGTAGGATTTCACAGCAATTTGACCAAAAGAAATTTGGACAAGAGGAATGATATTTGGATGCTATAAAGTAAACTGCAGACAAAAGTATCTGAACCATATATTGGCCAAAGTAAATGGTGTGGCTGGAACAGCTCTTAAAAACAGCTTTAAAATCACTTTTACATCAGATGCCATAGAAAACAGTAGGATCTTGGCTACAAACCTGGTAAGGATGTAAATACATTTTATAGCATTCTGAGAATCTATTTATTCCAGCAGAATGAGGATTATGCCCTCAGAACCAATATTGCTTTATTCTTGAACATTTTTAAAAAAGTTTTTTGGCCAGCAGATGGTGCAACCTTCAAAGAGTATGGTAATAATAATTTTGTGTCAGAAAATATTCTGGGTTGAAAGGATTGTTGCTGAAGAAACTCCGCTCAGGGGACGCCCAAATGAAGCTCCTTTCATGTCCTCAAGATCTTTTCCCACTGAAGTGGTCCTTCTATATCTACTTGCAATTTCTTGCTTTCGAACTGCTAGGATGGGAAGAGCTGGGACAGAGACAGGCGCTCGAATCATCATGCAGTACCTGCAGGGCCGCCATCAGGGGGGACCATCAGGACTCCCGTCCCGGGCCCGGAGATGACTGGGGCCCGGTGGCGGCGGGAAACCACCGATATGCACATCCGCAAACAAACTGTGCGTGCGCAGACAACCATGGGGGTGTGGCGCCATCAGGAAATCACTGATGTGCACATGCGCAAACAAACGATGTATGCGCAGAAAACCATGGGGGCATGGCCAAAATGTGGGGGGCGTACCTGGCCCAGAAATTTCTGATGCTGGCCCTGAGTACCTGGGTCTCAAACTGCTGACTTGCCAGCCTTCCAGCTAACAAGACAAGCTTCTTAACCACTGAGCCACTGCAGCCCTAAAGAGTATGGTAATTCCTTTTAGCAAAATAAATCTTGCCAACCTTAGAAAATGTTGGAAAACATTAGCTTGAGAGCATTGTTAGAGATTATTTGGAAGGCAGTTTTTAGGCAGGAATAGGTGTCTGACTAGTTATAGTAGCATCGCCAGAAAGATAGTAGTCTGGCCGGTCATCCCGCTATAGTAATGGAGTAGACTGTACAGCCAGCAACTCAACGCCAAGTGTCTGGCGGCAGTTAACTAACCTGACTCCCTAAAGGGGCCAACTGCTACAGTCTGATGAGCCCCTTTAGGTGGGATGATGGTCTCCTCAGTGGAAGAAATGCCACAGGAAACCATCACATTGGGCCCAACAGCAAAATGAGCAGAGGAGGAACTCTGATTCCCAATGGTCATGGAGACGGAAGAGGCCATGCCAGATGGACTGGCTGTGAAGGCGTACCTTGTCCATATCCTCAAGGCTGCAGCAGTCCATTGCAGTCACGGTGTTAAATCCTGCATGACTTATTTCATGTGTGCCGATGTTGTGTATTGAATGTAATTGTAACCACACGAATGAGTGGATGTAACAATCTCTAATTGTAACACTGTAACCTTCTGTATGAGGACGCGAGCTAGTGGCCACCGGGGGAGCGCCCAGCTCACATGGTACACATTCCTCAAATGCCTTCAGCTGCGCGGGAAAGATTCCCGCGTTCACCTCACCTGGACAAGAAAGGCGTGACCAAGGATGACGTCACTTGGACAGTAGCCAATGCCTGTCGAAGAGCCATATTCAATTGTATAGCCACCGCATAAAAGGAGCTGTTTGTCCGCCATTACCACATGTTCGTACTGTACTCCATGCAATAAAGATGTGCTAGGCTAGCTTACAGCCGTTTCCATTGTCTTGATTCCGCAGGAGATGGCTCCGAGATCATAGTGTGTGGGTCACTTCAAGGCAAGCTGGGGTCCACCTTAAACAAATTCACGCCAATGACATTTTTCCTGCTTCAGGGGAAAAATGCATTGTTGGATACGAGTTGCAGTCAACAGCCAGAAAGAGATTTACTGGAGTGGGGGGCTTTTCTTCCCACGGAAACATACAAAAACAATGTGTTTCTGGTCTTGTCTGGGATTGGAAAGTGTGGGATGTTGCTGCTTCTTTTTAAATGCTGTTTTTGATATTTCGATATGCCATTGTATTTTTATTGTAATTATGTTTATTGTACTCATTGGCTGTGCTTTTGTTATATTGTATTTTTGCTTCTGTTGTACTGTATCTTTATTTGACATGTTGTTAGCCACCCTGAGTCAGTCTGTGCTGCGAAGGGCGGGATGCAAATAATAATAATAATAATAATAATAATAATAATAATAATAATAATAATAATAATAATAATAATAATAATAATAATAATAATAATAATAATAATTATTATTATTATTATTATTATTATTATTATTATTATTATTATTATTATTATTATTATTATTATTATTATTATTATTGTTGTTGTTGTTATTGTTATTGTTATTGTTATTGTTATTGTTATTGTTATTGTTATTGTTATTGTTATTGTTATTGTTATTGTTATTGTTATTGTTATTGTTATTGTTATTGTTATTGCATACATAAAAAAGTGATTTACTTGCAAACAGATATACAAAAAAAGCCCCAAGATTAGCAATGTATGTACTGATAAAGCAGTGGTTTTCAACCTGTGATCTGTGGGCCGGATGCAGCCCGTAGCACCATTTCATGTGGCGCCCCACTGCCTCCACCACACCAGGAAGTGCCATGTGGTGGAGAAAGGGCAAAATGGCAATCCGGCCCCTGAAGCTGTCTGAGGGAGTGTGACTCGGCCATTATGCTTTCAAAGCTATTCAGGGGTTTTGAGTATCTTTGCACCAAGGAAATTTGCACAGCTTTTAGTTTGGCACATAGTATAGAAGGAAACAAGTTCCAAGAATCAGTTATACAAACAGTTACATTTGCAATATTTGAGCAAGAAAATGTGGCAAGCCAGATGCAGAAGAGTGGCAAACCAGATGCAGAAGAGTATTAAGGGGAGATTTAAACGTCAGAGGAGAATCCTGTTTAGTTACTGCTTTTAAACTAACTATTTATCTTTTTCTTTCATGAACACCAAATTCAAACCCATTTTTTTCCAAACAGTCCTCTCAAGTACATAGTTATAATTATCTCACCATGTAGTATGTTTGATCTTTCCATATTACTTTGAAGTAGTGACTTCTGGCATGTTCATTAAAGAGGATTTATAAATAAATGAGACCAAGTTATCCCTTGCTGTGCTAACACTTGAAACCCTTTTGAGTAGATACAATAACACACAGTCCAGGAGCTCAAACCCCATGAGTTTCCTTGGTTTGATAGAGATAAGTACGATGAACTTTAAAAATAGAGGGATATAACTGGTGCCTTTCTGGTAATGAAAGATGCTGCTTTCAAGATAACAACATTCTTTGGAGAGGATGAAAAGAATGAGCAAATATCGCTGATAAATGGCAGAGCAGTGAACTCTGTGTCAAGAAGCTGTGTGCTGAAATGGAAAGTGTTCCCAGCAAACAGAAAACATGGTTGAAAGTGTTTTCTTCAGAGAAACAAACAGTGTCATGATAAACTCGAGTGATTATTTATATTTTCTATTCTCCACTTAGCAAAGCTAAGCAATCACATTTATATACTGCCCCATAGCACTTAGTGCACTCTCTGGGTGATTCGTAAGTTAATTAACATTTTGCCCCCAACATGCTGGGTACTCATTTTACCAACCTCTAAAGGAGGAAAGGCTGAGTCAACCACGAGCCCTGGTCAGGATCAAACTCACAACCTTTTGGTTGCTTCAGACCTTTCAATGGCTCTCTAGGGTTTCAGCTAGGTGTTTTACTAGCCTTTCATGGAGATGTGGAGGATTGAACTTGGAAACTTCTTGTAAAGCCTATGGTGTAGCACTGAGCTAAATCCCTTTCCCTCTCATTTATCGCTATGAGGTGTCAAGTCAATAAGGGACTACATGAGCTGAATGCCTTGTATACAGATGCTACTAAAAGATAAAACAATAAACCAGCAAAAAGCTAAGTTGATCTTTTCATCTGTTTCTTCTGTTTACAGAAGTGTCAACATGGAAGCTCCCTTTGTCGTGCCAGATCATTAGTTCTACTGTTTATGTGCGGTCAAGATTGATTGGCAACCTTAATCCCTAGTCCAGATCAAACTCACACCCTTTTGATTGCAGTACAGCCATTTAACCACTGCACCACCAGGGCTCCTTAATAAGAGCCACATAGAACTAGATAGGCCATAAGCACCTATAGATTCCATGTGTGTCTCAACATATTTATGCAGCTCTGAACACAATCTAGCACCATTTTTATTTTATTTCTTACATTTAAGAGGGAGTATCACACTCCTGGAAGCTTTGGGAAGTGTGGTTCATCTTCAAGAAAAGGCATGCAACTCCTCACATTACTTGTTTCAGGGAAACCAATGGTGGCACTCTCCTGCCTCAGGCTAGGCCTCAGCCAATCTAGTACTGTTAGGAACGCAGACAGTGGGCAATCTCTTCCTAACGGTCCATCGGCTTACACCCATGATGGCGAAACTTGTCACTCCAGATGTTCTTGGACTTCAATTCCCAGAAGCCCAAGCACCCTGTGAATCCACACGATTGGGTTTGCTGCTATTCATCCGGCCCATGCTGCCCTCATCGCTCCTGGAAGCGGAAGTAAAATGCGCCCTGTTGTGTTCTGATGGTTTTATTGTACACATGGATTACAATGTATCTGAGCCAATGTAACCTTGCCTATAGCAACAATGTAACCTTCAGCTGTATCATATAAACCCTGTAATAGGACGCGAGCTAATGACCACCAGCTGGCAGCAGCGAGCGTCCAAGCTCTCTTGGTCCGAACTCATCAAAGGCAACAGCGCGGGAAGTTTTCCCGCCACCACCTACACCTGGACAAGAAGGGCGTGACCTGCAATGACGTCACGCAGACAGTAGCCAATGGGCTACCATGGCACCACGTTCAAATGTATTACTGCTGTATATAAAGAGCTATCGATCCGCCATTACCTCATGTTCCCTCTGTCCACGATGCAATAAACCTGAGTTAACCCAGCCCGAGGCTGTGTCCTGTGTCTTGGTTTGCATACACCAAATTGGCGACGAAGGTGGGATAATGGATCCCCACGGAACAGCCAGGGCACAGAGCGGTTTCAACATCACCAAACCGCAAGACTGGGAGCTGCTTGAGATGGATTTCCAGGCGGCCCTGGTGGAACTCAGAGTCAAAGGAGAAGACGAGGAGAGGAAGAGGGCCATCCTCACCAGAATGCTCGGGATGGAGACCAAGCGGACGCTGGTGGGCATAATCGCTCCGAAGAAGGTGAGCGACTTTAAGGCGAGCGACATCATGAAACTGCTGCGAGAGCGGTTCTGCCCCTCGAGGGCAATGTTTCCCGCTCGGAGCGCGTTTTGGAGGCGAGTCCAAGCGCCGGATGAGTCGGTTGAGGCATTCGTGGCCGCCATGAGGATAGCCGCCGCCCCCTGTAAATGGGGCGATATCCTGGAGATGGTCCTCAGGGACGGCGTGTTGTGTGGCCTGAAAGACAAGGAGGTACAGCGCAGCTTGATGAATAAGGAGCCGCCACCCACGCTGGCAGAGGTCATAGAGGCCGCGGAAGCCGCAGAGTCCACGAATGCTGGAGTGGACGAGATGCACCAGTGGCGTGAGTGGCGTCCTAGAGCCGGCAAGGCGGAAAATTCGGTGCACGGGAAGACCGGACAGTCGGTGCACGCGACTCGACGGGCCTCAAAGTCGTCTACGGAAGGCAGCGACGGCGAGGAGGTCCAGAAGGTCCGGAAGGGTGGTCGACGCTGCGAGGGTTGCGGAGCGGCCCACGAGCGCACGAGATGCCCGTTCAGGAAGGCCGAGTGTTACACCTGCGGCCGTCGGGGGCACATCGCCAAGGCATGCAGAAAGCGGAAAGAGGACCGGAGGCAGTCACAAGACCGCGCGGCCAGACCGGACCGTCCAGCGAGGCCCAAAGATGGCGCCCAGACCACGAGGAAGCAGGACGGCGTGGGCCGCGTCTCGGACGGCAGCGAGGACGACGCCCCAGTGTTCAGCGTATCCGCGGGACAGTCCCATTACTTCGTTGAGGTATTAGTACAAGGGGCCCCTATTAAGATGGAAATTGACTCGGGGTCCTCCTATTCCATAATTCCCCAGAAAGAGTTCCTGAAAATCGACCCCCACGTGCGGCCCAAGCTTAAAGCGTTGAGGTCCACGCTACGGGACGTACAGGGAAACAGCATTCCGGTGTTGGGGGTCGGGAAATTTCGGGTCAATTTTAAGAGACATTCTGCGGAACTGCCCCTAGTTGTCCTCAAGGGGGGAAGCTGTAGCCTCCTAGGGACACAGTGGTTTCAGCCTTTAGGTTTGTTCATAGGGGGGGTGCATACCGTGGGGGGGGACCCTATACAAGCGGTTTGCGATGCGCATCCCGCCGTTTTTAAGAAAGGACTCGGAAAGTTCAAGGGACCCCCTGTAGCTTTCGACATAGACCCGGAGGTCCGCCCGATAAGACTCAAACCACGCAGGGTGCCGTTCGCACTCAAGGACAAGATAGAGGCGGAACTGGACAAACTGGTGGGCCAGGGGATTCTTATTCCTGTTGATTCCACGGAGTGGGAAACTCCAATTGTAACGGCTCTCAAGGCTAACGGGGAGGTGCGCATTTGCGCTGATTATAAGTGTACAATTAACAAGGCGATCCGCCCTAATGCATACCCGGTGCCAGTGATCAGCCACCTTTTGGCCAGGCTAAATGGGGGAAAGTGTTTCGCTAAACTCGATTTGGCACAAGCCTATCAGCAACTTCCTGTGACCCCCGCCACGGCCGCGGCACAAACGATAGTTACACATAAGGGAGCGTTCCAGGTGTCGCGGTTACAGTTCGGCGTGAACTCGGCACCCGGCCTTTTTCAATCGCTTGTGGAACGCCTCCTAAAGGGCCTGGAGGGGGTGTTGCCTTATTTTGATGACGTGTTGATAACAGGGGGGAGTGAGGCTGAACTAGCAAAAAGGTTGGACAAAGTACTGACCGTGTTCGAGAAAGCGGGGCTGAGATTGAGGAAGGATAAATGTGTCTTTTTCGAAACCGAAGTCGAGTTTTTAGGGTTCCGGATCACACCCGAGGGGATTAAACCGTCTAAATCCAAGGTAGCAGCCATTAAAAAGGCCCCTCGCCCCACATCCAAAACCGAGCTACAGTCCTTCCTGGGGCTCCTCAATTTTTACCATACATTCCTCCCGCGGAAGGCGTCCGTGGCCGAACCGCTCCATCGGTTACTTAAAAAGGAGGAGACATGGATGTGGGGTGACGAGCACGAGAGGGCGTTCAAGGAGCTAAAGCAACTCCTAACATCTGAGGCAATCCTGACGCATTTCGACCCCAAACGGCCAGTGGTCCTAGTGTGTGATGCATCCCCGGTGGGGGTGGGGGCGGTGCTTTGCCACGTGTTGGAGGACGGAAGGGAGGCCCCGGTAGCGTTTTACTCAAGGTCCCTGTCCCAAGCGGAGCGAAATTACGCACAAACCGACAGGGAAGCGTTAGCAATAGTAGCGGGGACCAAAAAATTTCACGATTTTTTGTATGGCCGCCCGTTCAAAATCGTGACCGATCACAAGCCGCTGTTAGGGATTTTCACGGCAAGCAAGCCCACGCCGCAGATCCTGTCCCCGAGAATGCTGCGATGGGCTATTTTCCTCAACGCGTACCAACATGAGTTGGAGTACAGGCCCGGAAAGGAGATCAGCCATGCTGATGCGCTTTCGAGATCCCCTCTGCCCTTGTCGGACGACCAAAAGGCGAGAGCAGAAAGAGACCGCCAGGTGTTGCTAATTGAGGTTTTAGACGCACCCCCAATAGTACCAGCCGACGTTGCTAGGGCGACTGGCAAGGACAGGACGCTGGAGAAAGTCAGTTCATGGGTGCAGAAGGGGTGGCCGGCTTCGTCCCCGAGTACAGAGTTCGACCCATTCTTTAGGAAAAAGCTAGAGTTGTCCCTAGAGAGGGGGTGCCTTCTGTGGGGCCAACGGGTGGTGGTCCCTACGCCCCTGCGGACGAGGGTGCTCGAACTGCTGCACGTCAGCCACCCGGGCATAGTTCGTTCAAAGGCGCTGGCCCGGAGTTACTTCTGGTGGCCACAGCTGGACGCGGACATTGAGCACATGGTCGGCACTTGCGAGGCTTGTCAGGGATCCCGGCCTGAGGCGGCCCGTCTCCCGCATAGGGAGTGGGACACAGCAAGGGGGCCGTGGTCCAGAGTGCACGTGGATTTCGCTGGCCCGTTCCGAGGAACCATGTTTCTCCTGGTGGTGGATGCGTTCTCCAAGTGGCTGGAGGTTATCCCAGTAAAGAGCACGTCCTCCGCCACGACAATTAGCCAGCTAAGGAGGGTCTTTTCCACTTTCGGTTTACCCGACACTTTGGTCAGCGATAACGCTAGTTGTTTCACCTCCGCCGAGTTCGGGGCATTCATGGAGGTAAACGCCATTCGGCATGTCACATCCGCACCGTTTCACCCGGCCACGAATGGCCAAGTGGAACGGCTGGTGCGGACGACGAAGGAGGCGCTGCGGCGCATGGGCCCGGGGGACCTGAATCACCAAGTATGCCAGTTCCTCTTGGCGTATAGGGTAACCCCCTTAGCGTCAGGCTACTCGCCGGCGGAGCTCTTGATGCGGCGAAAACTGACCACGATCCTGTCCAGGCTAGACCCGACGAGAGTCGAGGATAAAGGAAATAACATAGGGTTGGCAGTCTCGAAAGGTTTCGCCGCCGGGGACCCTGTTCACTGCAGGAACTATTCCAGCGCGGGGCCAGCCTGGGTGCCAGGGACGGTTGTAGAACAGACGGGGCCAGTGTCGTACCGGGTCGAGACTAACACCGGCCTCCTTTGGAGGAGGCACGCAGACCAACTGAGGCACCGAGTGAGTGGGCCAGTTAGTGGGCCTCAGCAACAGGGTTCAGCGTTAGGGTTCTCCCCCACCCGCTTAACCCAAGGGGGAGACAGCAGTGGACAACAGTCCCAAGCAAGGGGGGAAGGAAGCAGTAGCAGCGGCCCCGACTCATATCCTTTTGATACGCAGGTCCTATCAGGGGCCGGGGAAGGGGGAGAGGAGTTCGCGACCGCTGCCCCCGATTGTGATTTTGATTTTGATTTTGCGAGCCGGGGGGGTTTTCAGGAGTGTTCCCCCACCCATCCAAGCGAGAAGAGGGGTTTTTCGTTAGCCCCCAGTGCCCCCGGTTCCTCCCTAAGAAAGAGCACACCTCCCAACAACGCCGCGGAGCCGCGGCAAGTCACTAACGAGTCTCCCTCTCATATTACAGGACAGGAAACCAGGGGACAAAGAGAAGGTAGCAAACCCGGGGAGAGGCAGCCCGCATCGAGACCCCAGCGTGTTCGAAATAAGCCATCTTGGCTGAGAGACTTTGTCTCCTAAGGGGGGGGAGTGTGTTTAAGTGTGGGCTCGAGACTTTGTCTCGTCCTAGGGGGGAGGGGTGTTGTGTTCTGATGGTTTTATTGTACACATGGATTACAATGTATCTGAGCCAATGTAACCTTGCCTATAGCAACAATGTAACCTTCAGCTGTATCATATAAACCCTGTAATAGGACGCGAGCTAATGACCACCAGCTGGCAGCAGCGAGCGTCCAAGCTCTCTTGGTCCGAACTCATCAAAGGCAACAGCGCGGGAAGTTTTCCCGCCACCACCTACACCTGGACAAGAAGGGCGTGACCTGCAATGACGTCACGCAGACAGTAGCCAATGGGCTACCATGGCACCACGTTCAAATGTATTACTGCTGTATATAAAGAGCTATCGATCCGCCATTACCTCATGTTCCCTCTGTCCACGATGCAATAAACCTGAGTTAACCCAGCCCGAGGCTGTGTCCTGTGTCTTGGTTTGCATACACCAAACGCCCATACGGTGCAGCTCAAGGGCAGCGTGGGCCGGATGAATCACAGTAAACCCAATCGTGTGGATTCACAGGGTGCTTGGGCTTCTGGGAATTGAACATCTGGAGTGCCAAGGTTTGCCATCACGGGCTTACGCATTGGAAGATTTCATTGTGTTCTACACAGGCTCAGAACAACCCATGTGTGTGGTGGATTCTCACAGATCTTCATGAAGAAGGCTGCTCTATGTATGAGGACCTGCTTGCTTCTCTCCATGTGTATAATACTCACTTTTACCCCAGCTCTGCCACCACTGGTTGCTGTAACCTTCTGTCCCACCAGCTGTCACTGAGTGAAATGTTTGGTTTTCTTTAAATAAGTGAACTTCCTCTAATTTCATGTTTTCATTCGAAGTGGTGCAGTCCACAGTATGTTGTGGAGGCTTTACTTTTTTTAGCAGATGTCAACTTCCCCAATGTAGGAAGGGTAGCAACTCACTGTCACATCACATAGAACCCTGGTGACGCAGTGGCTAAACTGCTATACTGCAGCCAAAACGTTCTGTATTTGATCCTGATAGGACACAAGGTTGACTCAACCTTCCATCCTTCTGAGGTCAGTAGGTGAATACCCAGCATGTTGGGGGCAAAATGCTAATTAACTTGTGAACCAGCCACTAAGTGCTATGGGGCAGTACAGTATATAAGTGTAATTGTTATACCAGCTGGGATTTATTTGCAAAGTTATTTGGTCCGAAAATCTGAATAGCTGTTGGAAGTTTCCAATGCTTAAATTCATCAAGGACATTATATCAGGATAACATGGGAAAGGGAAACAAATCTTGACAGCAACAATCTTTGATTTGGATTTTATAAAGTAGAAGGATGACAATGGTTGATTGAATCAGATTTTGTTTATAGAGGTGCCTGGCGGGCAATGGTCCATGGGGTCGCAAAGGGTCGGAGTCAACTGTGCGGCTGAACAACAAGAAGTACTTTCATTGATACCAGTTTTTTCAATTTAACTGAGAACATCCAAAATATAAGTTTTATTGGGGGGCGGGGGGACTCCAACCTAGTGTTGTTGTTTCTTCAAAATCTATCTAGAGCTGGACAACTACTTATTCAAAAACTTTTTGCTACTATATACTTTCCCCATCTCTCTCATTGTTACTATCCTCATTACCTAGCAGTAATGAATCAATTTTTAAATCCTGAAATAACATTGAGTAAAATTATTATTAGTACAGTAAAACCCTACTTACAAAAAAGTCCGTTCCATAGGCTTTTGCTTAAATCATTTTTTTATGTAACTCGAAACAAACCCATAGTGAATTTTTATGTAATTCGAAACAAACCCATAGAAAAAATGAAATTTTTATGTAAATTGAAGCAAACCCGTAGGGAAATGAATTTTTACATAACTTGAAGCAAAACCATAGGAAAAATAATCTTTATGTAACTCGAAGCAAACCCATAGGAAATTGAGTACATTGGGACATGGTTTTAGCACAAAATCATTATGTAAGACAAATTTTATGTAACTCGAGGCATATATAAGTTGGGTTTTACTGTAGTAGTATTCATTAGTATGCATTACATAGTAATGTGGCATTATAAAATCAAAAGTTTTAAAACAAGTTCAGGTTTGAATATAAGAAGCCACCAGTGTTCAAATACTGTTTTCTCTTGCTGATATTAAAAGCCTAGGCTAGAGTAATAAAATGGTTGCTGCATTGGTATACCACATCTTAAGGAAGATTCTATTTATATCATACTAGCAGAGGTTGCCCGGCATTGCCGGGCTGTTTTAAATTGTGTTGGAAGTTTAAATTGTGTTAATGTTTTTTTAAAAATTGCTTAGTCTGTAATTTAAATTTTTTAAATGTTTATTTATGTAAAAAAATTTGGCTTGGCTTTTATTATCTGTGATCTGCTTTTTGGGGTTTTTTTGAGGATTAATAAAAGAACAAAGTATGATATAATTTTTTCAAATTGTTTTATGTAAGCGAATAATGTTTTAGTTTTTTGAATTTTTTACATTAGTTGTACCGTAGGTAATAATTTTAATAATGTAAAAGTAAATGTTTTTTACATTCAATGTTTTTAAAATGTGTTTAGATATTTTGGGTTTAAATTTGAGTTAAAACTCAGCACAGGATTTTTAAAAGTTTCTATTGTATTTTATTGACATATGTTTGTGATTTGTGTTAAAGTGTGTTTTAGTGTAATTTTTTTTTACTTGTTTTTATTGGTGTGACCTTTTGTGTAAAATTGTGAATTTGTGTTATGTTTTTGATTTGTTTTTACTCTTGTGGCCTTTTGTTTGGAGCTGTTGTGTGTTTTTGAATTGTTTTTACTATTGTGGCCAGCAGGTGGTGCTGGTAGGAGTTATTGTATTTTGACTGTTTTTTCTCTCCTGGCCTCTGGGTGGAGCTTCTTCTGGTAAGTAGTCGCTTTCTTTATTCATTTCTTTTCCGGTCCTGGTGGAGGTAGGACATCTTTTGGTATGTTTGCTTGTTTTCTTTCTTTTGTGTATGTGTGTGTGGGGGATGGAATTTGCATTTTTGTCTGTTTGTTTTGTTTTTATTGTGTTTTTGTTTACTTCGTATTGTTTTTGGTGTTTTTGTGTATTTTTGGATGTTTTTGACTGTTTTTAGTAATTTTTTAAAAATTATTTATTTATTTGGTGGTGGGGAGGGGGGCATGGTCGTTGGGGGTTAGGAAGGGTGGGCTAGGTGGTGGGGAGGGGGGCATGGTCATTGGGGGTTAGGAAGGGTGGGCTAGGTGGTGGGGAGGGGGCGTGGTCGGTGGGGTTAGGAAGGGTGGGCTAGGTGGTGGGGAGGGGGGCATGGTCGTTGGAGATTAGGAAGGGTGGGCTAGGTGGTGGAGAGGGGGTGTGGCCGGTGGGGTTAGGAAGGGTGGGCTAGGTGGTGGGGAGGGGGGCATGGTCGTTGGGGGTTAGGAAGGGTGGGCTAGGTGGTCGGGAGGGGCGTGGTCGTGGGGGATAGGAAGGGTGGGCTAGGTGGTGGGGAGGGGGGCTTTATTGTGTTATGGTGCTTTGATTGTGTGGAGTCGTGAAAGTAGATCGGGGTTTCCCCTTTAATATCAGTGGGTGGGGGGTTGCGACCCCCCTCTCCGCTGGCTCCCCTGGGGTTGGGAGGTTTGGGGGCGACAAAAGGGGTATGTCCCCCCAACCCTTCTTGTCCCAGGAGACCAGGGAGAGTGGATCGATTCCCCCCTCCTTAAAACAACTCCCTTTTTAAAGAGAAGAAACCGCTTGGTTTCTTCTCTTTAAAGACTGAGTTTTTTTAGGAGGGGGGAATCGATCCACTCTCCCTGGTCTCCTGGGTCCAGAAGGGTTGGGGGGGGACATACCCCTTTTGTCCCCAAAAACCTCCCAACCCTAGGGTAGCCAGCGGAGAGGGGGATCGCAACTCCCCCACCCACTGATATTAAAGGGGAAACTCCAGTCGGGACCTTCAGGCGCTATTGGTGAGGGAAAGAAAGCCAGCTGGTGTTTGCTTGGCTGTGAGGCGGTGAGTTGTTTTTCGTTGGGGGTTATGAAGGGTGGGCTAGGTGGTGGGGAGGGGGCATGGTCGTTGGGGTTAGGAAGGGTGGGCTAGGTGGTGGGGAGGGGGGCATGGTCATTGGGGTTAGGAAGGGTGGGCTAGGTGGTGAGGAGGGGGCATGGTCATTGAGGGATAGGAAGGGTGGGCTAGGTGGTGGGGAGGGGCGTGGTCGTTGAGGGTTAGGAAGAGTGGGCTAGGTGGTGGGGAGGGGAGGTGGTCGGTGGGGGATAGGAAGGGTGGGCTACGTGGTGGGGAGGGGGCGTGGTCAGTGGGGGATAGGAAGGATGGGCTAGGTGGTGGGGAGGGGCATGGTCGGTGGAGGATAGGAAGGGTGGGCTAGGTGGTGGGGAGGGGGCATGGTCGGTGGGGGATAGGGAGGGTGGGCTAGGTGGTGGGGAGGGGGGCTTTATTGTGTTATGGTGCTTTGATTGTGTGGAGTCGTGAAAGTAGATCGGGGTTTCCCCTTTAATATCAGTGGGTGGGGGGTGCGACCCCCCTCTCCGCTGGCTCCCCTGGGGTTGGGAGGTTTGGGGGGACAAAAGGGGTATGTCCCCCCAACCCTTCTGGACCCAGGAGACCAGGGAGAGTGGATCGATCCCCCCTCCTTAAAACAACTCCGTTTTTAAAGAGAAGAAACCGCTTGGAGTTTTTTTAGGAGGGGGGAATCGATCCACTCTCCCTGGTCTCCTGGGTCCAGAAGGGTTGGTGGGGGGCATACCCCTTTTGTCCCCCCAAACCTCCCAACCCCAGGGGAGCCAGCGGAGAGGGGGATCGCAACCCCCCCACCCACTGATATTAAAGGGGAAACTCCAGTCGGGACCTTCAGGCACCGTTGGTGAGGGAAAGAAAGCCGGCTAATGTTTGCTTGGCTGTGAGGCGGTGAGTTGTTTTTCTTTTTAATTTTTTGGGTGCCAGTTTCCTCAGCGTTCTGCGTGCTTATGTCGCGCAGGACTCTGGGGCTTGTAGTTATGGGTTTGTGATTTGTGGTTGTGGTGCGTTTTTTTCCTGCGGCTCAATTTTGATTGGCCGCGGCGTGTTTTTCAATGTTCTTTGTGGTTGCGCCTCTCAGCCTGATTGGCTGTGGTGCGGCGCGGCGCAAATAACATTGGGAAATGAAGTTGTTTCCCTTTTTTCGCGTTTGTGGGGCTGTTGCCCCACTGCCTGTTTTCTCAATCCTTTGTTGACCGGCGGACCCAGATCGGCCGTGTGCACGAAGGGTGAGTGCAGGCAAGTAGGGCGAGGCATAGCAACCTATAGCAAGTTCCAACGGTTAACCCTTGGTTTTATAGGTTAAGATCAAAGAAGTTAGAATATAGAACTTCCTCAAATTGTCATATGCATCAACTTTCATTTCTTTCTTTCTTCTTTTTTTTTGGCTCCCAGCAATTCAAAGAAACCTTTGTTTTCTTATTTCCCCCTTCTCAATCTTTGTACTTATTTCCCTTTGTTGTTCGTACACTAATATTTCCTTTAGACTTTATAATATACTTCATGATCTTTACATGAAAGTTAGTATGCTCAATACAATTATAAATTATCTTTTGAATAGTATTAGTTTTCATATGTGGTTGGGAAAAGTGTAATTGTTGTCATTTGGGCATCCCCTAAAAATCCTTTCAACCCAGCGTAATCTCAGACACGAAATTATTATCACAAATATATTTCAGTAACTGATGTAGGTACTTTTTCAGAAGAACAAACATAGCTAATTCTGGGAGCTACCTTGTTTATTTCCAGTTGTTCTTTCCTAATGCTTTAGAAGCAGTTTGGTGTCTTTCTCACAATCCCAAAAACAATATTTCCCAAACTGGCACACCCTCCAAACATGTTGCTATACAATCCAAGCCATCTCCAGCCAGGAAACTGGGGGACCTTCTTGTTGAGGATGACGGGAAGTTTTAATGTAATATATGGACAGGGTTCTAGATTGAGGAAGACTGCCCTCAGAATCCCAGTACATTGTGTGTACATCCAATAATAGCAATTTCATCCTCAGCCTTTCCTGCTGGTATTCCTGGTGCGTAATTACACAAGCGGCAGAACTTTTGGAAACAGTTAACAAATCTCTGTTGACATTCTTCTTCTTCTGTCATATCCAAATTTGAATATTGGCAATCCTCATGGTGATCAGCCATGAAGACTGTTCTGAGAATATAATGCAATGGCCCTTCATCTCTCTTCCACATAGCAGCATGACACCAGTATCACTGATCCAGTTCCACAAGTCACTTTCTGGTCCTGAGCCCTTTTGGCACGCAAAGTCCTCCTCAGCCCAGGCCAGTATTGATGAAGCTGCTGCCCTCTTTCAAAATGGATTCAAGTGGGATTTAATCCACCTGGGGACCATCATCCTTCCTTGTGGTCTTCGGCATCCAAGCCATAGTTCTCAGGATGGTCAGGTTAGTTAACCGCCACCTGACACTTGGTGTTGAGTTGCTGGCAGTATGGTTTACTCTAGTAATGCCGAACCTTTTAGAGACCGAGTGCCCAAAATGCAACCCCAAACCTACTTATTTATCACAAAGTGCCAACCTAGCAACAGGGTAGGAAGGAAACACTCCCATTGGGCTCCTGGGCAGAGGGAGGAAGTGCTCCCATTGGGCTGCTGGGCAGAGGAGTGGGGTGAACTCTGTGGTGGGGGAGGAAGGAAGCACTCCCATTGGGCTGCTAGGCAGAGGGGCAGGGCAAACTCTATGCTGGGGTGACTGCATGGGTGCCCACAGAGAGGGCTCTGAGTGCCACCTCTGGCACGCATGCTGTAGGTTCACCAACACTGGTCTACTCTATTACCATAGCACGATAACCTGGCCAGACAGGGACATTATCTCTTGCAATTGAGCCATGTTACTTGGTGGGCAACAAATAATACCTGCAGAAAATTTGAACTTACAGCAATTCACAATTTAAATTTATGCCTATGCATTTTTGCTCCCTTGACACAGGAAGGGGTAAAAGAGGAAAGAAAGAAGAAAAAGCAGCATAACTGCATGACAGATTTCAGCCACTATACATTACTGAATTACTTGTTCTTTCCTAACCAATGTGGTGAATTAGATATGAGCTTGTACAGATTTTAGTAAAGTGATATTTTTAAACTACAATTACCCCAAGTGTGTAGTTTGCATGGCCACTGGCTTTCTGGTCAGGAAATTCTGGAAATGTCCCTAAGTTTCTTTGATCTGGTCTTCGCTGTTTTTTGTCTTAAGACATTTATCTCCTAAATCTACATCAGGTTTCTAGTCAAAACAGTACTTAATATTTCCATGCTTGAATTTGTGGGACAGGAGTTCCTTTGAAAATATAGTTCTTGTTTATTTAATATTTAAAGGAATGTCTGATGGTTGCATTAGCAGAATATAGTGGCACTTGAACAGCTTTATTTTCTGGGCAGCTTTCATGGATCCAAATCTACCTCCTCAGACATAGATCAAAATCACAAGGTCTAAAGAAGTCGATCTTAATAAACATAAGGTTACACTGAAATAAAACTGGCAGTATCTTGCCTCCGCTATCTTTTGGCAACAGACGTTTGTGCTTATTAAAACTCGTTTTAAAAACTTAAATAGAAAATATATCTTGAGGATTTCTTTTTTAAAAAACTGTTTGGGAGGGAATTTGGTAGCAATATCTGTTGTCTTTTGCGGTTTTTCACTGAACGAGACAGGCTTGGTTAGAAATCTGCTTAATAGAAATATAAGTTAAATATACTGTACTGTACTTTGAAATGGGGGATGTGTCACAGCCTCCATGATCTGATTCATGATCAAATCAAGGCATACATAAAGACACTCAACTTAGGTAAAGGTAAAAGTCGCCCTTGCTTGAAAGGCAGTCATATCTGACTCTAGGGTCCAGTGCTCATCTTTGTTTATAGCCAAAGAGCCAGTACTGTCTGCGTTTGCAGATGTTTCCTTGGGCATGACTAGACACCAGAGTGCATGGAACACTGTTTACCTTCCCACCAAAGTGGTCCCTATTTATCAACTTGCAATTTCTTGCTTTCGAACTGCTAGGTTGGCAGGAGCTGGGACAGACACAGGAGCTCACTCCATCATGCAGTACTCGGGTCTCGAAGTGCTGACCTGCCGACCTTCCAGTCATCAAGTTTAGTGTCTTAACCACTGAGCCATTGCAATACCTCAATTTACCCTGTTTCTTTTTAGTAACACTCCAGCTCAAATCTCATCCAGATATGTGACAGTACTTATCTCTGCAAAATGAAATTAGTTCCTTGAAGACTCATTTGTTTCAATTTAAGACATGGTCATTAAGATAGATGATGCTAAACTGTGTTGGAAAGCATACACTCAAAACATTGCAGCAGAACCCATCCATTTTACTAAGGCTGACTCTGTAAATGTCCCTTCAATGGGCAAAATGTCCCTTCAGAGATGGAGATGAACATCAAGAAATTATAAGCAACAAACAATATCAGCAATCAACATTTTTGTTTAAAAAGTTAAAATGCTTCCAACAGATAGTTCTAAAATCCTTTGGCTACCATTCAAACTCACAGAAAAAGTTCTCCTTCCCTCCAGAATAAAATCTTAAATATCTTCCTACAAGGTAACAAAGAACAGCACCATTTACTATAATTACAATCCACCTTGAATTAAAGGGAAATAAATAACACGTCTCTCTTAAAACTGTAGGCTGTTTTAAGTAAACAGCTCGTTAAAATTCAGACAAGGGATTTAGTCATGATCACAAATTGCAAAATCAGATACAGAAACTTCAATCAGAAAATCCAGCTTGTTTCTTTCTAAGTAAAAAGTATCCCATTCTCCTTTCTTGTGGAAACATATGTATAAACATAAGTACAGTATTAATCATGATAAACAAAATGTCACATCCTGTCCCAGTCACCCCAGTTGCCTTCCTCATTTCTCAGTTGTGCTATCATTCTTTCACCTCCGATTCTTCTACTCTTTGTTTTCTACCTGTAGATATGTTCACAAAACCAAACTATCCTATTATTAGTGTAGACAGGTATTCTCCTTTGTAGAGGATAGGGCTCTGTTGAAGAAGCGGTTTGGGACAAGTCTGCCATATAGCTAAAGAACTATAGAGAGGGTGAGAAAATGCCTTGAGGTAGACCATGAAGAGCTAAACCTGTAAAGCAGACAAGACAGGAGCATAGATCACCTGGTCAATTTTCAGTCTTAGCATATAAATTAGCATAGCTAATTGCAATGCAAATGCAGTAGAACCTCGGATAACGTCCAAACTCTGTTGAACAAGTTCAGACTTTATCCAATTTTGGACTTTATCCGAATCAAATGGGCAATGCATCGGATAACGTCCAAAAATGGATGTTATCCGAGGTTCCTATACCAAATATCTTGGATAAAGTCCATTTTTAGCAATTTTGGACTTTATGCAATGCATCACGTGTGCATGAAAACCGCAACTTTATCCGAGGTACCACTGTATCTCCTTTCAAGAAAGTGCTCAACCCAGTGGAAGAGCAATTGTTTTGCCTATAGAGGTCTAATTCCCAGTATGTTGTATAAACAGCTATGGAATCTTGGGTGTTTGATAATGTAGGATAGTCCTATTATTGCTTCTATGCTGCTTGCGGATAAATCACACTGTGTCTAACGTTCATGGGAGAGGAGGGGATTTGAATGACTCAGCTCTGGAGTCAGTTTTTTCCTTAATTCTCTTTTAGCCTCCAGTATAAGTTGTTCTTAGAATTAAAACAACAACAACTCAGCTTTCAGTGTGTGTTAAATTAGAGAAATATCCATGCCCAATTTGGAAAAGTATTCTGAGATGGTTGAACAAAAAATAGAAATGCCAAGCAACCTTTTATTACTTAATAACTTCTAAGCCAAGGGTACCCAAACTACTGCCCATGGGCCAGATCCGGCCCCTGAAGGCAATTCATCCGGCCCGTGCCACCCTCATTGCTCCTGGAAGTGGAAGCAAAATCTGGCCCATGGGCAGTCATTTGGATACCCCTGGTTTAAGCAGAGAAAATGGCACCTTAAAATCTATTTCATCTTGTTGCAAAACAGATTGCAAGGAATGTTTTACTTCCACTTCCGGTGGGAGGAACCACATGACCGGGGGCCCACTGGACCACATGACTGGCCCACGGCCCAAAAAGTTTGGACACCCCTGTTCTAAGCGATTTGGAGGAAAACAATATAACAAGCTGGGCTGGATGGACACTAGATTTTGGGGGGAATGCTGTAAGTGCAGCAGTATTATGAACACCAATAATTTCAAAAGTATAATCTTCACTTTCCTTTTAAAGTTTTAAGATTAAAACAAAGACTTTGACTTTTGCTTAAATCCAGGTACACAAAGCTGCTTCTTGCAAACAATAATTTTGTCTCCAACACACTGCCTCTAAACTGAAGGTGCAGTATATAACTACACATTCTTGTACATCATGCAAGAAGTGCATCTTATCTCTGATTTGTTAGTGTATTTTATGAGTTATTTTAAGATACAGGCAAAGTAGGGCTAAAATAAGTAGAAGTAACTCAGTTTGAAGTGTATACAAGCAAGAAAAATAACACTTTTAAATTCCATTGATTTCAATGAAAGGCTTTTATAAAGATTATCAATGTTCTCATTTAAATTGTTGCATCTTCAAAGTGCTTGCCCTGGGTGTATCCCAAGATTTAAAAACAAAATAACTGAGATATTCATTAAATTTCTGTTCAAGCTCTTTAAAAATAATCCTGTTTATTACCTAAATTTAATACAAAATATTAAGGTTAAAAACACATTGTTTTCATTTAAAATGCATATGGAAAAATAAAGCATATAGATTTTATGAGATTCTGTCTACAGTTCTTCTAAAGCCACTCCCTTACATAAAGAATTCATAGGAAAATATCTAACTTTTGAGGTCATATAAAAGTTCACACAACATAGGAGCTAAGACTGCGCCACCATGAGACTGGAAAATATCCAGTCTTTTACTGCCTTTCATGCTATAAGATGGCAGTCGAGCTGCAGCAGAAGGGGAAAGGACCATTCAATCAGGTAGAAATGTAGGAAAAGACTGGAAGCAAGGACACTCCATCAGCTCTGCTACAAGATCAGCTCATATAAAGAGTAAAATTCAATATACTGTTCATACAATAGCAAACCTGTTGCTTGCAAGAAATCCCCTAGTAGGAAATGAGTGTAACCTATTTTCATAAGTAACTGATGTACAGAAGCATGTTTCTGGGAAGTAAAGACTCAGTGTCCCTAATTCAGGGGTTCTCAACCTATGGCCCGTGGGCTGGTTCCATCCCATACACCAAATCAACCGGCCTGCGACTTCGCTCCAGCTGCCGCCAGCGGCAGAATCACGCACGGACTCATTTCTACATTTTTTTTCATAGTTCATCAGAGTCTGGCTGGACCTTAGCAGAGAACAACTAATTCACACAGCAATTCAAACTAGTGGAAATATGTCGTAATGGTAGCCAACCTCAGCAACTGAGACCATATCCAAAGAGGGATGTCTAATATAACATTTTAATAATCTGTCATTCTATTCCACCCTTCCTGCAAAGAGATCGTGACATAGGAACATTAGAAGACTCTCTTTCTCCTTCCTTACCCACCTCTTCTGCCAATTAATTGAGTGGGTTGATATAAAAGTGTACTATTATGGGGGGGGGGAGGAGAGGAAAACATCCCTACAGCCACTTTCTTATATAATAAATAATTTTATAAAATTCTATTACACCCCTTTAGTGTATGAGAGTCAAGACACAGGAAACAGCCAAGGGCTGGGTTAACTCAGGTTTATTGCATGGTGGACAGAGGGAACATGAGGTAATGGCGGACGAACAGCTCTATATATATGGTAGTAACGTATTTGAATGTGGCTCCACGATAGCCCATTGGCTACTGCCCGCGTGACGTCATGGCTGGTCACGCCCTTCTTGTCCAGGTGTAGGTAGCGGCGGGAAACTTCCCGCGCTGTGGCCTTTGATGGGTTTGAACCAAGAGAGCTTGGACGCTCGCTGCTGCCAGCTGGTGGTCATTAGCTCGCGTCCTATTACAGGGTTTATAGTGATCAGCTGAAGGTTACATTGTTACTCGTAGGCAAGGTTACATTGGTTCAGATACATTGTTATCACATGTAGAAGGTTACACTGTTAGAACACAACACTCCTCCCCCCTAGGATGAGACGAAGTCTCTCAGCCAAGATGGCTTATTTCGAACACGCTGGGGTCTCGGCGCGGGCTGCCCTGCCCCGGCTTCGCTCCCTCCTCCTTGCTCCCTGGCTTCCTGCCCTGTAATCGGAGAGGATGACTCGTTAGTGGCTTGCCGCGGCTCTGCGGCTTTGTTGGGAGGTGTGTGCTTTGTTTGGGAAGAACCGGGGGCACTGGGGGCTAACGAAAAACCCCTCTTCTCGCTTGGATGGGTGGGGGAACACTCCAAAAAACCCCCCCGGCTAGCAAAATTAAAATCGTAATCGAATTCGGGGGAAGTGGCAGCGGCGGCCGCAAGCTCCTTTTCCCCCTCCCCGGGCTCGGATAGAGCTGGCGTGTCAAAAGGATATGAGTCGGGATCACTGCTTTCCCCCCTGGCTTTGGACTGGTGTCCTTCTCTGTCTCCCCCTTGGGCTAAACGGGTAGGGGAGAACCCTATCGCTGAATCCGGTTGCTGAGCCCCACTGATCGGACCCTCACTCACTCGGCGCCGCAGTTGGTCAGCGTGCCTCCTCCAGAGGAGACCGGTGTTCGTTTCCACCCGATACGACACTGGTCCCGTCTGTTCTACTATCGTCCCTGGCACCCAGACTGGGCCTGCGTTGGCATAGTTCCTGCAGTGTACAGGATCGCCTACGCCGAAACCTTTCGAGACCGCTAAACCTATGTTCTTCCCTTTGTCCTCGACCCTCGTCGGGTCTAACCTGGACAAGATCGTGGTCAGTTTCCTCCGCATCAGCAGCTCAGCCGGCGAGTATCCGGACGCTAAGGGGGTCACTCTGTACGCTAACAGAAATTGACAGACTTGGTGATTTAGATCCCCCGAGCCCATGCGCCGCAGCGCATCTTTTGTTGTGCGCACCAACCGTTCCACTTGGCCATTCGTGGCCGGGTGAAACGGCGCGGATGTGACGTGCCGAATTGCATTTGCCTCCATGAATGCCGCGAACTCAGCGGACGTGAAACAGCTAGCGTTATCGCTGACCAGAGTGTCGGGTAAACCGAACGTGGAAAAGACCCTCCTCAGCTGGCCAATGGTAGTGGCGGAGGATGTGCTCTTTACCGGAATGACCTCCAGCCACTTTGAGTACGCATCCACTACCAGGAGAAAAATGGTTCCTCGGAACGGGCCAGCAAAATCTACGTGCACCCTGGACCACGGTCCCCTTGCTGCGTCCCATTCCCTATGCGGGAGACGGGCTACCTCCGGTCGGGAGCCCTGACATGCCTCACAAGTGCCAATCATATGCTCTATGTCGGCGTCCAGCTGGGGCCACCAGAAATAACTCCGGGCCAGTGCCTTGGAACGGACGATTCCCGGGTGGCTGACGTGCAGCAGCTTTAGCACCTTCGGTCGCAGGGACGTAGGAACCACCACCCGTTGGCCCCACAAGAGGCACCCCCTCTCTAATGACAATTCTATTCGTTTTCGAAAAAATGGGTCGAATTCCATGCTTGGGGATGACGCCGGCCACCCCTTCTGTACCCACGAGCATACTTTCTCCAGTGTTCTATCCTTTCCCGTTGCCTTGGCAATGTCGGCCGGTACTATTGGGGGTGAATCTAAGACCTCTATTAGCAATACCTGGCGGTCTCTTCCTACCCCTGCCAACTGATCGTCCGACAAGGGCAACGGAGACCGTGAGAGCGCGTCTGCATGGCTGATCTCCTTCCCGGGCCGGTATTCCAACTCATGTTGGTATGCGTTAAGAAAAATAGCCCACCGCAGCATCCTCGGGGACAGGATCTGTGGCGTGGGCTTATTTGCAGTGAAGATCCCTAACAGGGGCTTGTGATCAGTCACGATCTTGAACGGACGACCATACAGAAAATCGTGAAATTTTTTGGTTCCCGCTACTATCGCTAATGCCTCCCTGTCGGTCTGTGCGTAATTCCGCTCTGCTTGGGACAGGGACCTTGAATAAAACGCTATCGGGGCCTCCCTTCCGTCGTTCAACACGTGGCAAAGCACCGCCCCCACCCCCACCGGGGATGCGTCGCAGACTAAAACTACTGGCCGTTTGGGATCGAAATGAGTCAGGATTGCCTCGGATGTTAGGAGTTGCTTTAACTCTGTGAACGCCCTCTCTTGCTCGTCACCCCACAGCCATTTTTCCTCTTTTTTAAGTAACTGATGGAGCGGCTCGGCAACCGACGCCTTCCGTGGAAGGAAGGTATGGTAGAAATTGAGAAGCCCCAGAAATGACTGTAGTTCGGTTTTGGATGTGGGGCGAGGAGCTTTCTTGATGGCGGCTACCTTAGATTTGGACGGCCTAATTCCCTCGGGCGTGACACGGAACCCTAAAAACTCAACCTCTGTTTCGAAAAATACACATTTGTCTTTTCTCAGTCGCAGCCCCGCTTTCTCGAACACGGTCAGAACTTTATCCAATCTATGTGCCAGCTTGGCCTTACTCCCCCCCGTTATCAACACGTCATCAAAATATGGCAACACCCCCTCCAGCCCCTTCAGGAGGCGTTCCACGAGCGACTGAAAAAGGCCAGGTGCCGAGTTCACGCCGAACTGTAAACGCGACACCTGGAACGCCCCCTTATGTGTCACTATTGTTTGTGCCGCCGCTGTGGCGGGGGTTACAGGGAGTTGCTGGTAGGCCTGTGCTAAATCGAGCTTAGCGAAACACTTTCCCCCATTCAGCCTGGCCAGGAGGTGGCTGACCACTGGCACCGGGTATGCATTAGGGCGGATCGCCTTGTTAATTGTACACTTATAATCAGCGCAAATGCGCACCTCCCCGTTAGCCTTCAGTGCTGTTACAATTGGAGTTTCCCACTCCGCGGAATCCACAGGAACAAGAATCCCCTGACCCACCAGTTTGTCCAGTTCCGCCTCTATTTTGTCCTTTAGTGCGAACGGTACCCTGCGCGGTTTGAGTCTTATCGGGCGGACCTCCGGGTCTAGGTCGAAGGCTACAGGGGGTCCCTTGAACTTTCCCAGTCCACTTTTAAAAACGGCGGGGTGTGCATCGCACACCGCTTGTATTGGGTCCACGCCTACGGCATGCACCCCCCCTATGAACAAACCTAAAGGCTGAAACCATTGCGTCCCGAGGAGGCTACAACTCCCCCCTTTTAGCACCACTAGGGGAAGTTCCGCAGAATGTCTCTTAAAACGAACCCGGAATGTCCCGACCCCCAACACTGGAATGCTGTTCCCCTGTACGTCCCGTAGTGTGGCCCTCAACGCTTTAAGTTTGGGCCGCACGTGGGGGTCGATTTTCAAGAACTCTCTCTGGGGAATTATAGAATAGGAGGACCCCGAGTCAATTTCCATCCTAATAGGGGTCCCTTGTACTAGTACCTCAACGAAGTAATGGGGCTGTCCCGCAGACACGCTGAACACAGGAGCGTCGCCCTCGCTGTCGTCCGAGATGCGGCCCACGCCGTCCTGCTTCCTCGTGGTCCGGGCGCCATCTTTGGACCTCGCTGGACGGTCCGGTCTGGCCGAACGGTCTTGTGACTGTCTCCGGCCCTCTTTCCCTTTCCTGCACGCCTTGGCGATGTGCCCCCGACGGCCGCAGTTGTAGCACTCGGTCTTTCTGAATGGGCACCTCACGCGCTCATGGGCCGCTCCGCAACCATCGCAACGGCGCCCTCCCCTTCGGACCTTCTGGACCTCCTCGCCGTCGCTGCTTTCCGAAGACGACTTCGAGGTCCGTCGGGTTGCGTGCACCGACTGTCCGGACTTTCCGTGCAACGAGTTTTCCGCTTTGCCGGCCCTCGGACGCCACTCACGCCACTTGTGCATCTCATCTACTCCAGCATTCGTGGATTCCGCGGCTTCCGCGGCCTCTACAACCTCTGTCAGTGTGGGTGGTGGCTCCTTGTTCATCAGGCTGCGCTGCACTTCCTTGTCCTTCAGGCCACACAGAACTCCGTCCCTGAGGGCCATCTCTAGAAAGTGGTCCCATCTGCAGGGGGTGGCGGCTACTCTCATAGCTGTTACGAAGGCTTCTACCGACTCGTCCGGCGCTTGAACTCGCCTCCAAAACGCGCTCCGAGCGGGAAACATTGCCCTCGAGGGTCGGAAACGCTCACGCAGCAGTTTCATGATGTCATCGGCTTTGAACTCACCCATCTTCTTCGGTGCAATAATGCCCACCAGCGTTCGCTTGGTCTCCACCCCAAGCATGCGGGTGAGGATGGCCCTCTTCCTTTCCTCGTCGTCTTCTTTGACTTTGAGTTCCACCAGTGCCGCCTGGAAGTCCATCTCAAAAAGCTCCCAGTCTTGCGGTTTGGTAATGTTGAACCCGCTCTGTGCCCTGGCTCCTTGGGGATCCATCATCCCACCTTCGTCGCCAGTTTAGTGTATGAGAGTCAAGACACAGGAAACAGCCAAGGGCTGGGTTAACTCAGGTTTATTGCATGGTGGACAGAGGGAACATGAGGTAATGGCGGACGAACAGCTCTATATATATGGTAGTAACGTATTTGAATGTGGCTCCACGATAGCCCATTGGCTACTGCCCGCGTGACGTCATGGCTGGTCACGCCCTTCTTGTCCAGGTGTAGGTAGCGGCGGGAAACTTCCCGCGCTGTGGCCTTTGATGGGTTTGAACCAAGAGAGCTTGGACGCTCGCTGCTGCCAGCTGGTGGTCATTAGCTCGCGTCCTATTACAGGGTTTATAGTGATCAGCTGAAGGTTACATTGTTACTCGTAGGCAAGGTTACATTGGTTCAGATACATTGTTATCACATGTAGAAGGTTACACTGTTAGAACACAACAACCCCAATCATTTTTTGCTAACCTAAAATATCCCAAATATTTCTTTTCCTTGGAAAATAGCCTCCTTAATCAATTTGGTTGTCCCTTTCTGTACATTTTAACTCTTTTTGTGTTCAGGGAATGAAGAAGCAGATGAGTGAAGTAGTGAAATTCAGCTCTTTATCAGTGGGGTTTGAACACACTTTGGATGGGGCAAAACTCGGACTTATATACACTATAAACAGTACCAGTAACAATAATACAACAAGCCCATTGGCTAACAGAGTGTGCACATTTTCGATCCGCTTATTTGCATAGGAATAGATTCATGAGAAAAGATACATTCTGCTCCTGTCAGAAAACACAGTTAACATACATAACATTCTTTCCCCCTAGGTAAAAACAAAATCCTTTAACCAGGATGGCGGTCTAGTTTCCCTTCTGGGTCGGACGCTTGGCTGAGCCAGCTCAGGGGCTCTTAGGATGGGCGAACCGACTGGAGTGAGGGATTGACTAGAGGGGGAGGATTGTAAACCCAAATTAAAGCCCCGTTTGTCAGATGGAGGAGCAGGGGATCGCTCAAAACCAAAATCTAATTCTGTGGATGAATAAGACAACTCAGGGTCCCTCCTGTGTGTACTAAGAGTGGGGGGCGACTCCAAACAAAATTGGTCATCATCAATAAAGGAATCTAGAGTGCGAGGCTGGGACAGTGTAGGGGTACACCTGGCTGGAATAGGAAAGTATTCCACGAATTCCCCTTGAAATTGGTTCCTAGAAGACACTTCTGGGTCAATGATGGCTGGCTGCTGACTATTACCTCTGCCCCTGGGTATAAACGGGTGGGGACCAACCCTAGCATTGAGTGTCTTGTGTTTCCAGTACTCTTGGTCTCAATTGATCCGCGTTCCTCTTCCAGATCAGACCAGTGGCTGTTTCGATTCTGTAAGAAACAAGACCAGTCTGATCGATCACAAACCTGGGCACCCACGTAGGATCACCAGCTGCATAATTGCGGCAATGTACAGGGTCTCCGGAAAAGAAACCCTTCTGGTGTTGGATTGCTATATTTGTGCCTTTGTCCTCTACCCTAGAGGGATCCAATCTGTCCAGCAAGGGTGACAGTTTCCTTCGCTGGAGCAATTCAGCAGGGGACAGCCCTGAGGCAAGGGGAGTGAGCCTATATGTGAAAAGAAACTGGCATAACTAGAGCTCCAAATCCCCTTCACCCATACGCCGAAGTGCATCTTTAGTTGTGTGCACCTGCCGCTCTACCTGGCCATTGGTGGAATGGGGTGGCAGTGATGTGCCTAATTGCATTCCTTTCCATGAAGGATTGGAATTCTGCAGATGTGAATGTGGACGTGTTGTCGGACACCAGCACATCTGGAAGTCCAAATGCTGCAAACAGCCTTCTTATTCACCCCACCCCTCCACAGCGTGGACAGCAGTCTGTTGAGTTTGGGCACTCAGTCTCTAAAAGGTTCACCATCACTGGTGTAGGACAAGATTTATTGCTCACATTGGCCCAAATCCTGTTTCTTAATGTAGTAAATCACACTAGAGTATATCACCTGGTTACAGGTTTCATTGTTAAGGCGGAGCTCTGAGAACGCCGCTATTGATGGAAGCATTATGAATTTCTCCATCCCATGCCAGATGCAACAGAGGTGCAAAGTGAAAGAGGAAGCATCTACATCTCTCTCACACACACAAAACCATTCTCTGTAGGACAAAAGGCAAATAATAATAATAATTTCATGTCAGAAATGGGGTTGAAAGGAATTTTGCTGGAGAAACTCTGCTCATGGGATGCCCGAAAAGTATGAAGCTCCTTTCATGTCCCCAAGATCTTTTCCCACCGAAGTGGTCACTATTTATCTACTTGCAATTTCTTGCTTTCGATCTGCTAGGTTGACAGGAACTGGGACAGAGACAAGCACTAATTCTGTCATGGGTCTTGAACTGGGTCTTGAACTGCCAACATGCCAGTCTTCCAGCTAACAAGGCAAACTTCTTAACCACTGAGTCACCGCAGCCATGAGGCAAATGAATGAATGTCTACAAGTGCAATCAGGTTTCTTCACCATAGATCGGCAAGAAAGGGTGGGTGGACCAAGGAACAGATTCAGTACACATGCATGTATTAATTAAGAGTCTTGCACCAGTCTAAACCAGTAGCAAGAATAAGCAAAAAAAATGCAGCGATTCACAGTAGGTTGTTCTAATCCCTGCAGTTTACTTCAGTGACAGAAAGACTGCATGGATATTTACTTGGGAACAAGTGAGATATACTGCTGAGGAAGTATACACAACACTGGTGCTTTTCATTTGAACAAATTCTTCCTGTTGAATTTGAAATTGCTTAACCATTTGTGAGTTTACTATAAAGCAGATTTCTCCCTAAAGCTTCTTCAGTACTGGAATTTAGTGTGGGAATTGTGAACGGGGGGAACAAATCATAACTCTTTTGATGGTTTTAGTGGTAATTTCTTGGCAGCTGTTACAAATCTTCCTACAAATTTATTATTTGACTCTGTGGGAAATTTTGATTCTGGTCAGAAGCAATGTGACACAATACCCCTTCCTCAAAGATTTATCCTCTAACTTTATTACTCAGGGCCATTTCCAACTTACAGCTCCTTCTTTCATGACTTCCTATGAAAATTCCAAGTTAGAGAATCTTTGAAGGACTTTCCTGCTCTGTTTACCACCGCTAACTCAATTAAAAACCACACAGACTCTTGTTGCCGTTCAGCTGTGTTTCCCCACAGGCTGTATTACAACTCTCCTTCCCAACCAGTCCCACAGCATTGAATGATGTCATGGGATCGGTTCACTGAGATGAAAGGCAGAAAGCGGAACCCGCTGGCACTGGGGAAAGCTTCCAACACACAATCTGAGACAAGCACAGCTTGAGAACATAAAAAAAGAGGAAAAAGAAAAAGTGTGCAGAGCCAGCCATTCAGCTCCAAGAATCATGCATTTCTCTTCCCTCCACCTCCCCCCTTTGCAACAAAAAAGGCGGGTAGATGGACCCAAAGGAGTGAGATTTTATTAAATGTATGGTGAGAAGTGTGGGCCAGAAAAGGCAGAAGATGGAATACGGCTACCTGCTGAAAAGAACTTACTTTCTCTGGTCTCCGAAGCACAGCCTTTGATGTATGGCAACAGATCATTGATCAGATTACAGGCATTCGTTTTTCACTGCTCAGTTGCCTTTGATCTGCGTACTTCGTTTTATTTTCCTGGATTTGCACATTGCCTGGACTTGTGCTGACATACTTTTAAGAAGAAGAAGAACAAATGAAGGCATTTAACACAGAAGCTCTGGAAGACTGAAATTCAGTAGCAGAAAAGGTGTATATTGGATAACTGTCAGCATATATCAGGTACAGTTTCTTTTAAATTGTTTAAACTTTACAGTACCATATGTTGATGACATGTTTTTGAATGGAAAATCTAATTTGAGCAAAATCTGTATCCTCATGTTCGAAATCATTTAGAAACAGTTATATTTACAGAATCTTTTGTGCAAAAAATACTTTTGGGAATAAAGCTTTTTATGGCATCATTAAGGGACAAAATGAAATTACATACAACAGCCTCCGTTAGTTCCCTTTGCTTTGCTTTCTCTAGTGAGGAGTCTGTGTTATTTCATGAAAAAAATGCAAGGCTAAATATGGGAAGCTGACGAACTGTTTAGATTCAATTAGTGAATGCATAGGCACTTCATATCTTCAAAGCACCTTCACAATCCTTTGGACAACTGGAAATATTGAAATTATTTGTGTATCATGGACTGCAGTTGCATTTTTATGTCAGTAACATTCTAATTACTTACCTAGAACCATATTGATATCAATAAGTCTGATATGTTAATCTCAGTGAAGATGTAGAAAACATTACTATTCTAATCATAAGAACATAAGAACATAAGAACAGCCTTGCTGGAACAGGCCACAGCCCATCCAGTCCAGCATTCTGTCTCACACAGTGGCTCACCATTTCCTTCAGGGTATTCCCAAGCAGATGCCTTCACCTGCTTAGGATTCCCTGGAAATGGCATTGAGAGATATCCTGCCTATCTCTCCAACCCGGAGGTTGTCCTTAGGTAGCCATAATTATAGCCATTGATACCCTTGTCCTCCATGAACTTGTCTAATCCTTTCTTAAAGCTGTCAAGACTGACAGCTGTCACCACTTCTTCTGGCAGGGAGTTCCATAGACCAGTAATCCTCTGGGTGAAAAAGTACTTTCTCTTATTTGTTTGAGAACTAGTACCCAAAAGTTTCATGGAGTGTCCCCTAGTTCTAGTGTTATGCGATAGGGAAAACAGTTTTTCCTTATCTACTTTGTCCACACCGTGCATGATTTTATAAACTTCAATCAGGTCACCTCTTAGACGCCGTCGTTCAAGAGTGAAAAGGCCCAACCGTTGCAGCCTCAGATGGTAAGGAAGGTGTTCCAGTCCCCGAATCATTCTGGTTGCCCTCCTCTGTACTTTTTCCAGCTCCATAATATCCTTCTGGAGGTATGGCGACCAGAACTGTACACAGTATTCCAGGTGGGGCCTCACCATAGATTTATAAAGAGGCAAAATGACACTTGCTGACTTATTTTCTATACCCTTCCTAATGATCTTGCTATATTAAGCTTTAGTGTTTAGAGTGAAGTAAGTCCCACCATATTTGAACTTACTAGTAAATAGGATTGTAGTGTAGGTTATAGATGCTGTATTTTGTTACAGGATTTTATACTTTGGTTCTAAGCCAAGAGCATGGGCGTTCCCAATTGCGCAATAGGTCAGGATCAGAAACAGACTGAATTGTCACGACAACTCCAAATGGAGATGGAGATGTTGCAGAAGTATGCTACACTCAATGGGAAAATTCTTCTTCTGGATTAAATTTGTGTGCTTGATTGTTCTATGGAAAATATATGCATGAAAGACTGTTGAATGTAATACACATATAAATACCACCTATCTAATTTACTAAGCTGGTAGATATCTCAATGGTTTAGGTATCTGGCTGCAGAGGTTGGGAGGTCGATTCTCGCACTATGCCTTCAGGGAGAAGAGCCAGCCTATGTAATTATGGCCAAGCTGCACATTCCCAAGGTGCCCCAGAAGATGGGAATAGTAAACCACTTCTGTGTATTCTCTACCTAGAAAACCCTAGTCACCATAAGTCAGAATTGACGAGGCCATACAATTGTTGTTATTATGAATTTACCACAGTCTTAAAATAGGTATTCAAAAAAAGCCTACTGTTTTAGGAATAACTGTTCTACCCCACCCCACCCCAGCGCTCTGGGGCAAGAAAACATATACAGTACTCGGATTGATTTGCAGAAGACAACGATGATCAGTCCTATGCATATTTATTCTGTAAATAAATAAGCAAACTGGAGGTGTTTAAAGAACATCTGTAAAATGGACAAATCAGATTACAAACTTTTCTTATAAGCATCTAAACTCAGAACATGTTAATATAGGATTAACTGCTATTAATATATTTTAGTACTCAATATCTGTTAGTAGGATTTGATTGTTACATTTGAAAATATAGCATCTCAATAGAAGATCACAGCCATATTTTTCAGGACCCATAATCTTCTGCTTCTGTTTAATGGCTCAGATGTTCTGCAGAACACTAATTGTTTTAGTAACTTAAAGGGATGCTGAAGATATTTGATAATTCAATACTGGCACAATGTGTGGTGCATGAAGACTCAGTGATAATGGATCAGTATTCTAATGAACTCTTCACATACAGTAAAATGGAGTTTGTTTTGGTCATCCAATATTGGTATAAGAACCTAAAGGAGAGTCTGTGAACATTTTAATTATACAGTAGTCCCATGCCAATTTACTTGTACATATAAAATAATTTATTCTCTCTTTTCTGTTACAAGCATACCTTGATATTAAATGTCAAAATATTCTTCTCTTTACTATTTACTCTACCAATTTTGTTATCATAGTCAAATGTAAGTATTGGCCCAAATTTTGAATTTCTTAATCTTGATTGAAATATTTATTAAAGAAAATGTTGCAGTAATCTCTCTCTCTCTCTCTCTCTCTCTCTCTCTCACACACACACACACACACACACACACACACACACACACACACACACACACACACACACACACACACACACACACACACCTCAGTCTTTCACAAATGGATTTTTCCATAGAGCAATATACAGCCTCTTCAGTGAGTTTAGTGCCTGTAAGAATGTACAATTTTGCCAAAGGGATGTAGTTTGCTCATTTAATAACCACAACTGTAGTGATTGAGATATCTCTAAATAACTTGCATCAATCAACTTATCAACTTGCTTCTTACATACCAAACCAAATAATCTTCAATCCCCCTTTAAATCAGTTTTCCATAATAGTGCTGGTTGCTCTTACTTAGCAGCATATATACATAATGTTCATCTACCTTTCCTTTTAACCTATGTCATAATTTATTTCTCTGGACTTTTACATGTCTTACAACATATATTATCACAACTACTTATATTTTAGGGTTGTAGTGACTTATGGTCAATCTTTTTATTATGTCTCACTTTTCCTACTAGATTTTCTTCCCTCAACACTTTGATGCTCTTTCCTCTAAGGAGAACTATTTAAACATGTACAGTTCAGCAGATCTCCATCATTATTAAAACACTTAAAATATTTTTGTATAGAGGAGCTGCCTTTCTCCAAATTATTGCTTTTTATAGACGTTAAGTTTGTCTAACTTGGCTTTCAGTTGATGCCTCCAATTGTCACACACTAGCTGTCTTACCTTAACTTTCATAATGAAGGTGAATGCTATCATTATAAGCCCCAAACCTGAACACAAGGCAATAAAAATATTTTGATTATGGTATCAGACAGATACTTAAACTTGACAAAGGTTAATCTTGCTAAAAAGGGACTCAGACAGTTCTAATGGCTAGAACAGAGATGGTGAACCTTGGCACTCCAGATGTTCTTCAACTTCAATTCCCAGAAGCTATGCTCAGCAAAACACCTGGAGTGCCATGGTTCGCCATCATAGGGCTAGAATGTCAGACAATGACCATGAACTGGGTACTTTTGGCAACTCACCTATTTTCAACCTATTTGTTTAACAAGAATTCACTGCTGTCATATAATGGTGTTATCAGATGTACATAGAAGCCAAATATGAATGAACATGGCAGATGGGTTGCAGCTGTGTTTTATGTGAGCTGAATAGGACCCAACTCTAATGGCAGTTTGGGGCACACTGGAGTGTGTGGTCCAGATGATATCTAGGATGGCAGAAAGGAGCCTGCTCACCTGGGATGGTGATGCAATCTTTCCATAATGGGGAGCAGGAGACAGAGGCATGGCCTCTCAGTCTGCGCAGCTTCTCGTGCCGACCCTGAGGATGGTTAGAAAGTCTATAACTAGAAATAGAGCCTTCTCGGTGGCAGCACCAATGCTGTGGAACACACTACTGGTGGAGCTGCGCCAGGCCCCATCACTGGCTATCTTCAAAAAGCAATTCAAAACTCTTATTCAAGAAGGCCTTTCAGGGTGTTGTCCATATAAATTAGCCAGCCAGTTGACCCCCTCTGCCCTCTGACACAAGTAATTCTATTTTATTTTATTTTTGGATGTATTTGTTTGGTTGGTCTGTTTGTGATTTGTTGTGTTTTGTTGTGTTATCTGATACTGTATGTACTAGAGTGGGAAATTTCCCAAAGGGCAGTATAAAAATGTAATAAATAATAAAATAAATAAATGGCCTAGCCCTGCCTTCAGATGTCAGAGAATCATAGAATGGGATGTGCCTGTGTGGTCTCTGAAGGACTGCAACTTTTGGTGGAACCTTAAACAGCAGCTGAAGTGGACAGTGACAGGCATGGAGGGGTACTTAGACCTCTTTATGAGCTGCATCTATTTTCTCCAGTGCTGGGCCAGTCCCTGCTGCTGTAAAGTTGTATCCTTTTTTACCTCCGAAGAGCTGTGTTTTTATTCTGTGCATATATGTTTAGATGGACTGGGGGCCCTGCTCAAAAATTGACAAGCAACATTTAAGTAGGAAAAAAACTTTTGTAAAAACTGAAAACCAAAGAAAAACAGAATGGTTTCCTTCCTTGGGGGAGAGACTCAGTGGTGCCACAACTGGGAAGGTATTTCCATTAATTCAACTAGCTTCATACAAAGGGATCAGATTATACTGCCTTTAAAAATAATTATTATTCAATCAGTTTACCAAATAACAATCTGAGTTATTTATTTGATGCTTCAGCCCTTAATCTGTAGCACAGTCCTACTTTGAGTTGACTCATTTGAATCAATGGAAGAGTTGAGACTAAATCCCCACAGATTCAATGGTTTTACTCTAGTGTGTCTTACTTTGCTAAGAGGAATTCAGCTACTGCAGTCTGTTTAAATAAGTTGCAGTTAAACAATTATGTTTACTTATTTCAAATTTGCAGGGCTGTTGAATTGTTTAAAAAATGGGTTAAAAACCATTATGTATATTTGAAGAAGTGCCAAAATACAAATGTGATAAATGCACATATCAGTGGGAAAACTCAAAATGTAATCATGACCAGAAGCAGTACAAAAAAGCAATTTTTAAAAAGCCTAAGAAGTGGAGTGACAGAGCTTTTAATGGGCCTGTTTCACAAAGGATTTAATTATAATACCTGGCACTTATAATACTATAGACTTCCAAGGTACTACACAAACATTCTTTAATCCTCTGCATAAAGTTTTCAACAAAACTGACATCAAGAGACACATGAACATATACTATTTATTTACTTAGCAGCTGTGAGTAATTATTATTGATTCTTTTATACGATCAAACTGTCTCAAGTGACACCATAAACATATTTTAGAACCAATAGAAGTAAAGATTACTAAAATGCTCTGCAACATAATATTGACATCAGTTTCCAACAGCTGTCATAACAAGGACAAATTTGTCTTTCGAGCTGTCTCACTTACTGAGCTACTCAAATGATGTTCCAGATTTTTTTCCTATATGATAAAGATACTTCCAAATTGGATTGTTTTTGCTTTTCCATGCATCATTTAAACTTGGCAATAATAGAGCAGTAAAAGAAGAGAGCGCCAGAATGGACAGGGCTAATTTTCTGCAACTTAGGTCTTCTCTACAGTCTAGAAATAAATTGAGAGATGGTTTGGTTTTTTTAAAAAGTCGATTCATTGTCACGTGGTTTTTGTGTCCGTGTGTACATCCTAAGGGGGGGGGGATTTGTAGTCTGATGCTGTAGCATGGTCCAGGGGACTACACAGGATTTCAAATTGCTGCACAAAGGCGCAATTTGACAATTTGGCACCCAGGATGGGAGGGAGCTAAATATCTTTAAAATTATTATTATAAGAGTGCTGATGGAGCTGCTCAGTGCATGGTGTGGCAACAGGGTCAGGTTTTTATAATGATTTCAAATTATGTACTATGCCAGGAAAGAAAATATTTTTAGAATTTGCAGATATGCCTCGCTCCCCTGATCCTGTAGCTGTGAAGTGTCAGGAATTTTTCATCCTTTGTCTCATGAGCCATTTCTTTGCCAGAAACGATACTCATTTTCAGCTCAATTCTTCCCTCTTATCCTGATACAGTAAATCGCACATGTCATAATAATTCAAAATAATCTCGGATTGAAATTGACTAGAATCAATTCAAAATAAACAACTCCTGCTAGGGTGTTTAAAATAAACTCCTTTCTGGTAAAAACAAAATGTATATGAACACTTAGTTGTATGTTAAGTAGTTCCCAATCTTGGAATCGATTTGCACTTTTGAAACCCAATACAAATACAGGAGTACTGTATGTTGATGAGCCCTTACCTATTGCTATCGAGTCTAAGTACTGTATCTACAGACTTTAGGAAGCTGTATCCCCTCCTCAAAAAATAAAACAAAATTTTGTTTGTGTTTTTTTAAATTTCCAAAATTAGTCCAGTGAGGACTAATCATACATAGTGGCCATGAAACTGATCCCTGGAAAATACAAAACTGAATGCCTGAATGAAGGGAATGGAATATTCTGGGAAACAGCACATATAAACAACTGGAACAAGGAACAGCAAGAGTTCAAACTGCAACATTTTGTTCAGGTCCGATGGAATGTTGTAAGTCAGTGGTGCTCTGATTTTTTTAGCATCATACATAATACCTTTTCGTTGATCACTCAAATATCATAAACATAAGCTAGCTTTCGACTTTGTACATATCTTCATCATGCTGACTCCATTCCTGATTTCTGAGAAACTTTCATGTCTTCTCTCTCCTCTTTTATCATTATCCATCCATCTTTATAACCAAAATAAAAATAAAATACAAATTAACATTAAAAATAAGCATTAAAAACTTAAAAGGCCAAAAACCCATAGAATGAATTATGCTGGTGTAGAGGGAGTATCATCACCTCAGGGACAGAATGCCACTCTTATGAATTCCAGACCATTGCACAAAATCTAGAAAGCAGCATATAAAATTATAAACAAGATGTTTTTAAGTATCTGATCATCCCAGGGATTTGTTTCCATTAACAGAAAAGGCATGGGCTGGGCCACCAGGACAAGGGGATTCATCCTGGTGCACCCATGACTCTGGTGCCCTGGGGTGCAAATAACAATTTTATTATTATTTTATCCACCTGGCGTCCTGCACTTTAGATTAAGCCATTGCTCTAAGCTCCCTCCTTCAGTTTGGAGCAATGGTTTATTCTAAAGTGCTGCACACCAGGCGGAGCAAGCAAGGGGCGGTGACCAAGCAGTTCCCGGGGGCAGCCTTCTCTCCCATCCCTTGGTCACCATCCCTTGCCCCTGTCCAGCACCCTCTCATGGTGCCCAGCACACCCCTGGCAAAATGCTAATTAACTTGTGAACCACCCACAGAGTGCACTAAGTGCAAAGGGGCACTATATAAATGTGGTTGCTTTGCTTTGCATAACTTTATTTGATCACACAAATATCACAAATATAAGCTAGTTTTTGACCCCCATGCTGGTCTTCATCAGAGACCTGTCACTAGGTACCACAAAGTTGTGAGTGGTGTAGAAGAAACATTAAGTCCCAGATACATGTGTCATGCTACTTTATAAAAGCAAGTTTCAAATGACGGCTGCAGGCTCAGGTCAAAGACTTTAGATTTCAGATTTCACCTTTCATCATAGGTGTAAACAGTTGGATCCTGCAGATAGTGAGGAGGAGTCTTCTCTGGCTTCCAGCAACGCCGCTTCTGGGAACTCAAATGTGTGTCCTTGTGCTCTGGCCAGGGGAAAAACCTTTCTCTCTCCCCCGTTTCATTCCACTCCTTGCCAGGAGAGTCTCCTTGAAAAAGAGGACTTTCTGGACAAGACTTATTTGCACCTGCCATTCTTTCTTTGAAGCTAACCCAAGCAACAGATGTTCTCCATATGTACCCAGATATCTAGGAACCAGGAACTGAGCTTCTTTTTCTGTTGTATCTGAATCTGAATATTGGCGATCCTCATGGTGATCAGCCATGAAGACTGTCCTGAGAATATAATGCAGTGGCCTTTCATCTGCCTCTGCATCGCAGCACGACACCCATACCACTGATCCAGCTCCACAAGTCACTTTCTGGTCCTGAGCCCTTTTGGCATGCAAAGTCCTCATCAGCCCCAGGCTAGTATTGACAAAGCTGCTGCTCTCCATCAAGATGGATTCAAGTGGGATTTAATCCACTTGGGGACCATTACCCTTCCCTGTGAACTTGGGCACCCAAGTCCTCAAGGTTGTCAGGTTAGTTAACCACTGCCTGACACTCGGTGTTGAGTTGCTGGCAGTATGGTCTACTCTATTACCACAGCAGAATAACCTGGCCAGACCCAGAACATCCAGGGACCATTATGACTCCAGAATAGCTTTTAACAACAAAAACTTTATTGTTAAAACAAAACAAAATAAGTTGGAACAAGAAGGCAAGAATACGGTGGCACACCCACCCAAAAGAAAAGGACCTTCACAGCACTGTGGTGGCTTAGTGGTTAAGATGCTGAGCTTGGAGACTGGAAGGTCAGGTTTTGATACCCGAGTGCTTCATGACGGATTTTAGGGACATGAAAGGAGTCTCACTTGGGTGTCCCCTGAGTGGAGTTTCTCCAGCAAAAGTCCTTTCAACCCAGAGTAATTTCTGACACAAAATTTATTTATTTACCCACACAGAGAGAGACTCAGGGATGGGAAGTAAAATGGCCAAACTGAAAAGCCCAAAAACAATACAACAAACTTTTCAGCCCACCAAAATCTGTCCAACTCGAAAAGGAGCAAAAGAGTGGATCCTTGTAGCCTTGCAGGGCTGATTGAAAGCAAGACCAGCATGAGAGAGAGGCTTTCACCTTGCTCTTTGCTAAATGATTCTTTCCTGCACACCACAAGGCAAACCTTGCAGGAAGCTGTTCTTCGGCTTGGGTCAGATGACCGTCCTGACCCTTTAGCGACACACACAGGAAAGCCAAACTCTAACTACCTATATTATCTTTCCAGCCAACTATTATACCCATTGTCCCACCTGATTTTTATATTAGCCAATGGGAACCTGGGGTTCCTGGGCTGCAGGGTAATTTATCCCCATATTCAGCTCACATAGTGGTTAGCTCATCCTGGCAGATGTATCCCTCATCAATTATCCCTAGCTGTAATAAAGTCTCAAGGCTGGCTCCTGGATGGAAGAGATAAGGATGGCTGTCTCCTGACCCTCCCAGCTGGCTACATTTTTAAAGTGCCTCCAAGGTTGCCAGGTTTCCACCCTTTCTGCCCTTCTATATTACCACTAAACTGGAGGGGCAAGTTTTTCACAATGCAGATTAGAATCTCTCTCTCAATTTTGCTGGACAAAGAATTTAGAATCATTCAGTAACCTCCCCCCAAAGCTCAATATTGAAATGAAAGGTTCCTTTTTGGTGGGAATAGAATCAGTTGGAAACATGGCAACCCTGGTGTGAGATAAAATCTTGTTTTCATGCTAACTGAGCCAATTGCAACCCAATTTAAAGTACAGTGGTACCTCATACAATTATTTTAATCCGTTCCACAGGGCTTGTTATTGTATGAAATAATTACTATACAATACATGCATCATATAGCGATTTTCCCTATGGGATACATCACACAATTTTTTTTTGCTAAGTGGTTTTTCCCATTGAAAAATTGTTGTATGATTTTTTCCACTGGGAAAATTGTTATGCGAGACCCCATTTCCCCCCAAAACCTAATTGTTATGTGATTTCGTTGCTATACGGGGCAATTGTTGTATGAGGTTCCACTGTATTGTGTAAATTTTGAAGAAAGATATTGTCCTTAGTTTGCAGTCCTGCTGGGGCAATATTTTGTTGTTCAGTCCCACAGTCAAGTCTGACCCTTCACGACCCCATGGACCACAACCCGTCAAACTCCTCTGTCATCCACCATCCTCTGTAGTTTGCCCAAATCTATGCCCACTGCATCAGCTATGCTGTCTAACCATCTCATCCTCTGTCGCCATCTTCTTCGTTTGCCTTCTATCTCTCCTAGCATCAGGGTCTTCTTCAGTGAGTCTTCTCTTCTCATTTGGTGGCCAACATACTTAAACATCAGCTTCAATATTTGTCCTTCCAAGGAGCAATATTACATGTTGGTATTTCACTGTAAACTGTGCACAAGGACCAGGCGTTTCTTCTTTCTTTCTGTCTTTCTTCCTTCTTTGGGGAGAGGGTATGGAAAATACCCTGAATTGCCAAACAGGCATTATCTACACCCAAATCCTTGCTTTCAGATTATCGGAAGAGAACACTTGTCATTTCCACACAAAAATCTACACTTGGTTCTCCAGCAACCTCATTGAAGAAATATTATTGTTTGTGATATTCAACTTCTTCTGTGTCTAGGCCAGACATGACACTGTCAAAATGAAAGGGACCTTGGTGTCCTGGTGGACAGCTCAATGAAGGTGTCAACCCAGTGTGCCTCAGCAGTGAAAAAAGCAAACTCAATGCTAGGGATCATTAGGAAGAGTATAGAAAATAAGTCAGCAAGTGTCATTTTGCCTCTTTATAAATCTATGGTGAGGCCCCATCTGGAATACTGTACAGTTCTGGTTGCCATACCTCCAGAAGGATATTATAGAGCTGGAAAAAGTGCAGAAGAGGGCAACCAGAATGATTAGGAGACCTTCCTTACCATCTCAGGCTGCAACAGTTGGGCCTCTTCACTGTTGAACAACAGTGTCTAAGAGGTGACCTGATTGAAGTTTATAAAATCATGCATGGTGTGGACAAAGTAGATAAGGAAAAACTGTTTTCCCTATCGCACAACACTAGAACTAGGGGGCACTCCATGAAACTTTTGTGTACTAGTTCTCAAATAAATAAAAGAAAGTACTTTTTCACCCAGAGGATCACTGGTCTATGGAACTCCCTGCCAGAAGAGGTGGTGACAGCTGTCAGTCTTGACAGCTTTAAGAAAGGATTAGACAAGTTCATGGAAGACAAGAGTATCAATGGCTATAATTATGGATACCTAAGGACGACCTCCAGGTTGGAGAGATAGGCAGGATATCTCTCAATGCCATTTCCAGGGAATCCTAAGCAGGTGGTGAAGGCATCTGCTTGGGAATCCCCTGAAGCAAATGGTGAGCCACTGTGTGAGACAGAATGCTGGACTGGATGGGCTGTGGCCTGTTCCAGCAAGGCTGGTCTTATGTTCTTATGAAGCCACCTTTTGGTGAGTTCATTCTTGTTATGCAGTTCCTTTCACCTCACCCAATGTGAGAAAGATTTGCCAGGTACACAAAGTTGTCGTTACCAGGGTACACCCAATTGTGGTTCAAAAATACAGTAGAACCTCGGATAAAGTCCAAACTCCATTCCACAAGTTTGGACTTTAAACAATTATGGACTTTATCCAAATCAAATGAGCGATGCATTGGATAACGTCCAAATAATGGACTTTATCCGAGGTTCCTATACCAAATACCTCAGATAATGTCTGTTTTTTAGCGGTTTTGGACTTTGTGCGATGCATCACATGTGCATGAAAACCGCGACTTCATCCGAATCGGACTTTATCCAGATTGGACTTTATCCGAGGTACCGCTGTACTACAATCTTCAAGGAGGCTCTTTCTTTGTACCCCATATTCAACTATTAGAAACTCTTGCAAGCTACTGCAAATCACATTGAAACATGTCAGAAGACTGCAGTCTATTTCCCTTACTTCCCTTATTTGAAATATTGCTCTCTGGATCTAGGAATAAATTCTATTGATCTGTATCTGTTACATTTTCAGACCTCATCTGTTTTATTATTGGGGTGTGCAAGCAAAACAAAGTTGGATCTATTCCTCCCTCTTCTCTCTTGTCTTCTTTCTTAAGGCACCAAGGCAAAGAGGATCTGGCCACTCTTCCTCTTCAGTGCTCTTCTTTCATGTCCTGATCAGATCGTAGACTGCCAAAATGAAACCACTTTCTTCGCTTTGTCGTTGCCCAAACCCAAGTCCTCACTAGTGCATGTCTCTGGCAGCAATTGGCAGACCAGCAAATGGCCCGGACTCTGTGTCTCTCAACATTCACACCATGTGTTGTTGTCCACCAGCAGTCTTCACATGAGCATGTTGGTCTTGCATTTAGGGACTCCAACCCTCAGCCTATTCAGGGTCCTCAGGGGACATAGGGGAGATTGAGATCTTCAGCTATATCCACCTTTAATGTTTTTCCTTGCTCAGTGAGCTCCTTCTTCCATCTTCAAATTTGATTTTGATTTTGTGTACCCCCAAGAATGTTTGTTCTTGCCATAAAGCTCTTCCTGGATCTGAGTCAGTGGACTTGAGGATCATATCCGTTCAGAGGGTGTCGAAGGTCATTCTCTTGCTTAGTTCTCTCAGCATCTGCTGAGTTCTCTTCTGATCTTAGGTGGAAAAATAGCAACAAGGGGGTATATCTTCTCAACTGGTGTAGGTTTAAGGCATCCTGTCACTATCCGCATGGCTACGTTAACAGCAATGTCTTCAGTGCTGTTACATAGAGAGTTGACAGCAAAGATGAAAGTAACTCAACTTTTTCACTAGCTGAATCTTAAATTTCATCTGAGTAGTGAAATTCTCAAGATGACGTTCAGTGAATTAGCTTCTGTATGATTTGGCATTCAAAACTGCAGTGCAATATATTTCAATTTTATGCTTTGCAAAAACAGCCATTATGTATATTAACCAAACTCCCCAGGTAAGCTTGCTTCGAGCAAATTAATATTCTTTTCAGTCAATGGCTAAACACTTGATTAAAAGTTTGTAATGATTCTGCATTAGGAACATTCGACCTGTCCCAATAACACGCCACAGCCTTCTGTACACAGTCATTTGACACAATATTGCCATAGACAATAATGAATTAAGGTTACTATCATCCAGACTATATGAGGCAGTATTTGTAGAAAGCAGATGGCATTCCTGTGATACTGTGACCCTTACACTGCAGATATATACACAACACATTTTATAATTCTAGATAATAACCTTCTATTTCCGTTCTACAATCATAAATGAATTTATATCTCTTGGCCCCCTAGTGAGTTCAAATTAGCATATATAGTTCTTCTCATACTCAATTATCTTCTCAACCACCCTATCTTCAGTTTGAGACTCAGGTTTATTGCATGTTGGGAGGGTTGAACTGCCAACTTCCAAATCTTCTACTTCTATACCACACTAGCTTTGAATAGTATCATGTGTTCCAACAATATCCAAGTGTATTGGCATTAACAGCTTGAAGTGTACTCTAGCTAGCTCACAAACAGCAGGTGTAATGAAAAATGTTTAAAGTTAAAATATGGCAATTCTACTTGTGGTCCCTAAAGGTAAAGGTCTCCCCTTGCTCAAAAGTCAGTCCTGGCTGACACTAGGGTTCAGTACTCATCTCCGTTTACAGCCAAAGAGCCAGCACCAATTGCGTCTGCAGACGTTTCTGTGGTTATGTGGCAGGCATGATGAGACGCTGGAACACTTGGAATGTTGTTACCTTCTCACTGAAGTGGTACCTATTTATCTACTTGCAATTTCTTGCTTTCGAGCTGCTAGGTTGGCAGGAACTGGGGCAGATGATGGGCGCTCACTCCATCGTGTGGTACTCAGGTCTCAAACTGCTGACCTACTGGCCTTCTGGTTGTCAAGCTCAGTGTCTTAACTACTAAGCCAATGTGGCCACTTACTTGTGGTCCCTACAGTTCTTAATTTTTTTTTATTACAATGCAATACAAATGTCACTCAGAATTGGGCCTTTTTCCTAAATATAATACATTTATATGGGGTTATTACACAGTATGGAGTTATTACACCAATATATTTCTTTGTAACTGTACACTGTCTCAAGGCAAGCAAGGAGGACTTTGGATAATTAACAGACACAGGAACTATTGATAGTTAATCCACGTCCATTGAAGAAGGATGAGCCCAGTGTACCATGTTGAGGTTTTTGGAGGAAAGAGAGCATAAGGAAATGGATAATGAGCACAGCATTATTATCAGTTTTCTCAGTTTCAGAGGACAAGTTCTCTCTTTTGAAGCTGTGGGGGGAAAAATCTGTCAAACCCATGCAAATTTTTTTTAAAAAAAGCCCAGCTCCAAAATGTAAAATATATATTTTATATTTGGGAGCTGTTTTTCTTGTTGCGTGGCCTTGAAATTTTCTATTACAGTTTCAAAATAGAGAACATGTAATAGGTCGACTGAAACAGAGGAAAGTATTTTGGGTGGGGTGGGATCTGCCATTTCAAGATTGTAAGTATCAGGCCTTGGAGGAGTACATAAGAAAGAGCCTCCTAGAAGATTGCAGTATTTTTTAACCACAATTGGGTATATCCTAGTAACAGCAATCTTGTGCCGGCTAATCTTTCTCACACTAGGTCAGGCCAAAGGAACTGCAGAATGAATTCACCAAGAGGTGGCTTCATTTTTGGCAGCTTAAAGTCTGACCTACACATGCAAGAAGAAGAAAATCAGGGCTTGGAAACCTTTTTTTTTTTAAAAAAACCATATTTCATAGTTGAAATGTTTGAAGTGGTAGCTGTGTTAGTCTGTGCAAGCATATCTGAGAGTAAACAAAACAGAACAGCAAAAAAAAAAAGACAAAAAATTTAACTCCTGTATTTAAATGTGAGATTTTGTGGACCCCAATGCTACTAAAAGCTACAATGTTACTATTCTGTTAGGCTGGCCAATTATTGTGTGCCTGTGTACCTGATGTGTGTATAAATTGATGCCATGGGGCCTAACTCTTATGTCTGATGAAGTGGACTTGGTCCAGGAAAGCTCACATTTAAAATACAGGATTTAGACTTTAAGGTGCCGCAACAAAATTTTTTTTGTCTTTTTATTTTTATTTTTGCTGTCCTGTTTTGTTTACTCAGATTTTTTTTTAACTACAACTCCCATAGCTGGCTGGGAGCTGCAATCCAAGAAGTAACGTTCCCTGAGCTGTGCTTATTATCAGTTTCCTTTATATGCTCTCTTTCCTCCCAAAACCTCAACATGGTGTGTGTGTGTGTGTGTGTGTGTGTGTGTGTGTGTGTGTGTGTGTGTGTGTGTGTGTGTGTGTGTGTGTGTGTGTGTGTGTGTGTGTGTGTGTGTGTGTGTGTGTGTGTGTGTGTGTGTGTGTGTGTGAGAGAGAGAGAGAGAGAGAGAGAGAGAGAGAGAGAGAGAGAGAGACCTGTCAACCTTCCCGGATTGTTTGGGATTTCCCGTTTTTCGGCGCCGATTTTTGCCATTTCCCGCCCGTAGCCGCTGAAACCCCGAAATTTGGCAGCGGGGGAAAGGCGTTACTGTGCATCCCTTCTGCGCAGCTCTTCTACGCATGCGTAGAAGGCTTCTGTGCAGAAGGGGATCGTAGAAGCCTTCTACGCATGTGTAAAAGCCTTCTACGCATGCATAGAAGCGAGCTGCGCAGAACAGTTCTGCACAAGTCGCTTTTACGCATGCATAGGTTTTTTAAGCATGCGTAAAAAGCGACCTGCGCAGAACCGTTCTGCGCAGGTTCCGGATTTTCCGGAGCCGCGGTTGACAGGTATGGTGTGTCTGTGTCTGTGTACACACTCTCAATAAATTAGCCAGTCAATTGATCCTCTGTGCCCTCAGACATCAGTTATTTTATTTTATTTTGGGATGTATTTGTTTGATTGGTCTGTTTTTTTATTCATTGTGTGTTTTGTTGTGTTTTTGATATTTGTATGTACACCACCCACAGTGGGAAATTTCCCAAAGGGTCGGTATTAAAAAATGTACCAACCTAGCAGTTCAAAAGCAAGAAATTGCAAGTAGATAAATAGGGACCACTTCGGTGGGAAGGTAACAGCGTTCCGTGCGCTCCGGTGTCTAGTCATGCCTGCCACATGACCACGGAAACGTCTGCAGAAGCAGACAGCGCTGGCTCTTCGGCTTAGAAACAGAGATGAGCACTGCACCCTAGTCGGATACGACTGGCTTTCGAGCAAGGGAAACCTTTAACTTTACCTAACAATTAATTCAATAAAATATTCCCTGCCCAGAAAAGCTTTTAAGGAACGAAAGAATATTATGGACCCAACCAACCCACCCAACCCCCCGCTGTCTGTGTCGTCTGATCGCATCGGAACCGGATTGCGTTTTGAGCGTTGCCGCGCCGTCTCCTGGGCGGGTCACGTGGCGTAACGGTTGTCCATTGGCTCGTGCCTGCTGGGCTGGGCTGGGCCGGGCCGAGGCGCGGCGGTTGGTTGTCTAGGCGACGGAAGAGGGCGACAGCCAGGGCAGGGGGAATGGAGGAGCAGGCCCGGGTTAGTGGGGTGGGGTCGGCCAGGGCTAGGGCGCGCGGCGGCGGCGGCGGCGGCGGCTTGAATGGTGCGGACTAAGCAGCCGGTGAGAGGAGACCACTTTCAAGAGGCGCGGAGGGCGCCTCGCCAGTTTCTCCGCGCCCTTCCCTTCCGCTGGCCCTTGTTGACGGTGGGTTTTCCGGTGCTGGTGGGTGGGTGACTGCGGTTGGTCTTCGCTTGCCTCTCCCCTCCCCCCCCCCGACCTCCTCCGAGCCAAGGAAGTGGCGGACCGTGAGGGTGAGACTCTTCTGAAGGGGTTGAAGGGAGACGGTGGTCCTTTCGCCTCCTGGGGCTGCCGGAGAGAGCAGGACAGCGAGGCTTTGGGGTGGGTGTGTAGGTAGGTAGGTAGAGGTATAGAGAGAGATGCAGCCCGTGAGGGAACCCGATGCAAACATTGGCGTGAGCTGTGAGGCGGGAGAAACGCGGGAGGGAAGAGGCTGGGGGTGTCGTGCGAAGAGGAACCGTGTGAAGAACAGGAATTTGGGTAGCTGTCTACTTAGACATGTAGATAGATATCTAGATAAATTTATAGCTATGCAGATATCTACTGTATATAGCTATATAAAAGCGGAAGCAAAAAAGAAGATATATAGCTTCTCTATCTTATCTAGTCATGCCTGCCACATGATCACGGAAACGTCTGCAGAAGCAGACAACGCTGGCTCTTCGGCTTTGAAACAGAGATGAGCACTGCACCCTAGAGTCGGACACGACTGGCTTTCGAGCAAGGGAAACCTTTACCTTTATCTAAATATAGATATATAAAAGAGGAAACAAAGAAGTTATCTATATCTTATATATATAGCTATATTGTTTATATATGCGTATCTTCAATAGATAGATAGAAGAGGAAGCAACACACACAACCGTACTTCCGAACTTATTCCCTTGGATGACTGCTTTGTGTCACTTCATGCCTGGCGAAGGCTATCCTGGTGTGTCAAGGTTTTTAATTAACAAGGAGGTTTTTTTTTTAACTTCTTACTGTGGTTTTGCTGGTTTTTAATCTCTCTGTTGCTACCTTTGTTCCTTCTTTAAGTGTGTGTGCGTGTGTGTGCATGTGCGTGTGTGGTGTCATGCTCGTTTCTTAAAATTACCTATGGCATAATCTCTCACCTATGAAATTATGACCCACCCACCCCCACCCCACCCTCTCTCTGTGTCTGTGTTGGAAACAGGATTGGTATATAATCCTACAAATCTTTATCTGGAAGCAAACTATTTACTACGGATAGGAGGGACCATGGTCATTTAGTGGTTACAATACTGAGTTTAGCGGCAGATTTGAGACCCAAGTGCTGCACAATGGGGCGAGCTTCCATCATTTGTTCTGGCTCCTGATAACTTAGCAGTTTCAAAGCAATAAATTGCAAGTAGATAATTAGATACTGCTTCGGCAGGATAGATAACAGCATTCCATGTGCTCTGACATTTAGTCATGTCTGCCACATGACAATGGAAACATCTGCAGACGCTCTTTGGCTGTAAACGGAGATGAGCACTCACGCGCACGCGCGCGCACACACAGACACACACACACACACACACACACACAAAAGTTGGATATGACTGGTTTTCGAGCAAGGGAGTCCTTTACCTTACTACGGATAGGATTTCAGCCTCTAATAGTACATACATGATTAACATGTCATATGCTGGGGATGGACATGTTGTGGTCTTTTAGATGTTGTTGGACGGCTGCTGCTCCATAACCATTGGCTGGGACTGGAGAAACATGTAAGCCGGTGTGTGGTAGCTAGAGCATCACAAATTTCCTACCTTGGCATTCTAAGTACAGTAGAACCCTGCATAACGAAAAAGCTCCATTCCACAGAGCTCTTTCGTTATGTGGTTTTTTCGTTGTGTGGTTCAAATGGGCAATACCCCACATAACAAAAAGAAAATGTTCATTATGCAGGGTTTCCATTAAGTGGGGTATACCCTGCTTACCGAAAACCCCGCATAATGGGGGGGAAAATCATTATGCGGGGAATTGCCATTGCATAACGAACGCTTTGTTGTGCGAATCTTTCATTATACAAAGCGTTCATTATGCGGGGTACCACTGTATAGTAGTTGTTATCTCTAATTTAACAATTAGTTTATATTCAATTCATGTATAGTAAACACAAACATCCAGGTGAAGAGTCTGGGGATGGGCACTAATCTGCTTCCCAGAGGCATTATGAGGCTACTGTTAGAAACACAGAATGCTTTGAATCCAATCCTGCCAGGCTGTTGTTATGTTCTGGTGTAGTAAGTCCCAACCCCTGGACTCTTGTTTTGCAAATGTCTTTGTCACAAGCATTTCTACTATTTTAGCTATACACTTAAACCACTGTGCAATATAATCCCATGCACAGAACTAAAATTTCTGGGTCTTATTCCCAAATAAGGGTGCACTAAATTGGAGACTTAGGTGTACATTTATAAGTATAGAGGGAGTATACGAGAAACACAGAATTCATAACCAGCAGCTTGTCAGATGGATTTATTATCCCTTAACATCCGATTCTATTTACAGGAAGGTTTGAAGTGCCTGAAAGGCTTAGTATTCCTTCCATTACCCATCCAGAGTACTCCATATTTATGTTGGGAAATAGGCAAGGAGTACTGTATGTTTAAACTGCTGTTTTTCTTTAGAGTGAAGGCTGGTTGGGGAAACACTAAAAAATGAAGGGAGTTTGCCAGTGTTGAGATTTTAGCTGCGCTGCATGTGGTTCATTTTTGTTTCTTTGTTTGAGATTGATTCATAAAGATGACATACCCTCTGTTGGTTTGTTTAGTTAAGGGGTTCCCAAACCTTTTGCGCCTGGGACCTGACCACTCCCCTGGAACAGCTGAGTGGGCCTGACCACCCCCCTGGAAGCGGGTATGTTTGCACATGCACATCTGGAACCACTTCCAGGAGTGGCACGTGTGTCCCCCGTCCACAATTATTAGCCTGCATTGTGGGATCTGAACATTTAAGAAGAACACTTATGTACAGAAGAAAGAAAATGTCTACATCTTTTTAATATGTGGACAGACCAATTCTGGTCACATTTTATTCTTTGTATACACAGGAAAAGAAAGACTAAATGGCTTGTTTCCAGGCCAGCTAACATCAGTTCAATACCACTTGATAGCAGCAGAGAACAAATTTGCCCAATAGCAGCCTATTATTAAATGTAACAATGTCTTTTAAACAAAAAATGTTTGAACTGGAGACAGAAACAGGAAGCATGCAGTTGGCACAGTTTCACTTCTTTCAAAACTCGCTTCAGTCTGTTATTTGCATGCTCCAACTCTAATCTAACTTTCTAAGTGAAAAGCATCATGTTATTGATGTATATTTTGTTGCATACTACATTAGACTAAGCTTTCTCCTTGAATGTTTTTATGAATTGGACAATGACAATAAAACCTGTCTTTATTGTTTGTTCAGATATATCTGCTTTAAAGTGTTAAAGAGAATTTTTGACTTTTATGGCTCTACAAGTTCTCTGAAATGGGAATAGTACTGTTGCTCATGATGCAATGGATTAAAATTGCAAGAATGTCTAGTAGCTGATGTACACAGAGATGAAAAGAAAGTCCAGTTCTACATAATACATACAATTGAATGTAAAACATGAAAACTTTGAATCAAGGTAAACTGGAAACTGTAAAGTAAAAAATTGAATAATTAAACATTTCATTGTATGAACTAAAGTGAATTGCAATGGGACCTTTTCAGTCAGATAGGTACAAAGTGTTTTACCCTTTAAATGACAAACTCAGGAAATTAAGTGGACAAAAATTCACATAGTGAAAGCAATGGTAATCCCGGTGGTAATGTATGGTTATGAGAGCTGGACCATTAGGAAAGCTGAGCGCAGAAGAATAGATGCCCTTGAAATGTGGTGTTGGAGGAGAGTTTTGAGAGTACCCTGGACAGCGAGGAGAACAAATAGGTCGATCTTAGAAGAAATCAACCCTGACTGCTCCTTAGAAGGTCAGATAGTAAAGATGAAGCTAACTTACTTTGGACATCAAATGAGAAGAGAGGATTCACTTGAGAAGGCCTTGCTGCTGGGAAAGGTGGAGGGCAAGAGAAGAAGGGGGAAGCCAAAAATGAGATGGCTAGATGGTATTGTAGACACAATGGCCACAGAGCTGGTTGGGTTGAGGAGGTTGGTGGAGGACGACAGAGGTGCCTGGCATGCAATGGTCCATGGGGTCGCAAAGGGTCGGAATCAACTGTGCAACTTAACAACAACAACAGCAATACTGAGGCAAGATAGTATGGTCACATAGGGGCTAGAATACAAGGTTTGACTGAATAATAGCCATCAGACTCCTGGTAAGACCCATCCAACATAACCACCAGTTCGGTCTGTGCAAGCTTTTATGTAAACATCCAGGAAGAAGCTGTCCACACACCAAAAGAAGCCATTCTGATAATCACAGGTGACTGGAAAGCAAAAGTAGAAAGGAAAGCATAAACAATGTTGGAAAGTTTGGCCTAGGCTAGGGAACAGAAATTCTTTATTCTTGTCGGATGCACCACCAGCATATAATATAAAAAGCAACATAAATGAAGCAGAATTAGTCATAAAGTTCTATGAAGCCAATAATCTGTTTATTGCAAATACATGCTTCAGGCAACCTACCTGACAGCTGTACATGTATGTGGACGTCATCGGATGATCAATGCAGAAATTAGACTGTGTAGTTGGAAGCAGAATATGGAGAAGCTGCATTCTCTACCAAGAGAATGGTAGAGTGGATTATGATGCTGATAAAGAACTGCTAATATCCAGTATTAAGAGCTGAAAAAGAATACTGAAAGAATCCCAATGCCAAAATATGATTAAAACTTCATTCCTAATATAAAGTCCACATAAAGATCAGATTTACATTACTAAATTCAGCTGACTGTGATTCAGAAGAATTGTGGGTTGAAACCAGAGATATTGTTGGGGAAGAATATCTCTAAGAATGCCTCATCACTCATGAAACCTCTATTGTGAGAGCTTTGATTCTAGGTTCATGTCTTTCACAATAAAACAAACATCTTTTTTTTAACTTGCCAAGTCTTTTTAAAGATGTTCTCAACAAATTTCCTATCTAACAGATCACCACAAATAACTCAGAAGTTGAAGCAACGTCATCAATGAGATTTACACTCTGAAGGGTTATGTGTCATCTCAGTTTAGTTCATCTGGGTGTCAATGTTGCAATAATGGCAAACAATCCAGTTTGTATTCTATCTTTATTAATTATATTGCTTTTCAATTTTAAAGTTTAACATTCTCAAAGTATTTCAGAATTGTTGAAAATATATAACAAAACATGACTTCAAAGATCTTGTGACGTACAGTTATTGTAAACTGCAGGTATGTACTTAAAAATATGAAAAGGACTAAAAAAGGAAAAAGCAAGAGTTCTCTAAAGCGAAATTCAAGCCTAGATAAGGAATGCTGAATGACCATTAGGGAAGCACACTACCTGACCAGGAGAACATAAAGAGAAGGTCAAACAATATGCTGAAGATTTCTACAAAAGAGATAAATGGCAGTAATCTCTTTCCTCTGATGAGAATCTTGCTGTTCTAGAAAATCAAGTGAAAGCTGTTCTGAAAGTATTATGAAGAAATATATTTCCAAGGGTAGGTGGAATACCAATAAAACACTTTCAAGCCACAGAAATAGAATCTGTCAAAATCCTGAAAAGAATATGCCAACAAATGGAGGAGGCGGTGGGGACACAATGGCCAACACTGAAAACATTCAATGTATAGTGGAACCTCATACAACAATCACCCCGTATGGCAATGAAATCACATAACAATTAGGTTTTGGGGGGAAATGGCATTCCACAAAACAATTTTCCCTATGGAAAAAATCGTACAACAATTTTAAAATGGGAAAAATCTTTTAGCAAAAAAAAATATCATGATGCACCCCATAGGAAAAATCGCTATACGTATAGCAATTGTTTCGTACAACAAGCCCCATGGAACAGATTAAAATCATTTTATGAGGTACCACTATATATTCAAATGCTCAAAAAAGGCAATGCCAAGGAGTGCAGTAATTATAGGGCCATTTTTCTGATTTTCTATGCTAGCAAAGCATGGGAGTAGACCCATTGAATAAATCAGACTTTCAAAGGAGTTGACATCAAATCCCCACTGATTCAGTGTGTCTAATCTAGTTGTGGCTTAGTATTGGATTTCAGCCACTGTCTCAAATATGAGAATGTTGTAAAAAGAAAGCGGAGAAAAAGAACACTGTTTCATACATTGCTTTCATCTTTCTAGGAAATAAGTGATAAATGTAAGTAATATGGTAATTCATTGTAGTGTCTTGCTTTCCATTCACCATGAACCAAGGTCCAAGAATGAGTTAACTGAAGATTAGGAAGCATCACTAATCATCATTTGCATATCTGTCTTATTTTAGACTTGCTTCTAATGAAAGCTAGTGCATCTAGATTTTAAGGGACTGGTTAATTGTGTAATGAAAAAGTTATAATAGATTAATTTCCCTTCATTTGCCAGTACTTCTATTGCTGTGTAACTATTTAGAAAAATAAACTGTCATATAGTGATATGTTAGGAAGTATTTCAATAATGTCACTACCTTATGCAGAATGGTTCGTATACTTCAGCAAAGCTGAATATAACTTTTTTTCCATATGAAACTGCTACAATAGCGGTCACACTAAATAATACATACTTAAACTGGAAAAAAGGTTCCTGAAAAGCTCTAGTTGTGAAATATCAGATTTCTACACTGCTGAGAACATAGGGGAGGTAGAAGGCTAGCATATAGCATTCCAATGTACTCAAGTATAAGCCGATCTGAATATAAGCCGAGGCACCCAATTTTGACCTGAAAACCCAGGAAAACAGATTGACCCGAGTATAAGCCGAGGGTGGGAAATGCAGCAGCTGGTACTGAGTTTCAATAATCAAAAGACATAAAAATATGGTAAAATTAGTTAAATTGTTGGCGTGGTCTTGGGACCCTCGTGGTCATTTACCCAAGTATAAGCTGTGTCCCCTTTTGGGGAAAAATTTGGCTTATACTCGAGTATAAATGGTAATTTATTCATAGTCATTAATCTGGGCAGACATCCCACTATGGCAGGAGTTCTCAACCTATTTAAGCTGGGGGCTGGGTCATGCTCACTCAGACAGCTTTGGGGGCCGGATGGCCATTTTGCTCTTCTCTTCACCACATGGCACTTTCTCGTGTAGTGGAGGCAGTGGGGGCACATGAAATGTCACCGTGGGCCGCATCCAGCCCGCAGGTTGAAAATCCTTGCACTACAGTAATGGGGTAAACCGTACAGCCACCGACTCAATGCCGAGTGTTGGGCGGTGGTAAACAACCTGACTCCCTAAAGGGGCCAATGGCTATGGGTAAATGAGCCCCTTTAGGTGGGGTGATGGCCCCTCATTGGAGGTAATGCCACTGGAAACCATCATATTGGGCCTAACAGCAAAATGAACAGAGGAGGAACCACTTCACTATTCTGATTCCCAACAGTTGTGGAGGAGGAAAATGCCATGTCAGATGGACTGGCTGTGAAGGCATACCTTGTTAATATCCTCAAGGCTGTGGCAGTCCATTGCAGTCCCAGTGTTAAATCCTGCATGTCTCATTTTATACATATCACTCTTCATGTAAAGCTGGGACCCACCTTAAACAAATTCATGCCAATTGCATTTTTCCAAACAGGAACAAAAATGTATACTCAGATACGAGTAGCAGCCACTGACATTCATAGTCACTAACCCTTTCAGACTCTCATTTGGTTCTCATTTAGATGGTAATCTTGTACAAAACTATCTAGTTAAAAGACTATACTTTACCATAAGGGAGAAATAGGAAAATCATCCTGAAGGCAGGGGAAAGGGACAAAAATAAGATATGGAGAATTTTATTCATACTCACCAGCCTTATCAGAATCTGAGCAGATTCTCACTTAGATGGTAATCCTGTTCCTGGACTGTATCAGCTCAGCCTACCACTAGGATGGAGTGAATTGCCTGATTAAATCATCTGCATGAACTGCTTCCTCCACAAATAAGACTACAGCACAGTAATACCCCGCATAACAAAGATTGGTTCCACTATCTTCAATGTTATGCGGTTTTTTATTTTTATAAACTAGCTTTATTGGAGGAAGCCGGGGATGAGCATTCCCCCTTTGCGGGAAACCAGCCTATGCGCACTCCCTGTTTGCCCTGGAAGGGAAGGGGTGAAGCGATCCCCCTTCCCTTCCAAGGCCAGCCGGCTCAGCCCATGTGCACTCCCTACTCGCCTTGGAAGGGAAGGGGTGAAGTGATCCCCCCTTCCCTTCCAAGGCAAGCCGGGCTCAGCCTGCACGCACTCCCTGCTATCCTGGAAGGGAAGGGGCGAAGTGACCCCCCTTCCCTTCCAAGGCAAGCCGGCTCATCTCACGTGCACTCCCTGCTCGCCCTGGAAAGGAAGGGGTGAAGTGCTTCCCCCTTCCCTCCCAAGGCGAGCAGGGAAGGCAGGCACACTTTTCCCCAAAGCAAGTTGTGGATCACAGTGTCCAATCCCCAGTCTCCGGAGATCTTTGCCCCAAAGTCCGCAGGGCTGGTCTCCAGCCCTGCGGGCTTTGGGAAAGAGATCAACGTTGGGAATTTGGAGGAAATCTTTTGCATTGCACAACATTAACTTAACGTTGTGCGGTGCAAAAGTTTTCCTCAAATTTCCTGACGTTATCCAGTTTTAGCGCTGTGCGGTGCACACTTTATCCAGGGTATTAATGTGCTTGCAATTGATGATGGAAAGGATTCATAACTTTTTTAAAAACCAGAACTTGCTCCAAGAAATCAGAGTTCAGTTTAGTTACCACCTAAGTGACAACTAGAATAGTTTCTGAGAAGGCTGATTAATATTTGTGTGGTGCTGTTTATCCCAGGTTTTTTCCAGCTCCGTATCTTTACCGTTATACAGATCTAGACTGGGAAAGGAGATAAAAATGAGGAGAAAGCATACTTCCAGTTGTTCATATTTCAGGTATATGGGTCACGTTTTCTCCATCTCAAAGATTAAATATGATTTTGTTTTATTCACAGAATTTGTGTTGTGAGAATACAAAATTTTCAGAAATGGAAATGGAAAAGTCCCATTGGCGATCTTCCATACTGAACCTGCTCATGCTTCTGGTACCTTTTGTAAGTAAATAAACAAGATTTTTGTTGTGTACTGTGAACATATACTCCAGTGTGTTGTAAAAGTAATGTTATGTTTTAGTAATCAAGGTTTGTGTTATTGGCTCAATTCCAGCAGAATTACTCCTTGTTTAAATGTGAAATTCCTGTGGTATGACTTAGTGTTGTCAGTGTCCATAGCCCTTTATAAAGCTCATTAGATTCTTTGTTTATTTTATTTTAAATTAAATTTGTTTGTTTGTGTACTACAAATTAGTGTCCAGCACTACTCAGGGCAGTTTACAGTATTACACCATACCAGAGAATAAAAATCAAATAAAAATATATAAATCAAACAGATTGATACTACAGATAAATACCAAATCCTGGATGAAGAGCAAAGTATTAAATGTATGTAGCTGAGCTGATTAAGGCACTATGGCCTAGCCCTGAGGAACGTTTAATGGCTGAAAGCAAGTTGTACAACTTTGTATGTGTGAACTTGATTATGTCAACAACTGTAGGCTTTAATTTGAAATTTTAAACCTTTTGAAAGGTTCCTGATTGGGATTGCTGGTAGCTATTTTCAAATATTAAAGCTCCTCACTCAGCATGCAAAGACTTTCAAAGTCCTCCCTAGGTAAAAAAAAGATCTCTAGAGAGCCTTGAAACATGGGAAGTAAAAATAGGAAACTCTTAATTAAAGATTAAAATCTACAACTGATGTTTTTATGCACATGGAGTTGCAGAATAGGATTCCAGTCAATGTGTGCTAATATTGTTATACAATTTTAAAACAATTCAGATTTCTTCAGGGTTGGCTAGAACTTCTCCATGTTTTGTTTCCAATTATATACAGTCCATACAGTCAGCAAAAACAAGACCTGGAGCAGACTGTGGCTCAGATCACAACCTACCGATTGCAAAATTCAGGCTTAGACTAAAGAAAATAGGGAAAACAAAGAGACCAGACAGATATCACCTAGATAGCATCCCTAAAGAATACACGGTGGAGGTGATGAACAGATTCAATGGCTTAGACTCAATAGACAGAGTGCCAGAAGAATTATGGACAGAGATGAGGGACATCATGCAGGAAGCAGCAAAGAAAACCATACCAAAAGAAAAGAAGAGTAAGAAAGCAAAGTGGTTGTCTGATGAGGCTCTTAAAATAGCAGAGGAAAGAAGGAATGCAAAAGTCAAAGGAGAAAGGAAAAAATACAATCTTTTGAACACAGAATTTCAAAGAAAAGCAAGGAGAGATAAGGAAAACTACCTAAAAGAACAGTGCAAAGAAATGGAGGAAAACAACAAAAGAGGCAGAACCAGAGACCTTTTCAAAAAAAATCCAGGAAATCAAGGGAACATTTAAAGCAAAAATGAACATGATAAGGGACAAAGACGGAAAGGAGCTAGCTGATGCAGAAGAAATTAAGAAGAGATGGAAAGAGTACACAGAGGAACTCTACAAAAAGGACCTCAACACTCCTGATAGCCACAATGATGAAGAAATTGAACCTGAGCCAGACATCCTGGAGAGTGAAGTCAGAAAGGCCCTAAAGAGCACTGCAAACAACAAAGCTAGTGGAGATGATGGTATCCCAGTTGAATTTTTCAAAGCTTTAAAAGATGATGGCATCAAATTACTGCATTCAATATGCCAGCAGATTTGGAAAACAAAACAGTGGCCACAGGACTGGAAAAGATCAGTATATGTTCCAATCCCAAAAAAGGGCAATGCCAAAGAATGCTCAAATTATCGAACAATTGCGCTCATCCCACACGCCAGCAAGGTGATGCTCAAGATAATACAGGATAGACTTCAGCAGCATGTGGAAAGAGAACTACCAGAGGTGCAGGCTGGTTTCAGAAGAGGCAGGGGGACTAGAGACCACATTGCCAACATATGCTGGATCATGGAGAAAACAAAGGAATACCAGAAACAAGTTTACTTTTGCTTTATTGATTACACTAAGGCATTTGATTGTGTGGATCACAACAAGATGTGGCAAGTGATTAAAGAGATGGGAATACCAGAGCATCTCATAAGCCTCCTGAGAAATCTGTACAGGAACCAAGAAGCAACAGTTAGGACAGAACACGGAATGACAGAGTGGTTTGGAATAGGAAAAGGAGTAAGACAAGGCTGCATTTTGTCACCCTGCTTATTCAACTTATACACAGAGCACATAATGCGCAACGCAGGGATGGAGGAATCACAATATGGGATCAAAATTGCTGGGAGAAACATCAACAATCTGAGATATGCAGACGACACCACCTTAATGGCAGAAAGTGAGGAAGACCTAAAGAATCTCTTGATCGGTTTGAAGGAAGAGAGTGCAAAAGCTGGCTTAAGACTCAATATCAAGAAAACCAAGATAATGGCAACAGGCCCCATCAGTTCCTGGAAAATAGATGGGGAAGAAGTAGAAGCAGTGACAGATTTTACATTCTTAGGATCTAAGATCACTGCAGATGGAGATTGCAGCCATGAAATAAAAAGGCGACTGATTCTTGGGAGACAAGCCATGAAAAACCTGGGGAACATGGTGAAAAGCAGAGCCATCACCTTGGAAACAAAAATTAGAATAGTCAAAGCAATGGTATTCCCAGTGGTAATGTACGGATGTGAGAGCTGGACAATTAGGAAAGCTGAACGCAGAAGAATAGATGCCTTTGAAATGTGGTGCTGGAGGAGAGTTTTGAGGGTACCCTGGACAGCGAGGAGAACAAATAGGTCAATCTTAGAAGAAATCAACACTGACTGCTCATTGGAAGGTCAAATAGTAAAGATGAGGCTAAAGTACTTTGGGCATCAAATGAGAAGGGAGGATTCACTTGAGAAGGCCGTGATGTTGGGAAAGGTGGAGGGCAAAAGAAGAAGGGGGAGGCCAAGGATGAGATGGATAGATGGTATTGTAGACACAATGGGCACAGAACTGGGAGGACTGAGGGGGATGGTGGAGGACAGAGGTGCCTGGAGAACGATGGTCCATAGGGTCGCAAAGGGTCGGAATCGACTGTGCGACTGAACAACAACAACAAGGCCAGTCACCTGTTGTATTTTTCCAGTGATGCCATGCAAGTAACATTGAGTTTGTCAGGACATATAGCTGGAATATAGTTAGAGCTCTTAGAAGTCACTCAAAGTTATGGTACCCACACATTTTGGACACTAGAGATCTCCAACATTCCCTCAAGTGCTGGTTTTTGATCCCCTTCAGGGAGTTCTATTATATTTGGGTGCTCACTTATAGCCCAATCCCAGCAAGTGTAGACTCTGATAATGGGCTAAAATTGAGCCCTGCAACTAACAATTGGCTGCTTCTAGAGTAAACGTCCAGCATGATGAAATAAGCTCAGTATATCGAAAATTCGACATTTCCCAGATTGTCTGTGAATGGTCAGGGAAAGTGATTTTTTTAACATTTGAGAGATTGTTGCTGAAGCAGTGCATTACTTTTTTCAAATTAAAAATGTTTTATATGCATTTGTTGTCTGTGTATTTGACAAATATGATTTCTCCCCATTTAAACTTAGTTATGTATTGCTTCAGCAATGATTATTTGGCTTATAGCATATATTGCCTCATAGTTGTTGCTATACTCTTTCTTCTGAGTTTGCAAGATTAATTAACACTATACTGTATATTTATCTGATTGAAAATGTCCTTTTCTAGTCCATTTTAGTTTGCTTAGATCAAGTATTACATTGTTTAAATGTTCCATTTCTTATTTCACTTTGATTCATAATTCTCACATTCCCAGTTCCAATTTACATGTGTTGCGCAACACAGGATTTTCCCATTGCTTTTGTGTACACCAGCAATTGAGTGCCATTTTAGATTTAATCCAGTTGCCTCATAAGTAACAGTGCAATGGGTTCTTATATGTTCCTCTTCCTCAGTACCTGTCTTCCATGTTCCAATACTATGAATTGTTTCATTTTGGATTGCCCCATTGTAAGATTTTGAGGTGAAAATATTCCAAAATGGTTTACCATGGTTGTGCTCTGTGCAGTATTAACATTAATTGACTTCAGTGTCATTGTTATTGTGTAGGATAGATTTTTCACCACTAATGTTGCAGTGCAGTGGCTACTTTTCAAAAAAATTATCTGCCTCTGTCATCATTGGAACTACTAATTCTCTTCTGTAAAAGTGATTGTTAAATTCTGAAGGGGATGGATGCATCTTAGTGTCATTCCTCTGCTTTGACTATTTGACATTATGAAACATTCCTGGGATACAATTTTAGTGGGTGGGGGGCCTCCACAGTATTGCTGTCAGCTTTGACACATTCAAACATCCCCACCATGTTAATGTGTGATCTATAAAGGGGACATTAAATTAAATGTACAGTAGCCCCTCGCATAACGACATTACTTGGTTCCCCAAGTAGCGTCGCTATGCAGAATACGTCGTTCTGCGGTTTCCTATGCGACTCCCATATAACGATGCCAAAAAATTGTCGTTATACGGGGGTCCCCCGTATAACAACTTTTTTTAGTGTTGTTTGCTATTTAAACCTCGTTGTCTGGGGAAACAAGTGATGCATAACGACACGTCGTTAAGCGAAATCATCGCTACCCGAACGTGTTGTTATGTGAGGTTCCACTGTAGTAATAAGGGGGCTAAATCAAATGTTAGACTTGTGCAGAACAAACCAACTTAATTAAATGGGATTTAAGTACTGTAAATGTGGTTAACAAACACCTTTAATTTTAGTCAGAGTCTCTGTCCCAGCTACTGCTAACCTAGCAGTTCGAAAGCAAGAAATTGCAAGTAGATAAACAGGGACCACTTTGGTGGAAGGTAAACAGTGTTCTGTGCACTCTGGTGTCTAGGCATGCCTGCCGCATGTCCACAGAAATATCTGCAGACGCAGACAATGCTGGCTCTTTGGCTATAAACAGAGACGAGTACTGAACCCTAGAGTTGGATACTATTGGCTTTCAAGCAAAGACAACCTTTACCTTTACTACTCTGTAAAAGTAGTATTGTATTCAGTCCATAATAACTAACTTTACATAGAGAGGTAATTGTGTATGAATAAATTTCAGCTAAATCAACTGGATTTTTTCAGGTAAAATCAGGATATGTCATATGCAAAAATACCACAAAGCATTTAGCCTTGTTTAAGAAAGAATTTAAGATGTTTAAAATAAATGAAATAATCAGATGGTTCTAAGCTAAATTACTTTTAGAAGGTAAAGGTCACCCTTGCTCGAAAACCAGTTGTATCCGATTCTAGGGTTTGGTGTTCATCTCCGTCTAGCCAAAGAAATAGTATCTGCAGACGTTTCCGTGGACACATGGCAGGCATGCCTCGACACCAGAGTACATGAAACGCTGTTTACCTTCCCACCAAAGTGGTACCTATTTATCTATTTGCAATTTCTTGCTTTCAAACTGCTCAGTTGGCAGGAGCTGGGTCAGAGACGGGAGCTCACTCCTGTTGTGCAGCATGCGGGTCTAGAACTGCTGACCTGCTGACCTTCCAGTCATCAAGTTCAGCATCTTAACCACTAAGCCAGCACAGTCCTCTTAGAAGATTTTGGTACATTTAATTGAGAGTAGCTATAATTTAATTTATTGAGAAGCTTCTTAATAATGATATATAATTGCATAAACAGAAATTTCAGATTGTCTGAAGCATGATTTTAATTCCTTTTGTTTTTAGTTAAATAATGTGATTTGTGAAACGGGGGACTGTAGGGAGCAAGAGTTCAGAGATCGTGATGGAAATTGTGTGCTGTGTGAACAATGTGGACCTGGAATGGAACTCTCTAAGGTATGCATGCTACATATGAAAGTTCTGTAAATCATTTTCTAGATGCTATTTGCTTTTGTGAGGCACTATTATAGTTAACCTGAATGCTTTTCAGTAATGTATATATGTATATCGAAACTGTTAACTATGAGGAAACAGGACTTGTAAATGCAAAGTTACTATTTAAAAATAATCCTTTTTATAGTCACAGTGTACCTCCTTGACAGGGTCATATTATGCACCAATAAGGTTTTAAAACTTATGAGGGATTTTAATATTTTAGAAATAATGATTGTGTTTTTTCCTGTTGTTTTTAAAAAAGTTGAAGTAGATGGTTCTTATATACATAGCTTTCTTCTTTTCTACTCGGGAGAAAAAACGAAGCTTTGTGGTTTCTGAGTGGGTTGAAAAGATTTGTTTAAAAATCTATAAGCTTAAAAGTTACAAGGAGATTTTAGTCTTAAAAGACAATATATCCTTTCTTCACCACATTATTGCTTTTCATTTAAGGTTCAGGAAGTTTCAGAGCATTTGAGTGCCATAACTACATTTAATTATTTTTCTGTGTGCCTCTTGCTACATAAAAAACAGTAAGAGGCTTTCCTGCTATAGTGCATACTTGTTAAGTAAGTGGTTTGGGGGAAATCTACACACAAGTGGCTAGGTTTGGCTTGAAGTTGCACATTCATTTAGCAAATAACTTAAATGTTTCTACATATGCAATACTTAAGGTAATATTAATAATGTGCATACAATCTACATTAACTCAGGAAAGGATCACAAGAGGTATTGCTATTTTCATATCCAGTAGATATGAACTTTTGTAAATTTTATAAAACTGAAAGAGACCTGTAAGGTTACTGGACTGGCCAGAACATCAGGACTGTAAAAAATATCTGAGCATTGCTTTTTGCTTTAAAGCAGAAACAAGTTCAAGTTCAGATTGATTACCAAATTATACAAACCCCTGTCTTCACTCCAGTGGTGAGGGTGCCTGTGTGATGCTGATGTCTTATATGCTGCTGCTCAGTTATAGTATTGTGACCAGGCTAGACCCACCCAAAATCACCAAATGAAGGCTTTAAACACAGACATAATCACTATTCTGCATATAGAGCTGCTTAATAGGATTTCAGCCATTATTGCTGTTGGGACAATACTATAGTTGCTTTTAGTTCATTACATCATTTTTTTTCTTTTTGCACACCTCATGGAACACTTCACATAACCCAGTTTTTAAATTTTTATATATCCTTAATTAAAAAAATAGATGCTTTGTTGTTGTTCAGTCGCAGTCAAGTCTGACCTTTTGCGACCACATGGACCACCGCATGCCAGCCTCAGTAATTTCAGTAGGCTGGCAATAATGTAACAGCACAAGGCTACTGAACGTTTTATCATTCTGATGTTCATGGTTCTTCAAATAAAAGTGGGTGAATGAGTATTGCTTATGAAAGTAAAAGACATTATTAGTAGTAGAAGAAACTTTTGAACTCACTGGAAAGACTGCTTTTGTCTCTAGGCAATCCTTTCTCAGGAATAATTACACTTGGCCTTCATTTAATTCTTGCAGACTCCTATTCATGTCTTCGTGTTTGTTAATCCCTTTAGGAATGTGGTTTTGGATATGGCGAAGATGCCCAGTGCATGACATGCAGGCCGAACAGATTCAAGGAGGATTGGGGTTTTCAGAAGTGCAAAGTATGTTTGGACTGTGCACTAGTAAATCGGTTTCAGAAAGCCAATTGTTCTGCTACCAATAATGCTGTTTGTGGAGACTGTTTACCAGGGTGAGTTGCAGAAAGGGTCACAAGAAATCTCAACAAAATGTATCTTCATTGTCAGTGCAGGAGAATTTGTATTCATAAAACCCTCTGGTCTTAGTCTTGGCTACCTTAAAAGTAATTATTTATTCAAGAACTACTTCAGAGGTAACAAGCCCACAATTACATGTACTTCTGGATTTAGTTTAAAATCATTGCAAATTTAACATTACTTAAAAATATACTAAATCTTGATTTTCAGCCTATTGTGTAACTATGTACCCTGCCTATTTAAAATACTTAGGGTTATTGAATGGATTCCTTTCACATTGGTACATAAATATTTGTGTTAAATAGGTGACATTACCTTTGAAAGACAGTATAATTATAAGATCATAATCAAAATCCTGTTGCAAAAAGCATAGCTGTTAGTAGCATATTATGATATGTTTAGAAACTGCATAAACATCTGTTGCATACCAAGGCACACGACTCAATATGCAATAAATAATGCCTATGGATATTTCTTATAGCAACTCATCGCTGAATGTTACACTTTTTATGTAATTGCACAAGAGGATTTTGAGCAGTATTTTAAATATTCCCAGATGAAGCTAAGGGTTATTTACTGAGATAAAAATACTTTTGAAATGCATACGAATGGTGCTGTAGATATTAGCTAATATCTTTTACATCAAAACATACTAGCTTATTTTGTAGTTTTGTATAGAGATGTAGTTTTGTATTGAGCCACTGAGGTGGCTCAAGTGGTTAAGATGCTGAACTCGTTGACTAGAAGGTTGGAGTTTGATTCCCTAGTACTGCATGACAGAGCTCCCACCTCTGTCCCTGCTCCTGTCGACCTAGCAGTTTGAAAGCAAGAAATTGGAAGTAGATAAATAGGGACCACTTTGGTGGGAAGGTAAACAGTGTACCATGCACTCCGGTATTGAGGCATGCCTGCCACATGTCCACCGAAATGTCTGCAGACACAGACAGCACTGGCTCTTTGGCTATAAACAGAGATGAGCCAAAAACCGTTTGTGGCAATATAGTTCAATGAAGGTCTTCAATACCCCAAAATAATATCAATATAGGTTTAATGACTTGTTATTAATAGTCTATAACTAGGAATGAAAGTTCATAGGGTTTTTTTATGAAAGGAAAATCATCGGTTTTGAAAGTTCAGCGGTTGTATAACTTTTTTGAAAATCTTCAGAAAACGTAATAATTAATTCTTTTATCACGCTCATAGCCTCATTAGCTGTGCTCTTTTGGGGCTTGCAAGCCTTTACTGTAGAGATAGGGTCAAGGATAAGAGAAATTACTTCCTAGTATTCTGAGGGAATATGGGAGAATACTTGGTGTTATTACTGTGAAAGAATAAATGGCAAGATGGTAAGGCAGTTTCATTACAACCAACCTGCATTTTAAGCTGAAAATTCTCATTTCAGATATTTGACTCAACATTAACATAAATATAACTTTAACATCCAGTTCAGCCTTTTGTTTTATTCAATGACTAGCAGATTTTGCCCGGCAGTGCCGGGCTTTTTAAAATTATGTCGGATAGTGAAGGGTTTGGGGTTTTTTTCTTGAAGAAATAGTGCCGGGCTGTTTTAAATGGTGTTGAAAGGTTTTGTGAATTTGTGGCTTCGAGGCGCTGCGTCCATCTGTGGCGGACTTGCGCTCCCAGTGTGTTGTTTATTTTTATTTTTTGCGCGCCGGCTTCCTCAGTGCCGGGCTCTTTAAAATGGTTTTGTTTTAATTTTATGCAAATGAGGTTAGTTTTTAATTGTGTTTTTTTATTTTTTTATTTTTACGCATGGGCTGTTTGAAACTCTGTTTTGTTTTTGGTTTTTCAAAAGAGGATAGGATGATATAATTTTTTATAATTATTGTATTTAACCAAATAATGTGTTACTATGTGTATTTTTTTAAATAGTTGTGCCTTGGATAATAATTTTTAAAATGTGTAAGAATATGTTTTTTTAATCAATGTTTCAATACTGTGTTTAGATGTTGTTTTTTTGGTTTTTTTTGGGTGAAAACTTTTTTCCTTTTTTTGGATTTTTTTGTGATTAGTGCGAATATTTTTGAATGATTTGATAACTTTTTCCAGTGTTTTTGGAATTAATCTTATTATTTTGAATATTTTGGGATGTTTTTACTCTTGTGGCCTCTTGGTGGGGCTGGTGAGCTTTTCTTCTACTCTACAATTTTTCTCTACTGTCCTCTGGGTATGGCTTCTTCTTCCGGTAAGTATTCTCTTTTTTTTTCTCATTTGAGTTCCGGTCGTCATGGAGTGAAGACGTCTCATGGTAAGCTCTCTGGCTTAATTTTTTGTTTGGGGGGGGGGGTTTGGGGGGGGGTCTGTGTGTTTTTTCTTGTTTATTTTTGGCTGTTTTTGTGTTTCCTTTTTGTCTTTTTGATTTTGAGTGTTTTTGACTGTTTTTGGTTTATGTTTTTGTGTTTACTTTTTTTGGGGGGTGGTCTTTCTTTTCCGCGGGCCAGGCTCAATGCCTGGCCCGTGGAAAGGAAAGACAGGGGCGAGGGGGGGGGTTCTTTTTTTTTTTTTGCAGGCCAGGCTCGAAGCCTGGCCCGTGGGAAGGAAAGGGTGGGTGGGGGGTCTTTTTTTTAATGGGCCAGGCTCGATGGCTGGCCCGTGGGAAGGAAGGGCAGCAGCGGCGGGGGGTCCTTTCTTTTCCATGGGCCATGCTGGCTGGCCTGTGGGAAGGAAGGGCAGCAGCGCCGGGTTGTTTTTTTACTTTTATTTTTTGCGCGCCGGCTGCCTCAGCGTTCTGCGCGCTAATACAACGCAGGATGCTGGGGCTTGTAGTTTGCCGTACATGATGTTAGGTAGTGTAACGTTTTTTTCCTGCAGCTTATTTTTCATTGGCCGCGGCGCATTTCTGAACGTTCCTTTTGCCCGCGCCGCTCAGCCTGATTGGCTCTGGTGCGGCGCAGCGCAAGGAACGTTGGGAATTGAAGTTCCCCCTTTTTTGTTTGCGTCCGGAGGGCTCCTGCCCTACTGGCGCAAATTTCAACCCGACAGTTACCTGGGAACCCCGTTCAGGCGAGTGCACGGAGGCTCGGACGGGGCTAGTGGGGCCTGGCTAAACATCCGTTGTCACATTCCAACGGTTAACGCACAGATTTATAGGTATAGATGTAAATTTATTTTTAGAGATGAGATTTCTGCATTTTTTAACTACAGTTCCCAAATTCTTCATTCTGGGAATTCTGCATGGCAAATGAACACCTAAATGTGGCTCACTTAGGGAGAAAGCTTCGCTGAAAATTCAGCTCAGAAAGAAAAGCTCCCAACTAGAATTGGAACAGAAACAAGATGCTTGGATGGATCTAGGTCTAGCTAAGCTTCAGACTTTTCTTCCAAATGAATCATATTTAGATGACTATCTATCAGAACTCCCAGAATGGAAAATTGGTGGATTTATAGTACAAAAGAATAAAAAAAACCATCCTTACAGTTGGCCTCTTATTACTATTTACCATATTTAGGAGCTTAGTTCCCTATGTTCAGCTGTGTCCATAACCAGGCCGTAAAATAAGAAATATGTGGTCTGTTCTTCTGTATTGCAGATTCTACAGAAAGACAAAGCTTGGAGGTTTTCAGGATATGGAGTGTGTTCCTTGTGGTGACCCACCTCCCCCTTATGAACCTCACTGTAAGTACTTCTGATATATATAAAAAGTATGACATCAGCTTTGGGCATATTTAAGCCATTAAAAAAGCTTATTGAAACAGATCATTGAAACGGGTTTGTTGCCACAAGTACCTTGCCCACCAAAGTAAATGTTACATCACTGAAGTCAAGTACAGTTTTAAAAGCATAAATAATGGGGAAGTAAGGATGATTCCACTGTAATCACAATTAAAACGATTAACTTAAGAGAACAGTGTCCAATTTATTATTGTTGTTATGTGCCATGTATATCATATCACTGGTGGTCCCATCAGTGAAAGAAGTACATCTTATTGGGACCAGGAAGAGAGCCTTTTCCGTGTCTGCCCCAGCCCTGTGGAACCTCTTACCACCAGAGTTGCATCTCCAGACGGAACTACTCCCCTTTAGAAAGATGCTGAAGACATGGCTCTTCTAGCAGGTTTGGGGCACGCTTGACTCTACTAGTCAAGCCCGCTGGCTGATTTAGCCTATGTGAGGGGCTGTCCCCCAGCTTGGTTATTCTGTTTTAACGGGGGTAGGGTGGGGAGGGTTGTTTTTTTAATGATGGTTTGTTTGTTTGTGTTTAAATGCTGTTTTAGCTGGGGTTGTTAGGTCTTGTTGTAGCTATTGTTGTTGAATTGTTTTTTTTTTTGTTGTTGTTCAGTCGCACAGTCGATTCCGACCCTTTGCGACCCTATGGACCATCGTTCTCCAGGCGCCTCTGTCCTCCACCATCCCCCTCATTCCTCCCAGTTTTGTGCCCATTGTGTCTACAATACCATCTATCCATCTCATCCTTGGCCTCCCCCTTCTTCTTTTGCCCTCCACCTTTCCCAACATCACGGCCTTCTCAAGTGAATCCTCCCTTCTCATTTGATGCCCAAAGTACTTTAGCCTCATCTTTACTATTTGACCTTCCAATGAGGACCTATTTGTTCTCCTCGCTGTCCAAGGTACCCTCAAAACTCTCCTCCAACACCACATTTCAAAGGCATCTATTCTTCTGCGTTCAGCTTTCCTAATTGTCCAGCTCTCACATCCGTACATTACCACTGGGAATACCATTGCTTTGACTATTCTAATTTTTGTTTTCAAGGTGATGTCTCTGCTTTTCACTATGTTCCCCAGGTTTCTCATGGCTTGTCTCCCTAGAATCAGCCGCCTCTTTATTTCATGGCTGCAATCTCCATCTGCAGTGATCTTAGATCCTAAGAAAGTGAAATCTGTCACTGCTTCTACTTCTTCCCCGTCTATTTTCCAGGAACTGATCGGGCCTGTTGCCATTATCTTGGTTTTCTTGATATTGAGTCTCAAGCCAGCTTTTGCACTCTCTTCCTTCAAACCGATCAAGAGATTCTTTAGGTCTTCCTCACTTTCTGCCATTAGGGTGGTGTCGTCTGCATATCTCAGATTGTTGATGTTTCTCCCAGCAATTTTGATCCCATATTGTGATTCCTCCATCCCTGCATTGCGCATTATGTGCTCTGTGTATAAGTTGAATAAGCAGGGTGACAAAATGCACCGCCCTGAGTGGTGTACCCACTAGGAGGGCGGGATATAAATGTGCAAAAATAAATAAATATATATTCCTACACTAATTAAGAGCCTTTCCAGTATTGGTTATCTGAGTACTGTATATTGCAGGCCTGTTCAGCTAGACTTATTGCCAGCCTTCTATAAGTATCTAAAAATGTCTGCAAATTTTCTTGTCCTTGATGAAAAAGAGTGCCTAAATTCATTAAGTAAGCAAAAATAACCTGTGTAACCCATCCGTAAAATCAAACAAATGCAGAAGGAAGGCAATACCTTTTATGGGATCACTTTAAAAATAAATCATTTGTTTAAACCCATTAAGAAACTCAATTTGAAAACCAGATGATCTCTGCAACTTTTTTGAGATTTTGGAGATGGAGTGCCTTTTTTAAAGTTCCTCAGGCTTAGCTGTCAAACCTGTCAGGTTGTTGTGTTATATCTTCAGTGTGCTTTAGTTCTAAATTAATTTCAATAGGATCACATAGTTAGAACTGTAATATCGGTTATATTTGTGATGGCGAACCTTGGCACTCCAGCTGTTCTTGGACTTCAGTTCCCAGAAGCCCTGATCAGCAGGAGTGCTGACCTGGGCTTCTGGTAATTATTATTATTATTATTAAGTTTTATTTCTATCCCGCTTTCCTGACACAAGTGCCACTCAAAGCGGCTTACAACATATATAAATACAATAAACAGAGCAAAATATACAATAGAATACAAAAGGCAATACACAATTAATACAATCAAAATATCAAATTATGCAAAAAATACAATACAGAATAAACAGTATAGAATACTGTATAATAGGAATACAATACATATAAGCATAATATCATGAATAAAATGACAATGGGGGGGAAGGGGGAGGGGGAAGTCACATAAAAATAATAATAACACATACATTATAAAAATTGAAGTCCAAGAACACCTGGAGTGTCAAGGTTTGCCATCACTGGGTTATATTCATCCATACCCAAAAGAGTAGGGTCCTCAGATTTGGAGAAAATCCAACCAACCCCCAGGATGGCCATAGAATACTTTTATTTTTAAAAACTATTTATTAAAAGCAGAAAAGGAGGGATAGAAAAAACAGTGTTGTACAAAATATAATAATGAGCTATGTATCCACATCCACATTAATACAAGCGAACAGTGTGTTTAAAATTATTTCATTTGGAGATGGCTTTTGTAGAATAGATGTTCATGCAAACTGAAAGTAGTCCAGTCTTCCGACTCTACAATGATGGATGTTACCTGTTTTATCATTCGACCCTTGCAGTATCACTATTTTGGAGATAGTAAGAACTCATAAAATATAACCGTGGTGACCATCAGTTAAGTTCCAAGTTATAGGAACATAGGTTAAAAACACATGCATATCTACAAAGATAAAATTATTTGTTCAAATTTAATAGGGCCATGGATTGCTTTTTGCTGACAGTCAAATGAAATATTACAAAGAAGTACATGGTTGATAAGCATAGTAAATAAGGGCACTCTGCATTAGATATTTTATGGCATGTACAGTATATATATACTGCAGAACTGTTAGAATAGTTATTTATAATGCTTCAAATTCATGTAGGAACTGGACATCTGTATGCAGCTAATTCAGTATCTTATGGAGATGAAAGAAGCAACTATTAAACGTTATACATCTGTAGAAATTAATTGCACTGTTGTATGCTTTGGCAGATTTTTGTTTGCTCTTGAGACTGAGGTGGGGACACAGACTTCCTGAGCTAAAAGTTTCATAATAGTGTTAAGATGTTAATGAGGATTGCAGCATGTTAGTAGCAGTTGATTATTACCCAGTTAGCTATAAATTTTAGGACTAGCTTTCATCTTCTTTCTTTCTGTAGACTTTTAAAAACAGAGTTGTGGTTTAAATATTTACTCATGAAAAAAACTGGCTGTGGTTATTAAAAGGCCATCAGAAAGTTGAAAGGATTCTGTCATAGACAAGTAAAGAATATAAAAGGCAGGGAGAACTGTAAATATTCCAAGGCAAACTTTATAAGGTAAATATTGAATTCTCTGTCATTTGATAATAGCAAATAATGTGTTTGCATAAATTCATTTTAAATACCAAACACATCTGCATCTTGGTGTGGTAGAATTTCAAGCCATCCTGTGGCAATGCCTAGTTTCATCTTTTAAATTCAGAGTTTTAAAGTGAATGCTGATTTAATGGAATATTGCCAGCCTTTTTTTTGCCTTGCTCAACAAGTCACATTAAAAATATATCAAGAAAGCATACAAACAGAAAGTGATAGAACCAGTAAAATGCATTTTTTTCCTCACAGGTTGTATATAACAGTTACAAAAAGAGCAAATAGTAATTAGAGTTAAATGCAATTAATTACACCAAATCACAGTCAAATGAAAGTCTCATCAAAAACTTTTCCACTTTATAGAATAACTGAGTTGGAAGAGGTCTTTTAGACCATCATGTCCAACTACCTGTTCAATGCAAATATCCAAATCAAAGCAAATCTGACAGATGAATGTACAATTCTCTCCTGAATGTTTCCAGTGTTGGAGTGCTCACCAACCCTTGAGCCAGTTGGTTCCACTATTTTACTGCTCTAACTGTTAAGATGTTATTTATTTATTTATTTATTTTATTATTTATTTTTCCAATTTGTATAGCTGCTCAACTCAAAACAACTCTGGGCGGCTCACAACATGAAAAACAGCACAGCACTCCATAACATTAAAAACCCATACAAAAACCAATTTAAAAAAGCTACAAAGATTAAAGATGCTTTTTCCTGATATTCAGCCTATATCTGGCTTTCTTTAGTTTGAGTCCATTACTATGTGTCCTGCACTCAGGGATTCTTCTTCTTTCATGTCCTGATCGGACCCTGGACTGCCAAAATGAAGCTACTTTCTTTGCTTTGTCATTGCCCAAACCAAGTCCTCACCGATGCATGTCTGTGGCAGCAATCGGCAGATCAGCAAATGGGCCGGACTCCGTGTCTCTCCATATTCACACCATGTGTTATTGCCCACCAGCAGTCCCCACTTGAGTAGGGTTGCCATAATTCTCTTCCACAAAACCGGGACAGAAGTAAAGGTTTCCCTTGCTTGAAAGCCAGTTGTATCCGACTCTAGGGTTCAGTGCTCATTAAAGCTAAAGAGCCAGTGCTGTCTGCTTCTGCAGATGTTTCCATGGTCATGTGGCAGGCATGACTAGACACCAGAGTGCACGGAACACTGTTTACCTTCCAACCAAAGTGGTCCCTATTTATCAACTTGCATTTTCTTGCTTTTGAACTGCTAGGTTGGCAGGAGCTGGGACAGAGATGGGCGCTCATTCCGTCATGCAGTACTCAGGTTTTGAACTGCTGACCTTCCACCTCCCAGTCAGCATCTTAACCATTTGAGCCTCTGCAGTGAAAAGGTACTGCAAAACAGGGGCATTTCTTCTGGCTTATATGCAAATGTGCCCTAAGATCAGGAACCTTCATTACCTTCTTGGGGGGAGGGGGAGTGTGGTGTGTTGGAAAAACAAATACGGAGATTAAATATCTAGGAATCCTTAAGCATGAAAGTGTTATAAAAGATATGTTCCAAAAATCTATTTTGGAATGCTGCATTCTATGGTTTACTTAGGAGTAAGATCCACTGAACAATGGGGCTTACTTCTAAACAAATAGATAAAGGCTTCAGCTTTGGGTCTCACTCACTCCCCCACTCCAGTATGAACAAAGTATACCCACAGAGGGTTCCCACTTTTTTCAATCGGAGCTCCCTCCCAATTAAAAGGGCACAGGATTGCAGCAAGGAGAAAGGCGGGAACACAAAAGCAGTTCTCTCTTCTCTCCCTTCCTGTGGTTGCTTCTCTTTTCTCTCCCCCCCCCCCCCCCCCGGTGACTCACTCCACTCATACACTCTTCCCTCCACGGGGCATGGGGCAGGAGGGAATTTGAGGGTGGGCAAGCTGCTAACTCTGGGTGGGCAAAGCCCACCCTGGTTGCCCCCTGGCTAAGCCCTGCCTAAAAAACTGGCACTCTTTCTCACACACATATCTGTTGGACTTATGGATACTTTCTATTTGCATTAGTTTACCCGATCTACTCTTCCTCCTCCTCCTTTGGCGGCCACCAGGCTGCTGTGGCTGGTGCTACAAACGCTGACTGATGGTTAAGCACAGGTGCTGCTCTAAAGCAGCAAGAAAAAGGCATGATTTCCCCCCCTTCAAACTAAGAGCATGCCCCTTGGTTTGAAACCTTACAAATCCGGGAGTTTTTAATGATTTTTATGGAACCGGCCAGGACAGTTACAACCCGGGAAATTCCTGGTTTTCCGTGATGTATGGCAACTCTATACTTGAGCATGTTGGTCAGTCTATTCAGGGTCCTCCGGGTGACATAAAGGAGATTGAGATCTTCAGCTATATCCACCTTTAATGATGTTCCTTTCCCAGTGAGATTCCTTCCTCCATCTTCTAATTTGGTTTTGCTCTTGTGTACCCTCAAGAATGTTTGTTCTTGCCATAAAGCTCTTCCTGGATCTGAGCCGGTGGACTTGAGGCTCATATCCATTAACAGGGTGTTTAGTTCTCTCAGCATCTGCTGCTACTTCTCTCCTGATCTTAGGTGGAACAATACCAACAAGGAGGTATATCTTCTCAACTGGTGTAGGTTTAAGGCATCCTGTCACCATCTTCATGGCTTCATTAACAGCAATGTCAACTTCTTTTGTGTGTGTGGATGCGTTGCATATTGAAGCAGCATAACTCTGCTGCAGAGACGCTCAGAGCCAAAGCTGATAGTGCAGTGTGGTTGGTTGAAATCCCCATTTATAGTTTGTGAGTTTCCTGATGTTGTTGTTCCTTGTGCTAACTTTGGCTTTGGTATTCAGGTAGTGCTGCTTAAAAGAGAGTGTCCAGTCAAGCATCACACTGAGGTATTTTCAACTTAACCCTCAGGGGTGATTGATCTCCATTGATACCAAGAGCCTTTTTGCCAAGGCAGACATCAAAATGCTGATGCTATCTCCAAGTGACACCAACATAGAGCCCCGTCTTTTCCAGTAAGTAGAGACCTAAGGCAGGCCACGATGACTATTAATACCCCCACACTTCAACCCATCTTATATTCTACCATGGTGGTCCTTCCTCATACCAAACTGAGGATGCGATTACTTTAGGCATGGTTCCTGGCCCATTTCAACCATCAGTCAGATTCCCAAACCAAGCTTCTTCACCTTACACCAGACCTGTCATCCACCTTTATTAGGCAATACAGTTTGGATACCAGGAAAATATCTGATGCATCCTTCGGATGTCAGGTCTTGACATATTTTTGGGACTGGCAGAGGGCTAAAAAGAAAGTAACAGAGATATCCCTGTATCTCCATATTGTGGTTCTCTCCATGTGTGTTAGGGGAGCAGAAGGGGATCCTCCCTCATTCACACTGTTTCCTGTTGTTGAACTTTTGTTTCCATTAATGATAAGAATTGATTAGCAACATTGGAAAATAGACTTGTTATTCAGCTTTGCTTTAGTTAATACAGTGATACCTCATACAACGTCCAAACTTGGTTCCACAAGTTTGGACTTTATACGGATTTGGACTTTGTATGAGGCATGCAAAATCCTAGACGCGATGCCTCATACAATGTCCAAATCCTTGCCACGATGCCTCATACAACGTCATTTCCATAGGGATACATTGTACTGTAACAGCACAGACTTCAGGGCAAAGCCAAAGAAACAGACAGGAAACTGACAGAACTTTAAGAAATCATTGTCTAAAGGCTAAAAACATTATAAAAACATGTCAAACAACCCTGATTGTCCAAGAAGCTGAAGAATGCTGCAAAAATCCCAGGAATGCTTCTAAAAATTCTGACAAAAAAATTCAAAAAAATCCAAAATCGTGCTCAAAACTACTCCTAAACACTCTTCACCTCATGCAAAACCCACAAGAGCAATGCACGCATGTATCCTGCCTTTTATACTGCCCAGGCACAATGCAACCTGGGAATACCTACACGACTTTGTAGGAGGCAACTTTTTTCAAGGAATTAGGCGATGTTGTATGAATCTGATGTTGTATGAAGTGGACTTTGTATGAGGTATTACTGTACTAGCCTTTTTGCCCGGCTTCACCCGGGGCGGTTTGGGGGGGTTGGTGGAGCCCCCGCGTTCCCTACCTAGCCGGTGGTTGTTCATCGGTCGTGGTCTGCCTTCGGGCATCTGGCCGTGATCTGCGCCGGTTGCATTGTGGTGGTGCATGTGCACCAATGTTTGGTCCTGTGGCAGTGGCAGCTGGGTGCATTGTGGTGGCGTGTGCACGCTAATGTGCGCACCCACACCAACCCGTTCGATGCTACGTCGGTGGTCACACGGGCATCAGGGTTTGGCTTCCGGATGCGCGCGCTAGAGGCTGCATCACGCACCCAATTTCGTTCCTGTGTCGGTGGTTGCGCAGGCGCGTACATCGGGTATCCGTTGTATCTTGGCTCCGGTGCTCGTGTGGTCGTCAGCATAGCAGTGATGTATTGAAAGAGTTAGGAAATAAGCATAAGCTGCATTTCCCTTAGAGGGAAAGAGGTAGCTCAGTGTATTGAGCATACCATGGAATCAGCGAATGTGATAAAACAAGAAGCTGAAATGAAACTCACAGAAACTATTTTATAGTAAGGACTTCTGGGCGTCTAAAATCAAATACTGTAATAACACATGAAAACTGCCTTCGAAAAAAATATCCCTATAGTAAAGAAATGTGCACAATCAGGACTAATATGGTTTAACAGTTTTCTAGTTGCATTCTCTGTTTCTAGCCTGTTGCTGTCTTCTTCATGTCAGAATAGAAATTATAATCCCATGATGCTTAGGTTACAGCTAATGCATCTTGCCTAGTCTGTCAGAGCTGTTAGAAGGAAATGTAAGAGAGCATCAACCATTCATTCATTCATTTCATTTCATTTATTTGATTTATATCCCACCCTACTCGGCCCAGGGCCAACTCTAGGCGGCTTACAACAAGTAAATCAAATACCGTATAACAAATGAAATACAGAATAACAATATGAACAACACACAAAACCAGAGCTGAAATGTTTCAGCTGTATTATAAAAAGTATGTGTTGAAAACATTAAAAGTTTTATAACTAAGCATGTGGAGTTGTGATAACATTTTCACATTTCTTTAAAGCAACAACATGGCTATACTGAATCCTAAGCAAGTGTATGCAAAGATAAAAGAGGAGCTAATTGAAGTAGCCTTGATAACCATAATATGGTGTTTAGTAAATTGCTTCAAGATCTGTTTGCATTTTATAACTAGTTTATTTTTCAAAGAAATGGAATGAGGGCTGAGCCAACTTGCCAAAAATTTAATTTTTATCTGGTTAAAGTGGAAGACCTTAAATGTTGAAGTCAAACTGAGTGCATTTTGATTCTTTCAAATAGGAATGCATGCATAAAATTACTACACCAGTTCATTTGCCCTATCATCACCATCAATCCTCTGTAACAAGTAGCTATTGTAATGGAAGCCCAAAAACGTAACAGTCAGGGCTTCTTTGTCATCAGTAAAGCTGTTTTCTTTAAAATGGATTGCATTCATTTTCTCCCAGCTTCTCATTTTCTGTCTAGACCTCTTTTTCCCTGGAGCTCAGAGATCCTCTGAGGTACCTCTAGGATTCGCAATTGCGATCATACTTCTTTTCCTCTAATTCCCCCACCCCACCCCCAGTTGCCTTTGAAAGCACTATTTCAATGTTTTCTTCTCTGATGGAGCCTCGCCTTCCTTCACAAGGAGACTCCAAATGAGTGAAAGTTCACCTGCACCCCAGAGTTCATTTATCCATTATGTCTTTTAAGCAGTTTGCAATCTCCTGTCTCTTTTTCATTGGAATATACATTTCTCGTGTATATAGAAGTCAAATGTCTTATGGCTACTGTCCAAATTCTGGATCTATATATAGTTTGAAAACTAAACCCCTCTCAAGCTTAAATGTTCCACAGATATGTAAGTGTTCATGTGATCAGCAGTTCTGATTATGCCCTCCAGACCTTCAGGCTGAACATGCAAAAGTGATGCTGACTTCTAGGGGATAGGATGTTGAATATGGGACCCTGTCCCCATTACATTTAAAGTACTACATGGTTACATATGTCATGCCTGAATAGGACGTATGTTCATGTTCATTGCTATTTTATTTTAGGTAGAACGTAAAAACTTAACTGAATTCAACCATTCTTTAATTTAAGGCTCTACAGCAGGGGTGGCCAACCTTTTTGCGCTGTGGGCCTGACCATGCCCCTGGAACAGCTGAATGGGCCGGACCACGCCCCCCAGAAGAAGCGGGCACATTTACAGCTGATGTAAATGTGCCCACTTCCACGTTTATGTCAGCCACGGATGCATTTGTGCGGGGGCGTTCTACGGCTGACATAAATTTGGCCACTTCTACTTCTGGGTGCGGGGGAAGATGGTGACGGGCTGGTTGGAATGGTATCATGGGCTGAGTCCGGCCCATGGGCCGTAGGTTGGGAACCCCCTGCCCTGCACTACAGGGTGTCCTAAAAGTCACCATACATGGGGAAAATTGCATACCAACAGACATCTTGGATTGTGTTTGTCATGAGTGAGGGAGAAGACTTTGTGTGTGTAGAAAAAGGGTGGCCAACACATAGAGAATATTTTGTAAGTATTTTGTAAAACTTTGTGATGAAAATTTTGTACATAAAGGTACATTTAGCAATAATTTCCCATTTTTCCTATGTATGGCGATTTTGGGGACACCCTTTATTTTAAAAACATTAAAGCTCTTGTGCAAAATTGTATTTCAAGTGGGTAGGCTTAATTAAATATGTTTTAGTGTTCTCTTAATTTTATTTTAGACACTGATTTTAATACAAATTTTATCCTATTGGATGGTAAATGTTTACTGTACACTATCTTGTTAACTTGTTTTGACAGTAGCACAAAAATCCTTGAGATGAAATAAATTAATAAATTATGAGTTATTTAAATGAGTGATTTAAGATATACTGAATGTACAATCCAGAATTCATTCTTATTCAAGCTAAAGTATATTTGTTTCTCACATTAAAGCACAGTAACAGAGGGATTCAAATAGATTAAGATATAAGGACAGTTAAGTCAGACGGGCAGTATAAAAAAGAAAGATCAAATAAATGAATAGCCTTCTCTCTCTTCACCCATTGCACACACAGTCAAGATGCTGGGCTATTATGGGGAAAACTAGATTTGTGTAAGTTATCCTGTCTCCATTATGATTGCTCAAAGATCAACAGCTACATTCCTTGGCTGAGCAAGAAGAATAGATGGAAATTAAAACATTGAAACACCCACCCATCCCCCGGTTTCCATGCTCTTCTAATAGACATACACTGATGTGCACACATACGCAAGCGCGCACACACCAAGGGTTGAGAGGGTATTATGTGTGGTCAAGTTGGAACCAACTTATAGCAACTTTAATAGTGTAATATTTAAGAAGTGGTTTTACTAGTGCTGCTTTCCCCACCTCTGTTTTATATATATAAAAAACAGAGGTGTGGTCTTGTATGTTCTTTATACAAATCCACACCCCTGCACCAATCGTGCTGTGCCTTGGCACAGTCCTACCATGCACGTGCAAGACCATGACAGCTGGGGTTTGGCAGCCCATGTTGGGGTGTGTGCCCCTAAATTGATCTGCAAAGGGAATATACTTAACAGGAGTGTGTGTGTGTGTGTGTGTGTGTGTGTGTGTGTGTGTGTGTGTGTGTGTGTGTGTGTGTGTGTGTGTGTGTGTGTCCAAGTGATGTCATAGTGATGCTAATGTCATAGCCCCAGGTAGGTCACCCGATTGTGACATCATCGTGATGTAGTTGAGCTGGCTAATGTCACAGTCCTAGGTAGGAACACAAAGGGAACACATGTATGGAAAGGATAAGGGCGGACCATTGATGGAGAAGCGGGATGGGTGAGGGAAGAGTGAGGGAAGTCTCACACACACCCCATGAGGTTTCCATGGGAAAGGCTGGCCTACGGTAAAAAGAGGGGAAAAACGGGCAAGGCTGGGTAATTGGCTAGTCCACTATATTACACCGGTAAGCTAGACATTGGTTGTGCACTGTGAGGACCCTGCTATGTTCAGGAATATTATGCAAATAGTCTGAGAAAGGAAAAGAATGTGTTAATTTTAGCTACAGAGTTTGAGAATGTCAGTACTGTATTGCTCATAACTAGCTTTCTGCACAAGTTAATACTAGAACCTACCTTTCATCTTCTGAATCAATCCTATAATTAGCATCCTTCTTTGCCAGAGGCTGGGTGAGTGTTTGTTTTAGGTGTGCTATGCCTGATATTTAACCTAATCATTACTTTTTATTAACAGAGAGATAGCTCCTCAGTTATTAGATTTAGGCAAACCTGAAATTCTTCAGAAGGAATGGGATAATGATTTACCTGTACTGAATGAATGCCCTCTGTGGTCTTTCTGACATATTTATTTATTTGACCACTACTTTTACAGTATTTGGGCATTCATGCTTTGAATTTAGAAAGTGATATTTGATGTTAATTAGTCTGCTAAACATAGTTCATTAAACAAGTAGATTGCATGAATCTTGCCTAGAAACATTCTCTTAGATTTGTTATTTGTGCTCAGAATTTGCAGTACCATTAGCTTCAAAGATTTGAAATTGGTTTTCAGTGGCATTTCATTTTCATGAAGTTTCATGCTTCAGGAAATGCTAGTTTTTAACTTCAGACTATGTATACCATATTGTTAATTTCCTTAGGTTATTTGTTGTTTGTTAGAGCAGAGGTCCCTAATCTTTTTTGCACCACAGACTGGTTTCATGCTAAAAAAAAATTTCACAGACCAGAAAGTGGTGGTGGTGGGATTGGACGGTGCTCCGCTGTAGCTCAAAAACAAGATGGAGGGGCCCAGCCACCTTCTAGACACACCATTTGACTTGGGCAGTGAGGTATCACACTGCACACAGGTGGTGGTGGTGGTGGTAGGAGCCCTGCTGTAGTTAAGCAATGTGGAGGAGAGGCCTGGCCACTTGCCTATCTGCTGTGTATGAAGCCTATGCTCTCGCAGACCCAGCGGAGCACATTGAGGGCAGAAGGCTGCCATCAGGGCTCCCATGGGCCCGATTCAGGACAACCCTTGACCCGGTACTGGTCCATGTCCCGGTGGTTGGGTACCCCTGTGTTAGAGAATGCATATGCCATCTGCCCTTCTCTGAAGGGGTGCTCCCCCAATGGACCACTAAGGTGTGCAGTACTTCTTCCTCTCCCTACATTCTTCTTTGAAGGTTCTAGTATTTTCCTTGTGTGCATGCATTTGTTTATTATTCCCTAGGATTCCAGCAGATAAGCTAAGTTGTAGAACAACCCAGAGTGGAGCAGCATACAGAGTCCTTAGAACAAGTTGTTAGGGCCTTCAGAACAATAGTTCCCACCATATGATGTGTGTGCTATTCTTGAGACGTAGAAGTGTTGTGAGATGAAAGGGCTTTAATAGTTCCCAAGAATTTGTTTTCTCTCAATCAGCATGTTTTCCTGGAAATATAACATGTCATCTCATGGCAATCCTACTTACAATGGATTACCATCTGTCACCTTTTGATTACAACCAGTAGTAAGATCTGGATTGCTAGTGGTAAAATGGAACATTCAATATGTTTCTCCTCATCGCCTGTTCTTCTATCATCCCTGCACTATGCCAGTGATGACAAACCTTTTAGAGACCAGGTGCCTGTGTGCTGCCTCCTCCTCCTTGGGCACTCACACATGATACACGCACACAATTATAAGTATAGGAGGGGTGGTGTGGGGTGTCTGGTCGCCTCACCTCTCTGGGGCAATGGCGCCAGAGAGGGCTGTGCCATAGGTTCTCCACCACTGCACTATACAGTATAAGTAACATTTATATGCAGAAGTATTATAAAAAGTTCAGTTACTGATAGGAGACCGCATCGCCCTAAGGACGTCTGTCCGTCCAACCAGAGCGGACCGGAGGGGCTCTCTAATAGTGCCATCAGCCAGGGGGGCTCGCCTCTCTGGCACAAGGAGGAGAGCCTTCTCTGTGTCCGCACCTGCCCTTTGGAACCTCCTGCCTGTGGAACTGCGTCTCCAGACGGAGTTGTTGCCCTTTAGAAAAGAACTAAAAACCTGGCTGGCGGGCCAAGTTTTGGGTGCAGGTGGAGGGGTGGCTTCCGTTGGGTGGTTAATATAGGGGAGGGTGCCTGCCCCACAGTTTCTTCAGTTCCTGCACCCCTCTCTTTTTAGGGGTGGGTTCTTATTGCTGGTTTTTATCTGTTTTATTTGTTTTCATCTGTTTTTACCCACTGTTGTGAACCGCCCGGAGTCGGCTTTGGCTGAGTGGGCGGTATAAAAATTTAACAATAAATAAATAAAAATAAATAAATGGTTATTATTTCTTTAATTACATTTACTCCCTGCAATACTACAGCAAATTCTTATGAATTTAAAACTTACTATAAATGATAAATACACAGAGCCCTGGTGGTGCAGTGGTTAAACTGCTATACTGCAATCAAAAGGTTGTGAGTTCGATCCTGGCCAGGGCTCAAGGTTGACACAGCCTTCCATCCTTCTGAGGTCAGAAAAATGAGTTCCCAGCATGTTGGGGGGAAAATGCTAATTGTGACCTGCCCAGAGAGTGCACTATGTACTATGGGGCTGTATATAAGTGTGATTGCTTTGCTTTAATGGAATGGCTCTAAACCTAGAATCATAGAATAATTGAGTTGGAAGAAGCCTATGAGGCCATCGAGTCCAACCTCTTGCTCAATGCAGGATTCCATGTCAAAGCAGATCTGACCTATTGTTGTCCAATTTTCTCTTGAGTGCCTCTAGCATTGAAGCTCTCACTAGCTGACAATTTGGCTCGGCAAGCAATGAGATTAGTTAGACCCTTTACACTGTTATGTCTTAAGTATAGCCTTGTAGTGGTGACTAGGAATGTCCTGGGTGTGGATTACAGCATCAATGATGTGTTATCCCATTTTCAAATACAGCTTTTCCAGGAGCTGGCACCAGAGGCAAACAAGGACCCAGAGGTATTACTGGTGGACTTGTGGAAGATTGGCTGCTGCCCTGGGCGGTAGATGACAAGGATCAGCACTGCCCAGGGGCAAGGATTCACCCGATAGGATCTGAGAGGGGTGGAATAGTTCCACTGCTTGGGATCCAGGTTTAGCACTAACAGCCCCCACCCCACCCATCCCAAACATACACAGGTTAGGATGAATTTTAACTAAAAGTGGCCAATGCTAAAAGATAGATTTTTCTTTCCTAGAGAGTTGGAAACAGTTTTTAAAGAAGGGTAGGTACTCCTACTGTGCACATTCATTCCATTTTTGCCTCTGGTGAACAGGTTTTACCTGTCTAGAAAAACCTGTTTCAGTAAAGATGATAATAGCCAATTCCAGACTTTCTCAGAGAGTTAACCACATTCTTTGGTTGCTGCACAACAGCAAAGAGTTATGTGGTATCTTTAAGACTGAAGAAATTTACTACAGTATAAACTTTTTCTAGATTTGACAAAAACACCTGATAAATCTGTTAGTCTTAAAGACACTGTGATTCTTTATCATACATAATGAATTCAATAGGAAGTGGCTAGATTGTTTACTTCATGTTTAATGTTATCAGGTTGTTTCCAATTTATGACAATCCTATGAATACCTCAAAAGATTTGCAAATGGAGACTGTGACTTCCTTTATTGAAGCAATCTGTCTCAAGTTGGATCTGTTCATATGATGGCCTTCTGCTTCTTCTAGCGTTATTGTTGTGTTCAGTAAGTCTAATAATCTCCTGACACATATGAGTATGAAAGCCTCATTTGTTTTACTCACTGGCAATTCTTGATACTGTATCTGCAAAGCCTTTCTTAGATACCACATTTTGAATTAATAATTTTTCCCTATCTGCTATGTTTATTATTCATTTTTTACATCTGTACATATTAAGTGAGAATATCATATCATTGTGTACATCAGGGGTGGCCAAACAGCAGCCCGCGGGCTGGACCCAACCCACAGCACCATTTCATGTGGCCCACAGCCACCCTAGGCACTTTCGGAAGTGGAAGTAGACGCATTTACGTCAGCTGTAAATGCACCCACAGCTGTCGTAAATGCAGAAGTGGGCACATTTATGACAGCCATAAACGCACCTGCTTCCACTTCCGGGTGTCTGGGGGCGTGATCAGGCCCATTGCGTAAAGAGTTTGGGAACCCCTGGTGTACATAATTTTATTTTTACTGCGGACTGAAAACCAGAACTATTAAGGAACAGTACAAAAATACCATATTCAGAGCCAAAAGAAAAGAAGCCCCTGGCTGATGAAATGATTAAATCTTAATTTTTTAATATTAACTATTCATGGACTGTCCCATACTCCTGGTTTTGTTTTTGCAGAGAACAAATTTCCATAATTTACTTCCAGTTAGATCTGCTAAAAAGGTTTTAATTGGCCATTCAGTGACATTCACATGTAAAATAATCTCTTTGGTTACTTGAAGTATGTATTTGCAATAGAAAAACCTGTTGTTTTCACAGAATTCTGTGTTTTAAACTTCTGCATCACTTGTAATTCCTAGACAAAATTCACCAAGGATGCTTAGGTCTACTTTATTTCCATCCTTTGCAGTCAAAAAATGTGATTATCAGAACATCATGCCTAGATTTTAGTGATAATTATGTTGATTGATAGCCTTTCATGAAGTCTGATTGATATTATTTGGTCAGACTTTGCATCATAGCCATTAGGTTCTTCTGTTGTACTGTACCTCACCATTAGAGTCATGCTGATCTTCTGAGTTTGTCATTTCCAGCGAAAAAGACTTTGTAACTACTTGAAAGATAATGTCTGTTTCAAGTCCACTTATGTTTGCTCACACCAAGTAATATGTTTAAAAATCCCACGTTGTCTTCTATAGGTTTGATCTTCCCTTGATTCATACATACAACTTTCATACCATGTTCTAGTAATATATAATATACAGTTTAGAGCTCACCTTTTTACACATTTACAACAGGAGATAGATCAGAGCTACATCATGCAGCCTCTAAGACAGGGGTTCCCAACCCTTTTCTGTCGTGGGCCTGACCACGCCCACGGACAGCTGAGCAGGCTGGATCACGCCCCCTGGGAGTGGAAGCAAGTGCATTCATGGCTGCCATAAATGTGACCATTTCCGCATTTATGACAGTTGTGGGCACTTTTACAATAGTTGTGGGGGGCATTTTATGGCTGACGTAATGCACCCACACATGCGTAAATGCATCTGCTTCCACTTCCAGGTGTGGTGGTGCAGGCCAAATGAAACAGTACACAGGCTGGGTCCAGCCCATGGGCCGTAGGTTGGGAATCCCTGCTCTAAGACAAGGCCTTGGTCCAGATAAACAATATGAAGATATTCATGTCTGTTTGTTTGGGCCAATGGTCTGGAACTCCTAGAATTATGCCAGGGAGATTTTTGAAGAATTCTGGGAGTTAGAGTACAAAAAATAATAATAATAACATGTCTCTACTAGCCACATACACATACATTAGAGTGAATAAAAATAGGTCAATAGAACAGCTACATCACTATTTGATGAATATCTGAAAACTTATTCTTTTACAAATCATAAATGAGGAAGCCTTTCCACCTGCAGCACATTTAAAAATAAACTAAATTAACATGTTCGAGCTGCATTCTTTGCTGGAACAATACTTCGTTATCCATTAAGACATTTTAATGATATTTTGGTCTTTGCTTCATGCCAAGGTCACATTTCAAAAAGAGATGTGTGTGCATTTATCTTTTTTTCAGGCACTGCCAAAGTGAATCTGATGAAAATCCCATCAACTGCTTCCAGCCCACGAGACACTGCTCTAGCTGCTGTGATATGCAGTGCATTGGCAACTGTACTTATAGCTCTTCTCATCCTGTGTGTTATCTATTGCAAAAGACAATTCATGGAAAAGAAACCAAATTGTAAGTTCCTCATGCTATATTTTAAATTAAGATTGCTACCCATTTCATTTTTACTTTACATAAAAATATTCATGTAATATTAATGATGTTTCCCTTGCTCGAAAGCCAGTCGTATCCGACTCTAGGATGTAGTGCTCATCTCTGTTTCAAAGCTGAAGAGCCAGCGCTGTCCGCTGCTGCAGACATTTCCGTGGTCATGTGGCAGGTATGACTAGACACCAAAGCGCACAGAACTGTTACCTTCCCACCAAAGTGGCCCCTATTTATCTACTTGCAATTTCTTGCTTTCGAACAGCTAGGTTGACAGGAGCTGGGACAAAGACGGGAGCTCATTCTGTCCTGCAGTACTCGGGATTCGAACCGCTGACCTTCCACCTCCCAGTCAGCGTCTTAGGCACTTGAGCCACTGCAGTCCCTTTTTAATTGATTGATTGATTGATAGACAGACAGACAGATGAAGGAGATGATATCTGCTAGATAGCTCTGCTGGGTGAATTTGAACCTGATGTGCAAACCATTTGTCTGCTTTGAATAGTTGAATCATAGAGGAAAATTGTGTGGAAGCTATTTGTCTGATCGAGTTGCATATATGCTCAACTTCTGTGATGCAACAAATTTGTAGTCTTGCCTTGCTCCTAATAAACCCATAACACCATTGTACAAATACTCACGTAGTTTGTATCAGCCATGAGAGAAATGTAAAAAGACCAACTAACCACGCTCATGAAGAAAAATCAATTGGGGGAAAATTATTCAGCAATTATTGATTTTTTTGCTTTAAAACAGAATTGGAAGTCACTCTGAACAGTTTTCTTTGTATGCAAATGGTATACAAATATTACTCATACATAGTTACAATCTGGCATCTAGAGCACCAGTCCCCAACCTTTTTTTGCACCATGGACCAGTTTTATGCTAAACAATTTTTCCACAGACCAATAAGTGGGGGTGGTGGGATTGGACAGTGCAAGCGCATAATAAAATACAATAAAGTGCATGATGATTGGAGACCCCTGTTCTAGAGTAAAAAGATCTGAATGAAATTAAATTGTTTATGTAATTTCTGAACTTATAGAATTTCTGAATATAAGCTCCAACATTTGTTTTTATATGTCTTCTTTACTTCCTCTTTTGCTCCTTTGGGTATTGAGGGAGATGCAAGGTTCTTGTTCTGACGTCTCTAGCAGCCACCACCAACATTATTTGGTGTTATTCTAATGTTTATTTGATGTTATCTCTCCACCTTCTTCTGGGTCTGCCTCGTGGTCTTTGTCCTCCTCTTTCCACATATGCCTTGTAAGGTATGGAATTTGAAGACATTCTCTCCAAAGGGGCAAACCAATTTATTTGTTGTCTCTGTATGTAGTTTAAGATTGGTTCTTTTCCAATCTTAACCTATAAAACCAAGGATTAACCATTGGAACTTGCTATAGGTTCCTAAGCCTCGCCCTAATGACCCGCACCCACCATTCGTGCACACGGCCAAACTGGGTCCGCAGGTCAACGAAGGATTGAAAAATCTGACAGTGGGGCAATAGCCCCACAAACGCAAAAAAAGAAACAACTTCATTTCCCAATGTTCTTTGCGCTGCGCCACACCACAGCCAATCAGGCTGAGAGGCGTGACTACAAAGAACGTTGGAAAAGGCACTGCGGCCAATCAAAAATGAGCCGCAGAAAAAAAACGCAAAGCAAAGGGGAAAATACCCACAAACTACAAGCCCCAGAGTTCTGCGTGCCATGAGCGCACAGAACTCTGAGAAATCCGCCGCGTGGAAAAAAATACAGCCGCCGCTTGGGTTCCCGCAACACGAAAAAGAAAAATATAGGCGCCGCTGGGGTTCCCGCAACACGGCATGGCTGCCTAGCCTGCAGGAAGGGAAGACACACACCCCCAACGCTGCATGAAAACCAGAGCTTGCCTTCCCATGCCCCAGACACTGAGCCCAGGCCGTGGGAAAGGAAGACTCCCCCCCACATGCCGCCTGAGGCAGCGCTGAGGTTACCACGGGCCGCTGACCGAGCATAGCCCAGGGGAAGGGAAGACCCCCCCACCCAACGCTGCCTACAGTGGCGCTGGGGTTCCCACGGCCAGGCCAATGAGCCCAGGCCGCGGGAAGGGAACCCCACCACACATACAACGCGTCCCCCCAGAGGACACGAGAGAAAAACGACGCTGGCCTTCCCGCGGCCCGGCCACTGACGAAAGGCCACGGGAAGGGAACCCCCCACCCACAATGCTTTCAACAGGGGGCGAAGGCATCATTGCCTTTCCCCCCTTGAAAGCAAAACAATTCCCCCGCAAAGCAAAGGCACCGGACGGCGCTCTGCCCGGTTCCTTTACTTTACGAGGAAGTGTTTTGCTTTCAATGGAGGGAGAAGGCATCATTGCCTTCCCCCCCTTGAAAGTAAAAAAATTCCCAGGTAAGCAAAGGCACCGAACGGCGCTCCACACAGTGCTTTCACTTACCCCAAAAATAAACCATAAAGTAAAAAATTACACAAAAATCACAACCAAAAACATCCAAAAACAAACCCAAAAATAACACACAGACCAAACACACATGAACCCCCCCCCCAAAAAATACAAACCCCCAAAGAAATTAAAACGGAGAACTCACCCAAACTACCTTACTCTACGAGATCTGGAAATGAAATGAGGAAAGAGAGACTACTTACCGGAACAAGCGACACCCACAGGCCAGTGGAGAAAGAAAGTAAAAGTAAAAGAAAAGCGCAACAGCACCACCAAGAGGACACAGGAGAAAACACAGTCAAAAATAGTCAAAAGAAAGAATAACATTTCTAAAACCTTTCTTAAATCCTGTTTACAGTTTTCACTTAAAAAATAAATAAACATCTAAACACAGTTTTAAAACATTGAATTTAAAAATATATATACTCACACATTATTAAAAAACACATAGAAAAACATTATTTGGTTACATAAAATAATTCTAAAAAATTATATCATCCTTTAAAACAGCCCGGCAACGCCGGGCAACCTCTGCTAGTTCCTTTATAATCTCATTCCTGCTTTTATCCTTTTTAGTCATTCCAGCAGCCTTCCTCAGCCATCACTTTTATATGTGAATGTGAAATTTTACTAGCTATGATTAGAGAATCCTGTGAATATTGTTAAAACAGTTTAAGCATATCGGTGTCAATGTCTTCTTTATTCTGAAGGGTCTGCAAGATTACAGGATGTTCACTATGAAGGTTCTGAACTTTCATGTTTTGACAGACCACAGTTTAATATGTATGCACATAGAACATGCTGCCAGTTTCAGCGGGACCCATCTCAGATACGTGGTGAGTGGGATCTTAAAAAATCTTGTTGATTCTCTTGTTATTATTGAAATAGATCACCTCTACCAACCAAGATAGCTTCCAGGGTACTTTGTAATCCCTGAGAGATTTCTTGTCTTAAGTCAGGGGTTCCCAACGTTTTCCTGCCAGGGGCCAGTTCCCACCCCCGTGCTCAGCTGTTGGGGCTGGAGGTGCAGCTGTGTCCACAATTTACGTTTTCGCCGTCATCGGTGGGAATCGCATGGTTTTTGCCACTTCGTGTACAGCCTCCGCCGCTTCCCAGGGCGGTGGGAGCATGTTTGCTCCAGTTTGATAATTTTCCGACACTCCTCCACTGCACTTCAGCAGCTGGAGAGCGGTGGTGGATGACTTCCTGGTTGCACACTGGGGTCCCAGGCACTGACATCCGCTTCACCCAGCACCGGAAGTCATCCACCACTGCTCTCCATCTGCTGAAGCACAGCAGAGAAGGCTCGGAAAATTACCAAACCGGAGCAAACATGTTCTGGAAAGGCTCCCGCCACCCTGGGAAGCAGTGGAGGCTGTGCACAAAGCAAAAACTGTGTGATTGCCACCACAAGTGACATTTTTTTACTTCTGGCAGTGGGTGGCGGGTCTAGGGGTGCCCGGGGTGCCACCGTGTGGCGGATTAATGATATGCATGGGCCAGATTAGGCCTGTGGGCCGAGGGTTGGTCATGCCTGCCTTAAGTGCACAAAATGTTTCTGTGCAGTTAAATGTCTTTTGTTTTTGTGACACTAACATAAATACTTAAATACAGAATTAGTAGCTGATTAATGATTCAGCGCTTCCACTTTTGAAACGTTCTGATGAAGAGCAACAGTCAGCTATCATGTGCAGGTAATGCAAAATATTAGTCTCACAAATGGCAAATGGTGATTGCAGCTAATAGGAAAATGTACAGGTAAGGAGAAGGTTTTGTGATAAAGCTGCAATGAATTAATCCTAAATTTTTGACCTCTATGAAGCAGTGAGGCTATAGAAGTAAAATAACTAGTCCTGTGGTTAATTACTAAATTTATTTTTTAAAATCATCAGGATTATCATTAAAATCTAGGAATTCAACTTCTCCATACTCTGAAATGTCAGTATACAAGATAAGTACTTGGGTAAAAAAGATATGACTGATATGAGGGCACAGTTATGGGTATCAGCCATATTGCCCCACTCTTTTTGACCTCTATTAAATTTGACCTTTGATTAAATTTGTAATTTAATCAATAAAAACACAGTTCACAAAGTCTGCAGCTCCTGTTCCATCCTCGGGATAGCTCAAAACATAAAAACGTATTGATTGGACTTCACTAACATGAATGTGTCTACAGATATACCATGTTCTGCTTTTATATTCTAATCTCAGTTTTAAGTACTGGTTATGTCTTTCCCTCTTGCCTCCATGAGAACATTAGCAGTTTGTATCTGTCCAGGTGTAACCGTACTTGTTTAGTTCTGACAGTTTTGCTACATGTTGTAATAATTTTTTCCATCTGAGAAATAGCTGACACGTGTGTCTTCATAGATGGAGTAATACCTTGATTTAACATGAAATCAAAACTACAGGTGTTGCAACATTAAAATATATAGTATGACTAAGACTTTAAGTATGTATAGGGCAGGAAATGACATAAAAAACTGACAAATTGTGAAGTACAGATGCAAATCTTTTGAAGTGCATCTATTGCATGTGTGATCAATTGAATGAAATTTGTTTGTGACACATTACGCTGTGGAAGGCATGTGATATCAGCTGAGAATGTTTTTGGAAATTAGACATACAGAGGAAGGGAGAGTAGTCATATTGATTCTTGTTATATACTATTCATTAATTGTAATCTGAAATTTATGAGAACCAGCATATAATCAGTCATGAAGAAATCTTGGGTAGTTGAAGAAAAGAGTGTCCTATTTTGAACATTGTTAAGAATTAGATTGCTAATGATAACCAGTTAGCATCACATACATTGCCTAACCTTTAAGAGAGATCTACAACAATTGTTTAACCTATGGATTAATGTGAAGTATGCCTAGACGTTTACCATTTTTTAATAAAACATTTAGTGTGGTTTGTTTTTTTTGTTGTTGTTGTTTTAAGCTCCAGTGCATTTAATTCCATCCCTGTGCTGTGATGAAACATGTAGCCTGGAACACAGCTGCCATAGCTGCCCTTTTCACTCTATGACTACACTTCATGAAAGGTAACTTAAATTTCTTCCATGTGTCCCCCTCTGATTATTTCCCCTGATCATACAAAATTGTTGTGCATGTGTTGAGTAGCAAGGTTTGCAGGTACGTTATTTTTCCAATTTCTGAGAGTTGCTTCCATTTCTTTTTTCATTAGTGAATTCTCATTGTTGAGGTGCCAGGGCTTGAGCAGTCTAACTAGGTAGTGTTGCCCATCTCTTTTCAATGATGTTAGGCCGGGACTAAAACTCACCAAAGCATCCTCTGTCGGATCCCTTGAGCAAGGTGAAAGTGGGGGGCACACGTCATGGTCCACCTAGCCAGCAGGTGACGTGATAGCCAAATGGCTAAAAAACCACATGTAGATGGACTTGATTTCTCAGGTCCATTTGCATGTGCAGAGTGTCATGGAGATCTTTACCAATGCGTGGACTCCTTGCTGAATAATGACTCCAAGTAAGGTAAATTCTCATTCAGTCTTTTCATATACTGTATCAGTATTTATCTATTTGCATTTTCTGTTTTCCTCTGCTGGTAAGACTGTCTCTTCACCGTGCCAAACGTTAAGTAGCTTTGAGGTATTTATACTCTGTACTCAGATTGTCACCTTCACCTTGTCCTTATTAATAGTAGTAATAATAATACTGTAATAATTTCATGTCAGAAATTATTCCGGGTTGAAAGGATTTTTGCAGGAAACGGCCAAATGATGAAATCAGCTTTTTTTATTTCAGTAACCCAGAAAAAAGAGGGCCAATGAACTGAATACTTAATCTCTCTGCTGTGACTCCTTACTCATGGTCACTCATGCTCTGGTCACCTCTAGACTAGATTACTGCAATGCACTCTACATGGGGCTGCCCTTGACGACCATTCGGAGGCTACAGCTGGTGCAGAATGCGGCTGCCCTGGTGGTGATGGGGTGTGGGTGTTATGCCCATGCCTCCCCACTACTCCAGGAACTGCACTGGTTACCAGTTTGCCTCCAGGTGCAATTCAAGGTGCTGGTTTTGACCTTTAAAGCCCTATACAGCAGTGGGCCAGGTTACCTGAGAGAGCGCATTGTCCCAAGAGTGTGTGCCCATCCAACCAGAGTGGACCAGAGGGGCTCCCTAGTTGTGCCTTCAGCTAGAGGGGCTCGCCTCTCTGGCACACGAAGAAGGGCCTTCTCCGTGTCTGCTCCAGCCCTCTGGAACCTCCTGCCAACAGAATTGAGGCTACAGACAGAATTGCTGCCTTTCAGGAAAGGTTTGAAGACCTGCCTGGCAGGGCAGGTGTGAGGCCCTAATGGCCCCAGCCTGTTGCCTCATTTCCAGCTAGAGTCCAGTTAGTGTCCCTCCTTCTGTGTTTTTGTATTCCTCCCTTCCCCTTTAGTTTTAATTGGGGTGGAAGTAGGAGGGTGGATAGATGGGTGGATGACGGGGTTTTTAACCTGTTTTTATATGTTTTTAAATTTTTGTACGCCATCCTGAGTCGGGTTTTTATCTGAGTGGGCCGCATTGAAATAAATTGAAATAAAATAAAAAATAAAATAATCATCACATTGGATGCATAATTTCTGCCTAACTAGATATCTGAATTCTGTCTTTATCAGTATTTTTCTTCACCCTCAGTTCAGAACTACCTTGACAGTGAATTGCTGTCAGATAAGTGGCACTTTCTTGTCTTCTATATCTTCTTCCCTCTTTCCATGAAGTGTGATATGTGTGATGCTTGGAAACTGTGATGAACAATGACAGATTGTTTACTTGTAACCATGGTTCTTTGGATTATCTGTACATTCATACAGTGCTCCCATCCTGATCTCTGTTGTAGGCCTATTTGTGGTGCTTGAAGTTAGCACTAGCCTTTCCTTGGGACTTGTGCTGTGAGGCATTAGAGCTGCTTGCTCAAATTCTTAAACTCCAGAAGGATCTGAAGCAGGGCTCTGTGCAGGTGAAGAATCCATAAATTGACCACAGAAAGAACTACAGTTGCAAACAACAACCTGTCCTTACTTTTGAGAGTGAATTCTTATTGTCTGAATTCTGACAAGTTAAAAATATAGCAGGTTGTTTCTTGATGATTACCTTAGCCAGTAATTTATCCTCTGAGGAAAAGAGGCTGTTCGACTGAGTGTCACTGTCATTAGCAAAACCTCTCAGAATCTTCTCAGTAAATGTAGGGGCAATGTAGATGCTTAAGTTATCACTTCTGTTGCGTTGTTGTTTCAGTTTTGTATGGTTAAAATGGTATTATTGTATCACCTGGGAAAATGCTAATCTCAGCTCCCAATCCCAGGCATTCGCTTTATTACAGATTTGAATATGGTATGAAATGTGTTTATATGATACAGACTCTATGTGGAATTTGCTGATATGCCATGAGTGTAAAAAAGATCAATAGATGTTACTATCAGTTCTTGGTTGTAATATTACTAGCTCTTATTTATCATCACCTTTTACAGGAATTCAAATTCTGTTGGAGAAATGATTCCTACATTCCTTGGTTCTCTTTCACATTCAGCATGTGGAGAGATTTCGGATGGTTGGACCCTTATTCAAAACCCAACTTGTTGTGACAGCATTTCTTTCTGCGAATCATACCCTGAGCTAATGGGTGAAGATGAAAATTCTTTCAGTACAGAGACTGAAAAAACAGCTATTATGGATTCAGATAACGAAAAGTATTTAAGTGTATTAACATCTAAGTCGCATTTTGGAAGCTTGACAGATTCAACTAAACCTCCCAATAAGACGTATTGTATCAATGCTTCTTTGAACCAGTTTGTAGTTGCTGAACCCACTGTCAACAGTACAGATGGACAGAGTCATTAGTGATTCCACAAATTGATGACAGGTAAGGACAAAGCTATTCATATTTATACTTATGTAGTGTTCTGTACAGTGTCACTGAAAGGCTTACTAATATTTATTTGAGTAATAGTATCCTTATCCAGTTTTAAAAAACTAGACAAATTTCTAGGGCTGTTACTTTTAAGCATGTTATATTAATATTTTTATGTCTAATTCAAGACACCAACTTCTAAAACTTTTAAGAACAAATCGCAGACATGGTCAGGAAGCAAGGAAGCTTTTTCAGTTACCTCTTCTATTTTTGTAAGAAAGAATAAGGGTAGAAAAGGTCACCAAAGCAAACGTGCTGGGAAGTTCAGAAATGGGCAATGTAACATTTGGACCTCTGGAGATTGCCAGCTCATGCACTAATATGATCATCCATTATCAAAAGTACCTGGAGGTACCTGTATAATTCCAAGCTCACTGAAGGAGGATCAGCCTTCATTTCAGTGGTGTCCCTTTTTCTATTCCCTTTCCACAAACTTCAGTCACATACAACCATGCCCTGGCTGTTACTCTGGCAGGAGGCCAAGGAACGCTGTCCCTGGAGCAATCCAGCAATCACTCTCTTCTCCAACACCCCAGCTGGCAGGTTATTCCTGTTCTAGAAAATGACATTAATGGCCTTGAATGGTGTAACACCCACCACTGTTTAATTAGGGATAGCTCAAATTACTGACTTTGCTGGACATTCTGTGATAATCTGTTAAAACACAATAAGTTTTGGAGGGGAATCTACTTTGTTGTAGATTGTATTGGCTAATCTTTCTCACGCTAGGTCAGACAAAAGAAACTGCAGAATGAACTCACCAAAAGGTGGCTTCATTTTGGCAGTTTCACATCTAGCCTAGACAAGGAAGAAGAAGAATTGTCTGGTTTATAAAGGCATTATTAATTTTAAAATTTATCAATCCAATCCAGCTAATCAACTAAACGGTATTGACCCTCGATGAGGACGTGTCTGTATAAATTCATTACTTATCTGGGCAGTATGAATGAATGTTACTTCCACATAATTTGCATGCTAATCTTGATAATATTGGATTTGGGGTTTTATTTAAGAATTTATAGATTGCTTGCCATTAGTGGAATATTGAAACAATTTACAATTCAAGATCAAGAAAGCAAGACAAACATTAAAATACAAAACATCATAAAAATATATTTGAATGCTCATCAATTAAAATATCTGAAGCCATAAAATGTAAGATACAGACAGTGGACTGAAGTGAGCTAAGTGGAGAGTGAGCTAAGGAAGCCCTGAGTGAAGAGAGAAACTTTTTAACATATCTAAATCTGTAGCTGGTGTCTCCCAAGTAAATATTGTTCTTGCAATTTTTGAAGTACTGTAATATTCTTTTAGATTACCTTGCACATATTTTTAGACCAGTACTGTTTTTGAATGAAATGTATATTCTATACTTCATATCTATATGTCATTGCAAGTTGAAAAAGTTCCTTGTCCCATACCAGCCAAACTGTAATTTGAGATGTTTGATATAGTGTCCCATCAAATTAAGAGATTAGGTTAGTAGTTGCAGGTGGGCAGACTCCATCCTTATAAACCAGTGATGCCCAAACTATGGCCCACATGCCGGATGTGGCCCCCGGCATCAATTCATTTGGCCCACGCTGCCCTCGTTGCTCCTGGAAGTAGAAGTAAAAAATGCACCTGCATGGGTGCATTTTACTCTACTTTCAGGAGTGACGAGGTCAGTGCAGGCCGGATGAATTGGTGCCAGGGGCCGCATCCGGCATGTGGGCCGTAGTTTGGGCACCTAGTTTAAGCAGAGTAAATGGCAGCCTAAAATCTATCTCATCCTGTTGCAAAGCATATCTGTTGCAAAACAGATTACAAGGCGCATTTTACTTCTGCTTCTGGTGGGAGGAACTGGCCTGCTGAACCATATGACCAGCCCACTGAACCATGTGACCAGCCCAGTGTTATAAATTATTGTTTGTGATACAAGTACAGTACCTTGTCTTACAAAACCATATTTCAGTTAAAATAATAAAGTTAATGGCAGAAGTATCTTTTTATAATAGTGCCAATATGATTTAGAATATGAAAAGGTGCATGCATTCAACTATCTGATTAACATCTGCCATCTTGTTTGCTTTTAGCTATCTATAAAGGACATTTCCTGGCAGGCTTTAAAAATGGAATGCTTTCTTCCGTGCCTTTCTTCAAACAGTTGTGAATGGAATGCGGCCTGGATATTGACGTTACAAGGTTTCAGAAACAGCTGAAATATATTGGCAGCATTTCAAAGCGTTGGGGCAGTTGTATTTGAGATGAAGCAGCTGTATGGGAAAACTTCAAGTTGAAGCCTGGTAAAAGTCCAAAGGCAAATCCACGCTGGTCTCTTAGTTTTTGAATGGGAAACTTCCATGCCTCATGAACATTCAATCAAAGTTTAGCTATTACAGCTAAGAAGATCATGTAAATATAATAAGCAGCAGACTAGTATTTGTGTGTGTGTCTCTCTCTCTCTCTCTCTCTCTCTCTCTCTCTATATATATATATATATATATATATATATATATATATATATATATATATATATATATATATATATATATATATATATATATATATATATATATATATATATATATATATATACACATACATACATACATACATACATACATACACACACACACACACACACACACATACATACATACATACATATAGGTTTGTGCATTGGGTGTGTGTGTGTATCTGTTAGTTTGTTAGCAAGAGTAAGCATTTTATAAAATTTCCAGCACATTTGGCCAGGCTGAGTATGACATAAATCTATACTGGAGAGAATACTTTTTAAAAAGTAAATAAATTTAAATAAATAAAATACTTCATTTTACAAACTGATTGTGAATGTAGAACTACAGCATGTGACTGTTACAATATCATGTGCATGAATTATTTGTGAGGGAAAGGCTAGCTGTGAAAATTGCATGTGTGTTAAAATGTTCTGTGCAGCTGTTTTCAGGGTAATCTTACATATTGAGAACTATGCTGCTGTTTTGAGTGATGTTTATTCAGAAGGAAATATAGAATTGCAACTCGAGTAGGAAAGCAATTTTCTATTCCAATTTAGCTCTGTTAAAATTAACTTCAAGTGAAATATTTCTCCTATTATTTTGTATTTTTATCATAGCATAGAAATTAAATACTTGTGCCATTCTTGTTGTTAGAAGGTTGCTTTGTTGCACAGAAATATCAATAAGACACAAAACATGCTTTTAAGTAAGGTTTACATATAGGCTAAATACAATCCTAACTAGTGTAGACTCATTTAATCAAGGGGATTTACATAATTATTGATGAAAAAACCTCATTCATTTAATACAGAGCCAAACAGCATTCCGTGCACTTCGGTGTCTAGGTGTGCCTGCCACATGTCCATGGAAACGTCTGCAAACGCAGACTGGCTCTTCGGCTATAAGTAGAGATGAGCACTGAACCCTAGAGTCGGATAGAACTGGCTTTTGAGCTAAGGTGACCTTTACCTAGCCAAACTACAGCCCATGGGCCAGATCCGTCCGGCAGCACCATTTCATGTGGCCTGTGCTGCCCTAGCTGCTACCAGAAGTGGAAGCAGACGTGTTTACGACAGCCATAAAACATGCCCGTGCATGCATAAACGTGCCCGTGCATGCCATAAACACTGTCGTAAATGCACCTACAGCTGTCGTAAACACATTTACGATAGCCATGGATGCGTTTTACGGTGGCAGGAACCACATGACCATCCCACTCAACCACATGACTGACCTACAGCACGAAAAGTTTGGGAACCCCTGATTTAATGGGTGTAGTATAACAATCCCCAAAATCTTTTTGTTTAATGTAGTAAATTACACTAAAGTAGGTCCATTAAATCAATAAGCATTTAATGACACTTCCTTATGTTTCATTGAGTCAAATGTGTCTACTCTAAGTATGACTTACTTTAGCATACTTTAAATCCCCATTGATTTAACGGGCCTTCTTTGGTGTGTTTTATTATGCTAAGCAACATGATTTGGGCCAATAATTGGATTTAGCTATATATATTTTAAAGTTTAAAACAAAAAGTTATTCTTAATCTAACCACTTGCCTAAAATAATATCTACTGAATTCAGCAGAACATAGATACATACAGATTGTACTGGAGTGGAATCTGAAATATAAACATAATTACCGTAAGTCTTCAGTTCTGTGCACATATTAAAAGCCTGTTGAATTCACTGGGACTTTGAAGTAAACAAACATTGTTGTTGTTCAGTCGCACAGTCGACTCTGACCCTTTGTGACCCCATGGACCATTTTCCTCCAGGCGCCTCAAACAAACATAGGATCAGGTTATTTTGGAAAACTTAATATGAAATGTACACTAGGAAAAGCTAGCAAACAACCTGTACACTTTTTGCATCTAGAGTTATGTATTTGTGTAAACATTGTATATAAAACAATCCAACATGCATTTCAGTATTCTGCATTACTGTTTATTGACTATACACAGCCATATGTTTACCTATGAGCACTGCTTTGAAAATGGCCTTTTGTCATTTTTATTCATTAAGACATAGTTTGCCATTGGAATTTACACTTTGTCTGATTCTCCAACAGCTTCTCTATGATCAGGTGTTAACAACGAAGCAATAACATGATTTTAAAATGTGTGTATTGTGTAAACACAATTTACAAAATGATTGATTTAACCAAATTGGTCTTGATTTATGTTGCCTATGGTGAGCGATGATATATTTGCCAATAGAAAATTCAAACATTTTTAGACTATCTGCCTTCAAATAAAGCATTTCCAATATTTTATATACAGGAATTTAAGAGATGTAAATTACAACTTCATGTACATTTTTCTATTTTTTTTTCTATTTTATAATAAACAGCCATTAAAATAATCCTGGTATGCTTGTGTGTTTCATAGTTTAAACTTTCAGATGAATAATTATGGGATGCCTTAGGTCAGTTATTTTAAAGCAAACTACTGTATTTTGAAACAGGGATGGAAATTGAGATTATTCTCTCTTCTGAGTCCAGATTGACAGACTGAGGAGCCTTTATGGCACAGTGGTTAAACTGCTATGCTGCAGTCAAAACTGATGACATTGGGAGTTCGATCCTCATGGGAATCAAGGTTGACGCAGCCTTTCATCCTTCTGATGTCAGTAAAAGGAGTACCCAGTATGTTGGGGTTAAAATGCTAATTAACTTGTGAACATCCCAAAAGAAATATATGTCATGGCAGTATTTTAAAGACTATTGCAGTAGATCTATTCAAAAATTAAATATGTAGTTATTTTTCTATTTAAAAGAAACAAGGTCAGTCCAAGACGTTCACGTGTGTACATCACATCTAAGCATCAAGTGATGAGTTGTCTATTTGAGCAAGCCATTGAGATGGCAGTGTGATAGCAGTATCCTGTTTTAACTTTCTTTCCTTAAAAGCAATATTTTGTGCCTTGAAAATGTCCTCATATTGTATCACGTGCCAGAAGAATAATCATCATATGATGATGCAAGGCACAACAACCTGTCAACGGAACACATTATGCCCCAAGAAGGTACAGCATAGTTAAGATTTCTTTATTGTGGGCAGTTGGGAGACCTTTAACTATACATATCATAAAGCTCCCTCAAGTAATATCTACCATGGAATTAACTAATTTTCTCCTCTTTCCTTCTGAGCTCTATGACAGATACCCCTTATTGGAGCAGAGATGGTGGCTGGAATACATGCATAAACAAAAGAGCATAATGGGCACTTTTTGTGCAGTTCTGAGACCCGTTGTTTGTCTCAGTTCCTGCCAACCTATCAGTTCAAAAGCAAGACAATGCAAGCAGGAAAGGTAACAGTGCTCAGTGTGCTCTGGTGTCTACTCATGCCTGCCACATGATGACAGAAATGTCTGAAGGTGCAGACAGCTCTTTGGCTGTAAACAGAGATGAGCACTGCCCCCTACAGTTGGACACGAATGGCTTTTGAGCAAGAGAGACATTTACCTTTACCTTACTATACTTGTGGCTTACACTGTTAAAGTAAGTTGCAACTTGTGCATGCCCACTTGACTCATTGGAATATATGGACAAGTATACACATTAAATTCTCACTGATTCAATGGGCTTACTCCAGTTCAAGCTATTAAGCTAAAGCAACACAATTTCAACCATTGTCTCTTCATTTGGATCCAGCCCTTCAAACAGTAAATGTCTTCATCAGGGTCCCATCCTCTGTGTAAAGTACTATATCCCCTTTATAAAGAATAACACATCTGTGTAGAGTTCTCAGCCACCCTCCCACAGAATCCAATTGCTTTAATTTTTCACCATGTCAGGAATGCCTATTAAACATTCTTAGAATTATACTATCGCCTTTTTAAAAAAAATTTGTCATCACAGCCGAGAAACAGGCAACCATGATCTTTACCTTTAAGAATGGAATGTGGCTGTGCGTGTCCGGAATGCGTGTCCGCACATGTCCAGCCAATCCCATAATGCGCTGTGTACTTACCTTACCTCCCGAAGATCAACCCTGCAAGGGTCCAGAAGCCAAGAGTGGGGCCAACACCCCACGATCGGGGGAGGGGAAAACTACGACATCCAGTGTCCTCTGCGCCACAGCACGCCTCAGCCAATCTGGCATGAGGACGTGAGCGCAGATGAGGCGGGACAGCTGGTGCGCAAACAGAGAAAAACGGCCGTCTCACACGCCTTTCCCCCCTCATCAGCAGAGTTTGCCTGGCAGGTCAGCCAGGGGAAAAGGAGGCGGGGCTTAAAAGCCGCCTCGCCACCGCTCCCGCCGCTGGGAAATCAGGAAGCCGAGAGGAGAGACCAGCAACATGAAGGTAAATAGCTGGGGGGAGCGGCGGTGGTGGCGGAAACGGCGGCGGTGGCGGAGAGACGGCTTTTTAGGGCCGCCGGATATACCCTTCGTGTTGTGGGTCTCTCCTCGCCGCCGCCTCCCCCGGCCGAACTGCCGGACAAACTCCACTGGGGCGGCGGGAGCGGCAATGGCAGCGGCAATGGGGAGGCGGCTTTGCGTGAGTGTGTTGTGTCGGGTGTGTTGAGTCAGGTGTGTGTGTCATTGTGATGTGTTTGTTGGGTTTGCTATGTGGTGTGTGGCTGTGGTGGGTGTGAGTTGTGTGCCGAGCATGTGTCAAGCATGTGTTATGTGTGGGAGTATGTGTTTTGTGTGGGGATGTTGTGTGATGTGTGTGACTGTGGTTGGTGTGGGTTGTGAGTCATGTGTGTGTGTCATGTGTGCATGGTGCGTTTGTGTATATTGTGTGATTGGGAAAAACCACCTTCCCTGATGGATCCCTGCCACCAACACACAATCCAAACCTGCCCGGCAAGGCCGGGCAAAAATGCTACTTCATATATAAAAGTACTGTAACCAGTTTTCTTCCAACAAATGTTTGAACTGAATGTGAAGGCTTAGAAATTCCCTCTGATTTCACGCTTATTCAATAAAAGCTTTCAGAATTCAAAGAAATGAGAACAGATAGCTTCAGATTTGACAGAGCTGGTTAGTGTCATGGCATTTTAAAAAACATTCAAAGGCATCATCTGTTAGCGGGATGTTTTTAAAGCTGAAGAAAGAACTCTTTCAGCCTGCACAGGGCAGATAATAAGAGGATTACACACTGTTGCTATCCTTTGAACCTTGAAAAAGTCCTGCTGAGAAACAAAATGAGGCAAGATGCAAAAGAAACTCAGACTAACCGTTGTTATCACACCAGTTCTTTATAAATATATGTATGTGTGAAAGAGAGAATTTCATCAGTAACGTGACTTGGTCTCTTTCCCAATAACTGTTTCACATTTGCCAGCTTTAATGTTTAGGTGAACAGAATTACAAAACTACACAACTGAGTTCTCTGCCTTATTAGGGGATGAAACCAGCCATGATATGTTCTAAAGCAGGGGTCCCCAACCCCTGGGCAACGGGCTTTCCCAAACTGGGCTGTGGGGGTAGGTGGAGCTGGGAGCCCTAGTGGCAGCCTTCTGCCCTTGGCGTGCTCCACCCGGTCTGCCCAGCAGGCAGGGCATGGGCATGGGCCTCAGACACAGTGGATTGCTGGGTGGCCGGAACCCTCCTCCACATTGTTTAACTGCGGCAGAGCTCTGCCCCATGCCTGTGTGCAGTGTGATGCCTCACTGCCCGACTCGAATGGTGTAGTTGGCAGGCTGCTGGGCCCCTCCTTGTTTTTGGGCTGCAACAGGGCTCCTCCCCCTGCCTGTGCACAGTGTACGCTTGGCTGTATATTGTTGTGCGCTTATGCCATCCAGTTCCGGTCCCGCCACCCCCACATGCTGGTCTATGGAAAGGTTGTTTGGCATGAAGCTGGTCCATGGTGCAGGGAAGGTTGGGGACCCATGTCCCAAAGAATGCTATCAGCCAACAAAACCAAGAAGATGGATAACCTGGACACGAATGAAGAATCAGATTGCATTCAATTTATAGTGTCTCACTTATAGTGATTCTAGCAAGGTTTTCAAAGTCTATGAGATGTTTGCAGAGTAGTTTACCATTTCCATCCGATTTACTGTTTTTATCACAACCACTGTCAGTTTATATGGCCAAGCAGTAATCTGAACCTGGAGTCATAGTCCAACTCTCTCTCCTGTACACCATCACATTGGCTATACTTACTTGGTTACTTGGTTGATCCATGTTTCACTCGTCAGTTTGACATGGTGGATTGAAGCATCGTCTCCCACTGTTTCGAGATTTTAGCAGCCTCTCACCATTGGGAGGTTCTACCGCTACCATAGCAGGGTCTGATGGTACGCAGTAGACTGAGGCCCATGCTTCAATGTTCCTTTAGCCCAGCGGTGCCCAAACTACGGCCTGCAGGCTGGATCTGGCCCCCGAGGCCAATTCATCCAGCCCACAAAACCCTCATTGTTCCTGGAAGCAGAAGTAAAATGTGCCCATTTTACTTCCGCTTCCGGGAGCAATGAGGGCTTTGTGGGCCAGATGAATTGGTGTTGGGGGCCAGATCTGGCCCATGGGCCATAGTGACTGGCCTCCTGAACCATGTGACCGGCCCATGGCCCAAAAAAATTGGGCGCCCCTGCTTTAGCCATTTTAAATACGATGACATAGCTGGCTGGGCTCATGTTGAAGTTGGCCATATTAGAGCAATGCACTGGCCAGGTGTATTGTCTGGAACAGAGAACTCTCCATTCTGGACCACTAGCTGACACCTTTGTGGCATCGTTGAACCTACCGGGGGAATACACCCCCACCACCATAGCTGTCGGACAACCAGGGTCATTGCTGAGCCACATTGAGGCATGAAGTGGGATTTGAAGCAATATCCAAGCACCCATGACAAAAACAGGTTGTGTGTGTGAGGCAGGAACTGAGATGCCTATTAATTGCCTGGGCCTCTTACGCTAAAAATACTTTTCCCATAGCTTTCCACCAGGAAGACACGAGCCAAACTCCATGTGCAAAATGTAGCAAATTTTCCCCTAAGTAGAATTGTATCACTTTTAAATGCAAATGACGTAGTACATGGTCATATGTGCCAAGAAGCATTTTTTCTGGCATGGTAGCATTCTGCTTGCAGGAAATTTATACATACATACATATATACATACACAATCTGAGGCATTTGAACATGCAGCCTCACACCTGTTCTCTGAAATAGTATAGTCCCAGATGAGCTCTACAATGTGTTTTTTGTCTGTTAGACCCTTCTGAAAAAATCTGCCTGCCAGATGAAGTTTCCAAAGGCATATATTTGGTTGATCAAAGCTAGTTCCATTTATAGTCAGCTATCTTCATTATCCAATGTTAATTTTTTTCTAAAATTCTTAGCCATTGTTACAATAAGTGGTGATTAAAGAAGAAGAAGAAATGGAATAAGGAAAACTATATACCATAGATCAGTCGGTACTGTGCTTTTCATAAATGAGTTAAAACATGTTAGCTTTCATTTCTGCAGGACAAAAGCATGCAAAGCGGATTACTCATGTTTGGAGACATTCAGCATAATTATACCCAGAGGCTTGGAAATCCCAAAAGTCACCATGACACACACATCTTGATCTTTACAGAAACACCAAGCATTATTTCTCTCTGGAAATAACCATTTTGCTATACTTCTGTGCACTCTTGAGCAGCAGTAGTGTAGCTGTTAAATAATTTTTCAAAGACGTTGCTATCTGTTGTGTTTGAATACAATTTATGCTGTATTATTATTTATTATTATTTATTTAGATTTATATCCTGCCCTCTTGCTCCAGGGCAACTCAGGGCGGCAACTCAGGTAACGTTTGTGAACTATTTAGGATCATTATGATCCTCCATTTTGTCTCCTTCTTCTTGGTCTTGTAAATATCGCGGGACTGCGTTCCCGCCTAAACTATGTAGTTTGTACAGTTTTCACTCCGGTCCGATAACCTCCAAGTTACCCGTCTCCCTTCCTGCCTCTTCCCGCCCAAATGTATCCATTTCTGAGTGTATATAATGAGCAGTGCTGCGCCACAGTTCTCCATGTTCTGACTACCCAATAAACGGTTTAGCCCTGTTATGCCGGCTGCTTCGTGTTTTTACCAGAACATCAAACTTTGATAGTGAGTTTCTTCCTACACACCTCAGCAAACAGACGTGTGTGTCCTCTAAGGCTAATAGATTTATTTCCACATGAGCTTTCACAGATCACACACCATTTCAAAATGTAGCTTGCAGTGCTGTTTCCTGTATTAAGGTTATTTGACTCTCTTTAGCCACAGGTGTACCAACTTGAGGAATGAGGTGTTATTTGCTCCTCTGCCTTAAGCAGTGAAATGCCTGTCCTTACAATAAGATCAATGTAGAAAATGACTATAAGCATGAAAATTATTCACTACCTTGTTTGCTGACCCTAAATATTATGGCCTAATACAAAACTTTGTGTTTCCTTCCACTTGACGTAGGGATTAGGGTGTTAGACTGAGATTTACAAGATCTGTTTTTTAATCCCTGCTGAGATAGTAAACCCATTTGGTACACTCTGGCTTCCTTTGCTGGGAAATGGGGAGAACATAAATATCTCCAGAAATTACACTTGAAGAATTGTAGCGATGTCTGGCCGCTAGGGCGGCGTTAGAGCCCGGAGGAGACTGATCAATGACAACACGAGGCAACAGGAGCGAGATCAGATCAGTACTTTATTGGAAAAAGGCAACATCATTTATAGGGAAAAAAGCGCAACGGTGGCAAGCTGTCACCTGACAGGAAAATTACCTCACCCACGTACACGGGTTAATGGGGAATTCTTCAAAGGGGAGTTTAATCAGCTGGGGCAAACATGGGTTCAGGGACCTCATTGTCTTGGGGATTAGGCAGGGACAAACATGGCTTATTTGCGCCAGGGATTTCCCGAGCCGGGAGATGAACTATGTACTTAATGTTTGACCGGAGTCAGCTATCTGCTTACTTGGCCGAGTCGCAGGTCAGGTCACGGTAATTGGGTGAATCAAACCCTATATTTTATTCACCCCCCTTAATTTGGCTGCCCGCAGAGCCCGCGGCTCAAGGAGCGTCCTCCTGAAGCGGCCTCTGCAAGGGCCGTTTCCATGCCCGATGGGCATGGGGAAACCGCAAAGAATAAATAAGACAGAAAGGAGTGTGTTTGAGGTTTCCACCTCAGGTCTTGGTAAGGAAATAATGAATATTATCCTGAACTTATTCCAAACAGATTTTAAGAACTGCCTACCCCATTGCAGCAGCAGTTCTATGTCTCTTCAGTGCCGTTCTTTTGCTGGTCTACTGGCTTGCCTCCTGGGTTAGGCTAGTCTGAGGTAAGAAAAACAAAAATAAGCCCTGGAGCAGCACTGCTGGAAACAAACATTTGACAGGAACCTTGGGGTATTGAAAAATAAATTATTTGTATATTTTTAGAAACCTTTCAAAGGTTGCCTTGAGACAGTGTGTCCTAGAATCTTCTGAACACTCACACACAGCTGTAAATTTTAGAGAGAAAAGTATCAGTGTTTTAGACAAACTACCCTTTGAACAAATTGTTATGCAATGAAACTGTTCTCTTGTTCCTGACTGTCTGATGGAGAAACTAATCCTAACAGTATGAGAAACAACAGCATTCCCTGGAACATAGTATGAAAATGTTCAGGATGCTCTCCGCCATGCCACCTTGAGCTCACATGAGTACATCTGGTTTGGGAAGTTAAATCAGGCCTAGTTAGGACTCAGATGGGAGACTATCAGAGACCACCCAGGAGCTTCATTTATAGGCTAGGAAATAATCTTGCATGAAACCTTGGACAGCTGCTATCAGTCACTCTTTTCAATGCTGAGTTAAATATACTAATGGTATGACTCCAATTTAAATTGTACATTTTAGCAGAATTTAATTGCCATGGTTTCTTGCCATCCTGTTGTTTAGGGAAAATGCTAACTACTAATCTCTGTTAGTGGATTATATTCCCAAAGGTGAAGAAATTATTAACAAACTAATTGAAACCCATAGCTATTCTGGCTGATCTCCAGGTACCAGGTAAAGTCCCAGGGAATTGTTGCATTTCTCCAAGTCTTCAGGAGGAGAGACAAATCTCAATTTGAGTGGTGCACAATGGGAAGCACACACACCCTTGGCCTGGGGAAAACAAGGGGCTTTGGCTGTAAATGTTCACATCCAGGCAAATCTCAGCAGGTGGGTCCTTGTCCTGGTGCGTGGGGAACACTGTCATTTTGACAGTGGCTAAATTCTGCTGGGGACCGAATATGGGCAGTATAACCCTAACAGCTGCAACGATCAGACAGCAGCGCCCGCACGGAGGCACTAAGAAGGGATCTTTCTCTGCAAGAGAAAGAATTAATACTAGAGAGGGACGGAGAAAGCAGTGGGCCCTGATGTGGAACATATATTACATTTTGGCAATTTTAGAATGTTTATTCACAGTGTTAAAACAAATGCAGCTTGAATATGTGTCTTTTGGATGTTAAATTTTATAAATGGGGGAAATGAGCTTACAGTCTATTTCCAGCTTTCATTAATCCTTTCATAAGACTTCAATCAAATTGTGCTGATGTCTCCTGTTGTTTTAACCTTCCTTGGCAATGAGAACTTTAATTGGCTGTTCATTTGGCTCTTTTCTTAGAAGCTAATAGGCGTTATTGGCACTGGAAAGGGGAATATTTGCCAATCAAAAGAGCCTGCTTTTTTTTAAATAAAAAAGAGTTTCTGTTGTCTCCAACATAGAATCCTTCACAGGTTATTTTCAGTGTCTCTACTCCATACTGTGAGAAAGAACAAAAAAACTGGGTGTGTCAAAAGTACTGTATAGTCATACCTCTCTAGTATTACTTCTTAACATGCAACAAGAATTTAAAAAAAAACCCAAATCCTCTAAATCTTTGGTTTTGGACTTCAATTCCCAGAAGCCTAAATCAATTCTCCAAAGCACTGATCAGCCAATGTACTGATTTAGGCTTCTGGGAATTGAAGTCCCTCTGTGCAATTTACCTGTCTCTATAAACACCTTTGTACTTCTTCTTCTTCTTCTTCTTCTTTCATGTTTAGGTCAGACTTTAAACTTTAAACAGACAGTAGAAGGAAGTGGGTAAAGATTATCCAGATGGAGCATTTGTTCCTGTACCTAGTTTATAACTTTATTTAGTTTTGCATCAGAACCCCCTCCACCTGGACATTTTAATTAGTATTTTTTTAAAACAATATTTTTTTAAAAAGACAACGAAGGTATAGGTTTCAAACAACAACTTCAAAGAACATCCAAAACCCATGGATTTGAATTCCAGTAAGTTTTGTTCTTCTTCATGATAATAATAATTTTGTGTCAGAAATTATTCTGGATTGAAAGGATTTTTGCGGAAGAAACTCCACTCAGGGAACACTGAAATGAGGCTCCTTTCATGTCCCCAAGAGCTGGGACAGAGATGGGTGCTCAATCCATCATGCAGTACCTGAGTCTTGAACTGCTGACTTGCCAGCCTTCCAGCTAACAAGGCGAGCTTCTTAACCACTGAGCCACCACAGCCCCCTTTCTTCATGATAAACTACAATTATGATCACTTGGAGTATAAATGCACCCCTTTTGATCCCAAAAGCATTTTTTTTCTCTTCCAGTCTTTCTTACAAGAGGTTTATCTCTCTTCCTAGAAACTAAGAGAAACAAAGCAATTACCCAAGGCTTCATCTAATACCCTAAAACCTAACAATTCTACATTTTACTTCAAATTTTATATTAGAACAGAAGAACGTGCTCCCAAAGGATGTATTGAGCCAGGTGAATAATTCCTTAACTCTCATGCATGATTTATCATTCTGTTTCATTCAATGTTTGCCTTTTGTCATCCAGATGTATACTTCATATATTTATTCTATGCACATGTTTCTTTTTCCCCCCTGCAACTTATCTTTTTTTTGTTTTTTGTTAATTGTCTGGTCAAAAACGCAAGTCAGGCAATTTTCTAAAAAAAATCACAAGGAAGATGCAGCAAGCTCATTCTTTATGGCTCTGAGGGAAGGTCCTAATCCTGAAATCACAAGAATGGAGATTTTCAACTAAACATTAGGAGGAAAGTTCTTCGACAGTAGGAAAGACTGCACTCGAAAATGGTGACATCATCTTGATTGGAGATCTATAAACAGAAATTGGATGGCTGCCTGTCAGGCATGTTTCCCTTCGTATTTCTGCATTGACAGGAAGTTGGAGAGATGACTTTTGGGTACCTTTCACATTCAGTTGTGTAACAGAATGGCTTGCATCCAAACAACATGTCCTAATAAACCTTGCTCAGTCTGTCACATTATAATAATAATAATTTTGTGTCAGAAATTATTCTGGGTTGAAAGTATTTTTCTGGAAGATGCTCCGCTCAGGGAATGCCGTAACGAGGCTCCTTTCATGTCCCCAAGAACTGGGACAGAGACGGGCACTCAATCTGTCATGCAGTACCTGGGTCTCGAACTGTCAACTTGCCAGACTTCCAGATAACAAGGCAAGCTTCTTAACCACTGAGCCACCACAGCCCCTACTAATATTGTGATTATAGTCCCCTAGCTTTTCCAAAACGCTGAGCCACTGAAGCCCCTTAAAATGTCACATTAAAAAAAATTAATGTGCCATTTTAATGTCACATTTAAAAAATGATGTGTATTTTTGCAAACATTACTTTTTTGGTGTATAGCTCCCAGCATCTCAGTTTCTGGCAGTTGTAGTCCAATAAAGTAACTTTCTTGGCTTAGCATAGCCCTATGTGGGAAAGTCATTCCCCAGAGCCCACAAGCTCTTGATTTAACTCCCACTGACAAGAAATTCAGTTATTGGGCGTCATGCCACAGTTAAGCACTATAACTAAATCAACAGGAAATGAGGGCTTTTCTTGGATTAACAACAGGTGTAACCTGTTATCCTTGTCACACCAGCCTTAAAGCCATTAATCAACAGATGAGAGAGGTGGGCATAATTTAAAAAATTCTTGTTTGTCAAGCCTCTGTTACAATTGCAGAATGAATACAGTGACTGGCAGTGACTGAACTTAGGCAAGGGGTTTTTTTGTGCTGTCCCTGTTGTTTATTCAAGAGGACTTGTTCTGGAGAAGAGGTTGTGTGACTCTCATTTGCCTGCATGTCACACAAATGCCTGGCTCCTAACAGCTTTACACACTCCACGTCTGTTAGGTAGTGAGAACATTTGCTCCTTTTAAGGCTGGAATAAGCACAACTCATCTGACAACGCTTGGGTGAGAAGATTAACAACCTGATCCTACAGCAAGTATAGCTGTGACTTTGTGCCCACCAACAGAACCCTGTGCTGGGATGGGCTTCAGTTAGTTGCAATGCAAACATTTTAGTGGAAATTCACTTTTAATACTGGTGGCAGCTAGTCCATGAGGATAGGCTTGAACTATGATTAGCCAGAGCTCCCCACACCTGTCCCAATTTCCCTCACTTGTCTTCTTCATGGCCTCTCCATCAGGGTCCACTTGTGGTTTCTTGAAGTCCCAGTCTTATCACATTCTTTGTGATGGGTAGTAAAAGGAGGGGGAGCATCAGAAGATTAAGTAACAAAATCTTGCCCCACAGGCTGCTGAGTTTTTATCTCCCTCCAATCAGTTTTGTAAAGCATAGATGCATACCTGTCAAGCATGGCTCCGGACAATACAGGACCTGTGCAGAAGGCTTCTGCACAGAACCCTTCTGCGCATGCATAGAAGGGTTCTGCGCATGCACAAAAGGGTTCTGCGCATGTGCAGAAGGGTACTGCGCAGAAGGGGATGAGCAGTAACTACTTTCCCCCATTGTCAAATTACGGGATGGAGGCGGGTCCGGGTGGAAAAGTAGAAAAAGTGGTGCTGAATTATGGGAAATCCCGGCCAATATGGGATATTTGACAGGTATGCATAGATGATATATGGTGAGTTATAAACACAATGGTACCCAGTGTAGTGTAATGAACAAGAGGGATGGATTAGGACTCAAGAGACTTGGGTTTGATTCTCTGGCCATGCCATGGAAACTGCCCTGGTGGAATTGGCAAAAACATTCCTTAAATATCTCGCTTGTCTTGAAAGTACAGTACTACCAAGGTTGCTGCAAGCCAGTTTTGACTTGATGGGAGATGATAACAATAATAAATACTTATTTATTACATTTATTCATTATTACATTCATTTTATTAAGTTATTTTATGTGTGTGTGTATGTACAAATACTTATATAAGTATTTATAATACTTATACTTATATAAATGAAGATTATATATACATAATCTCCATAAATATTGCAAACGCAAACTTCATGAAAATGATATATTATATATACTTTTTAAAACAAAAAACATTAACAATGTAACAAAACTGCATGCTACCATTTGTACACCTCAAATACTTTTATTTATTTATTTTATTACACTTATATCCCACCCATCTGGTATATTTCACACTCTGGGCAGTGTACAACATAATAAAAACAATAAAAATCTGCCAGAACAGGAGTTGCTTGAATAATTAAAGAACTCAAATGTTTCTTTGAAACAAAATTACAACAAAGTTCAATATATATTTATCAACTGAAGTAGTCATCCACAACATAGCGGAATTAGCACATGTGCACCCTAAACCATGGTGGAGAAAACAGATTCTTCCATTATTTCTAATTTAGTTCCTGAATCACAGCCCCTTTTTAGGATTTCTCCACCCATTGATCTGAATCAAATAGCCCATAGGGATTACATGAACAGCAGCTATGAAATCAGAAAAAGACTGAGACCTGGAAGGACAGATAGGAAAGGACTAGAAAAGATTTTTAAAAGTAAGGGTGTATCGCGAAGCCCAAATCATCCATTTGCCATATGTTATTGTGAAAATTGGACAACGAAGAAAGCTAACTGGAAACAAAAATATATTCATTCAAATCTGCTGTTGGTTGGCAGCTTTACAACCACTATGAACAAACACAAAGAAATGGGTTGTAGATCAAACCATGGCTGAACTCTTCCAAGAAGCAAAAATTAGTAATTTAAGGCTATCACACTTTGGACATGTCATGAGAAGAAACAATTCACTGGAAAACATATTGCTGGGGAAAGCTGAAGGAAGTGGAAAAGGTGAAGATCTAATATAAGATGGACTGACTTTTTTTGTGTTGTTTTTTTTTTTTTGGTGGGGGGAATGGCCTCTAATTTGCAAGCAATAGGACAGTTTGGAGGCCATGATGTTATAAGGTTGCCATAAGTTGCAAATGGATTAGAGGTGAGTAGCAACACAATATGTTTATGTTTATTCGATTTATACCCCGCCCTACTCAGCACATGGCCGACTCAGGGAAGCTAACAACATATAAATAACTCCAAGGTAACCCAAGGGGTTTACAGACGAAATACAAAATTCAAAATACAGTAATAAATACAATATTCAAAATGCTATTACAAATAGATACAAATATATCAAACAAATATAATAGCTGCAAAAATATACAATACAAATTATGCAATGAAACACCAAATAAATAAATAAATAAATAACAAATAACAATATAAGTTACCACTAAGGGGGCTAAGAGCCTATTATTGAAAAATCCTTGGTTTAAACTCAGAAAGTTGCTGTTAGAAGAAAGGTGGGGAGGAACAATATGCTACATTTATTTATTTTCTCCTTTATTTTATTTTGCTGTTTGTTGTATTATGTTGCTGTTGTTTGTTTGATTGTTTGTACACCACCTAGAGTGGGATATCCCAGATGGTCAGGATAAAAAAGTAGTGAATAAATGAAAAATTACTAGACCTTTGAAATAAAACCTTTCATTATTTATGGATGACCGTTATTTGAAAGCTGTGTCAACTGCTATTTCTTGAACAACAATTAATAATAACAAGCCTATGCAGCTGCCGCAGATTTTCCTCAACCCCTTTTTAAAGATTCTGCTCTTGTGAAAAAATGACACTATATTAAAATAACTACGCAGATATAGCTGTACTACAACTCTCACCCTTTCACGGGGATTGAATATTTGTTATTTCCCCGAGTTTGCATTCATTCTATTTAGTTCCTATTTTAGTCTACATTACTGGTCATATATTATTGGTTTTCAGTGGAAATTAGAGGATTATCTTGAAGAAAGGCGACTAAGATCAGCCCTGGGCTATAGTAAGTTTTATTGTAATCATCCCAGAGTAGTGCTCTCAATGATTGGTGGGATATAAATTAAATTAAATTTATAAACAAGCAAACCTCTGTGAGCAAACTGCAGATTTCCTTGGCTCTATATGTCATAACTGTGTCTGTCTTTCTGCTTGCCCACCTGCCTCTCAAGAGTCTGTGAGGTTTCAACATTGACAATGATGAAGGGTGATGGGAATTGTAGTCTAGAAACATCTGGAGGGTGACAGTTGTTCACTTGTGTATTAGAGATTATAAAATGACAGAACATTGAATTAAGCCCACAAGATCATATACAGTGTTTCCCGAAAATAATACATACCCATAAAATAAGCTGCAGCAGGATTTCTAAGCATTTGCGCGATATAAGCCATACCCCGAAAATAAGACATAGTGATAGGCATGGCAAATGGGCTCTGTGCATGCGCAGAGGGGTTCTGCGTATGTGAAGAGGGGTTCTGCACGTGCGCAAAGGATGGACTTCCGGGTTTAGAGAGTTACGACAGTGTTCCAGAACAACATAATAAAAATAAGACATCCCCTGAAAATAAGCCATAGTGTGTCTTCTTGAGGAAAAATAAATATAAGACAGTGTCTTATTTTCGGGGAAACATCGCAGGGTCGATCAGTATAGCTAATCCAAACGTGCTTTACAGCATTGTTTTGAAGAGAAGAGGGCATGTTAGCTTCTTGGAGGAAGGAATGGATAAGAATATCATGAATTAAATTAGGTATATGAAAAGGAGATAGAGCTTCTTCTTTTAAAAGATAAACCTTCACAAAGTCTGCTTCTCCACCTTTCTGTCGACTTTAGTCTCTAATACACTTTGAGAAAAATATTTTCAAAGGTCTAATCTGAAAAGCAGTACAATATATGTAAAACATCTTTGCTTTGCTTTATGTTATCTTTGCTTTATGTTTTTGATTTATAAGTAATAAGAACCAGTCAAAATAGTTCTGTGCAAGTACTTCTCAGTTTTCTGACAGATGTAATTAATTTACTGGCAAGTGCAAAAAATACAAAAAACAGTTGTGCGTTGAGAAACTTAATGAAAGCAGGATTATTTGCTGTCAGCTCTAAGGAGATCCAAGCTGATATCTTTTGTGTGGAGGCAGGAGAGGTTGGGACCTTTAGCCTTGCTATTCTTGCTGTAAAGTCTGATGTTTTCCAAATGCCTTGGATGTCCACAAGCAAATGACTGAGATTTTAGCTTGGAGACTTCACTTTGAATCCTACTTGAATTCATCTTGATGGTGGGCATCAATACTGGCCTGGGATTGATGTGGACTTTGTGTGCCAAAAGGGCTCAGGAGCAGAAAGTGACTTGCAGAACTAAATCAGTGGTACGGGTGTCATGCTGTGATATGGAAGGCAGATAAAAGGCCACTGCATTATATTATCAGGACAGTCTTCATGGCTGATTGCCATGAGGATCACCAATATTTGGATTCAGATACAGCAGAAGAAGAAGAATACAAATGAAGACTGCAGCCAATAAATCTGAAGGTTGGGTCTTAGAAGTACAGGAATGAAGGAATTAGAAAAGATCAACAAGTTTAAAGATGTGTCACTGCAGACCAAAAGTAAAATAATCTACACTCTTGTCTTTACAATCACCGTGTATAGGTGTGAAATCTGGAAAGTAAAAAAAAAAAAGACAGGGAAAAAAAAGATTTGATTGAAACATGGAATTCTTTGCAGATACAATGGGTTACCAGAAAAATGAACAAGAGATTGCCAGAGCAAATTAAGCCCGAACAACCTCTGGAGACAAAAATGATGAAACAAGATCTGTCCTACTTCAGGTACATTATGAGAGATTCTCTGGAAATGACAGTGTTAAGGTATGTTATGGTGTATCTAGAAAATATTAAAGTAATTACATGGGATAGAAGAGTAGCCCTGAAAATGAAAGTGATTTTTAAAATTGCAGCTTGGACTGACAGTATACTAAAAGTAATGGTAAAAATCTCCCTTGTTCAAAAGCCAGTGATGTCTGTCTCTCCAGATATTTCCTTAGTCATTGGGCAGGCATGACTAGATGCCAGAGCACACACAACACTGTTATCTTCCCCACCAAAGCAGTACCTTTTAATCTACCTGCAATTTCTTGCTTTTGAACCATGAGGTTAGCAGGAGCTGGAGAGATGATGGATGCTCCCTCCCTCATGCAACACTTGGGTCTTGAACTGCTGACCTTCCAGTGATCAAGCTCAGTGTCTTAACCACTAAGCCACCATGCCCCCCTTATCATAACAATGCCATAAGTGGATATGTAGTCTTTGTCATAAGGGGATCCACAATAGAAATATTACTTGGTGAATGAACATTTGCATAAGAATCTAAAGCCGTGATGGTGATCCTTGGCACTCCAGATATTCTTGGACTTCAATTCCCAGAAGCCCAAGCTCCCATGAATCCACACAAATGGGTTTGCTGTGATTCATCCGGCCCACGCTGCCCCCGTCGCTCCTGGAAGCGGAAGTAAAACACTCCCGTATGGGCGCGTTTTACTTCCGCTTCCAGGAGCAACAGGAGCGGCGTGGGCTGGATGAATCACAGCAAACCCATTTGTGTGGATTCATGGGGGCTTCTGGGAATTGAACTCCAAAAACATCTGGAGTGCCAAGGTTCGCCATCACAGATCTAAAGTATGCTTCAGAGAAGAGATGTACTGAGGTCAGGGTATAAAACATTGACGCTAATTCAAAAGGCTCAAAAGGTGTGCCTGCAAGACACACGCATGCTATATTTACTTGAGCTCATGAAGATTTCTTCCCTTCCCTTCCCCCAACACACTTATGTTCAGCCTATTCAAAAACTATCTAGTAGACAGCTAAGCCAAAGGTGTAGAAAACAAATGAAGCTCAGCCTAGCTTTGAATTTTGCAGCTTTTCTATCCACCATCCCCACTACCGAGCAATAGAGATGTGCAGTTAAAACAGGAAAGATATAATTAGCATTCCCTCTCTGTAATCTGTCTCTTTCTCAAGGTGCAATTGGTTTCTACCTTGGCATGTAAATTGCTAGTTATGGAGAGATGTTTAAACTGGTCAAACATCAAAGAGTTTCACTAAAAGGAACATCAAAAGTGACTTCTTCAAAATTAGTACTAGAAGAAGATGCTTTCATGAAAATATAAATAAATCAAACCCAAACTTCTTTTTAAAGGAGAAGCTAGCATTAATTAGCTGCCACTCTGATGAATTAGAGTTTGGGATAGAATAAGGTCGTGGGTCTGGACATTACCAAGATGATCAAAACATACCACTCACCAAGTACTGCATCCCATCAGTGGCGATGGGTGCTAGAAACAGAACTAAGAACCAGAGGACAAGGAGGACAAGTTGGCAGTGGAAGGAGATGCTCAGGGCAGTTTTGCACAGATCACATCACAAATGCACCCATCCACTAAAATCCAGAGGCTCATGGAAGGAAATCCATAGGGTGGAAACTTAAGAACATAAGAACAGCCTTGCTGGAACAGGCCACAGCCCATCCAGTCCAGCATTCTGTCTCACACAGTGGCTCACCATTTGCTTCAGGGTATTCCCAAGCAGATGCCTTCACCTGCTTAGGATTCCCTGGAAATGATATTGAGAGATATCCTGCCTATCTCTCCAACCTGGAGGTCATCCTTAGGTATCCATAATTATAGCCATTGATAACCTTGTCCTCCATGAACTTGTCTAATCCTTTCTTAAAGCTGTCAAGACTGACAGCTGTCACCACTTCTTCTGGCAGGGAGTTCCATAGACCAGTGATCCTCTGGGTGAAAAAGTACTTTCTCTTATTTGTTTGAGAACTAGTACCCAAAAGTTTCATCGAGTGCCCCCTAGTTCTAGTGTTAAGCGATAGGGAAAACAGTTTTTCCTCATCTACTTTGTTCACACCATGCATGATTTTATAAACTTCAATCAGGTCACCTCTTAGACGCCATCGTTCAAGAGTGAAGAGGCCCAACCGTTGCAGCCTCAGATGGTAAGGAAGGTGTTCCAGTCTCCTAATCATTCTGGTTGCCCTCTTCTGCACTTTTTCCAGCTCTATAATATCCTTCTGGAGGTATGGTGACCAGAACTGTACACAGTATTCCAGATGGGGCCTCACCATAGATTTATAAAGAGGCAAAATGACACTTGCTGACTTATTTTCTACTAGCATATTTTGCCCGGCGGTGCCGGGCTTTTTAAAATTGTGTTGGATAGTAAAGGGTTCCCTTTTTTTTCTTGAACCAATGGTGCTGTGCTTTTTAAAATGGTGGTGTAAGTTTTTTTGTGTTTTTTGGCTTTGAGGCGCTGCGTCCGCCTGTGGCGGACTTGCGCTCCCAGTGGGGGCTTTTTTTGGCTTTGACGCGCTGCTCTGCCTGCGGCGGACTTGCGCTCCCAGTGGGGGCTTTTTTGGCTTTTTTTGTGTGATGGCTTCCTCAGTGCCGGGCTGTTTGAAGTGGTTTTTTAAGTTTTTTGTTAATTTTTGTTAATTGTTTTATTTTGGATAATAATTTTAAAAATGTGTAAATTTATGTTTTTTTAATTGAATGTATTTTTCTTTTTTTCTTTTTTATTGAAATTTTTTTTAATCTATGAATTATTTTTGATTTTTTTGGATATTTTTGAATGTTTTTTGAATTGATTACCCTATTTTTGGGGATTTATTGAATATTTTGGAATATTTTGGATGTTTTTTCTCCTTTGGCCACTGGGTGGTGGTGTTGAGCAATTTTTTGGAATTGGGTGAGTCTCTTCTTCTCCTCATTTCATTTCCTGGTTTCATCGGGTCAAGTCGTCTTTTGGTAAGTTCTGTCCGGGTTTTTTTAAAGGGTTTTTTTTGGGGGGGTTGGGGGGGCGTTCTGTTTTTGTGTATGGTTTTGGGTGGGGGTTTGTGTGTGTGTGTGTTTTTTTTTTAAGGTGGGGTTTGGGGTTTGGGGGCGTTCTTTTTTTGTTTAGGGTTTTGGGTGGGGGTTTGTATGTTTTTTTACTGTTTTTTGGTTTTGGTTGGGGGTTTCTTTGACTGTTTTTGGATTGTTTTTGGTGTGTTCTTTTTTTAGGGGGGGGCCTTTTGTTCTCACGGGCCATGCTTGCTGGCCCGTGGGAAGGAAGGGCACTTGCGGCAGGGGTGCCTTTTCTTCCCATGGGCCATGCTGGGTGGCCCGTGGGTAGGAAGGGCACTTGCGGGGGAGGTGCCTTTTCTTCCCATGGGCCATGCTGGGTGGCCCGTTGGTAGGAAGGGCACTTGCGGCAGGGGTGCCTTTTCTTCCCATGGGCCATGCTGGGTGGCCCGTTGGGAAGAAGGGCAGTTGCGGTGTTGGGGTGTGGGTTGCTTTTATTTTTGGCGCGCCGGCTGGCCCTTCTAACGGAAGGGCAGTGGCAGCCGTGGTTTTTGTTTTTACTTGTTTTTTTGCGCGCCGCTGGCAGCGGCGGCGGGGGGGTATTTTTCCCCCACAGGCAATGCTGGCTCGCCCGTGGGGATGAATGGCAGCGGCGGGTGTTTTTTTTTAAGCTTTTATTTTTCGCGTGCCGGCCGCCTCAGCGTTCTGCACGCTAATGGCGCGTAGGACGCTGGGGCTTGTAGTTTTGGCTGCGCGTGTTTGGTTTCTGCGGCGGTTTTTCTTTTGCGGCTTTTTTTTTATTGGCTGCGGTGCGTTTTCGAATGTTCCTTTTGCCGCGCCGCTCAGCCTGATTGGCTCTGGCGCGGCACGGTGAAAGGAACTTTGGGAATTGAAGTTCCCTTTTTTTTTGCGACTGGGGGGCTCCTGCCCCCGGGTCGAAAATTTCAACCCGACAGTTACCTGCGAACCCCGTTCGGGCGAGTGAACGGAGGCTTGGACGGGGCTAGTAGGGCCTGGTGCAACATCCTTTGTCACATTCCAACGGTTAACGCACCATTTTATAGGTATAGATACTCTTCCTAATGATCCCTAGCATTGAGTTTGCTTTTTTCACTGCTGAGGCACACTGGGTTGACACCTTCATTGAGCTGTCCACCAGGACACCAAGGTCCCTTTCCTGGTTTGTTCCAGAGAGTTCAGAACTTAAATGAGACATTCTCCTGGAGTTTATATACCACCTTTAAACCAGTATGAAAAGGTGACTTTTAGATGGTTCAGTCCAAATTGATATTTTCCATTCCCAAACAGCAATCCAGTGCAACCCTTGCCTGGATTTCCCCCTTAGACTCTCTATTGAGAGACTCTGTTATATTGCTGTCATGAATGTGTAAGCTGTCTTCCTTCAAACAGAATCCTGTTGCTTAGTGTAGTAAATTGTGCTATGTTAGGACCATTCAACCCATGGAGATACATGTATAGCGAGTTGACTCCTCCATATGTAGAAGGAGGAGGTGATACCTTTATTACAGGGGTGCCCATACGTTTCGGGCCACAGGTCGGTAATATGGTTCCTCCCACCGGAAGCTGAAGTTGAACATGTATGTGCATACACAAAATGCTGCTGTAATTGCACCCACAGCTGTCGTAAATATGTTTACGACAGCTGTGGGTGCATTTATGCCAGCGTTTTACATATGTGTGGGCGTGTTTAATTTCCACTTCCAGGAGCGGTGAGGGTGGCGAGGGCTGGATTATTAGGCACTGTGGGCCAGATCTGGCCCGCACTCTGTAGTTTGGGCACCTCTGCTTTATTGGATTACTGTTGTGTATTTAAGGAAATGTGTTTGTCATTTTGTCTTTGTTGTGATAGAGTTTAATATGTATTTGCTTTACTATGGTCCGAAGTCTCACGAGACTTCGGGAAGGTTCTGAACGAGAAGTGCACGAGACAGAGCTGTCAACGGTTCCAACGATTTTTTCCAACTGTCAGTTCTGATCAGAGATAAATAAGGAATGTGAGGGTGTGTTGTTAGCTCTGGTCACCTATTCTTATTCCAAATAAAGTTTTGTATTTGGCCTGTATTGCTGGCTGCTGCCTATTATTTCCAGAACACCAAAATTACTAAACCAAAAAAAATTCATTGCGAGCTTTTGTGATTCAAGATCACTTCTTCAGGCATGCATCATTTTCCTTTGGGTAAGGCACAGCCCCTGATGAAGTGATCTTGAATCATGAAAGCTCACAATTAATTTTTTTGTTTGTTTAGTAATCCAATAAAGGTATCACCTCCTCCTTCTATATTTGTTTTATGTATGGATCACACGGCTGTCTTTGTTTGTTTATGAGACTCCTCCATATGTTCTATTGATTCAAAAAGCCCAACTCCAACAACAACCTACTGCACAAAGTCACAGGATTTTGACTAATAACTGTCACAACACAATGCCAGGTGGGATTTACTCCAGCTTTTCTACTGGCATTGAATCTGTATCCGACTTTTAAAGTCAGATTTCAGATTAGTACAAATCCAGATGGTAGTAGCGAGAATGCAAACTTGAAAAGGGGGTTTTCTTTTCCTTTTCAAACTACAGCTGCAAAACAAGATCAACACAGATGATAGAGTGGTTAAATAGAAGACACTTTTACTATAACTAGTAAATGTCTAGAAATTGCACTGCTTCTCTGGAGTTTGTGAAAATATATACAAGTGCTTGCTTGATTTATGTCCATTCTAACAAGCTATTCAGGGAGCATATAAAGTTAAACAGCTGTTTAAATCTTTGCAGGAATTTGGCCATTGTTCCACACAGCTGAAACAACTGATGGCAACAGAAGGAAAATTTACTTTAAAAAAAACCTGATTCAATGGTGAAGAAGAGCCTTACAAGTTGGAGAACTTCAAAGCTCTGCTAGAAGTCTAAAGAACAGCAACTCCTTGGAACAACAGAACAATTTTCCTCCACATGTTATTAAACACATATAATTAATTAATTACAGAAGAGCTTCGAAATACTTTGATGTGCATTTTCTAACAAGAGTTCAGTTTCTGAAATGTGCCTATTTAGAACACATGTGCAAAAATAGGCACAATAAACTCAGCGGACTATTGGAGCCTGCAAGCATTGATCATGGGAAATATTAATTTGGGATTAACAGAGTTCCCAGCCAAAGAGCATGTAGTAAGGAGGCTAGCCAATTAACAAGGGAAAGGACCTCGCTTGGCTTTACAAGCAGCAAGACATGAGAATCAGCAGGTCTAATTTTCTCAGCACAGAGGTGAACATCAGCAATGGCGCTGATGCCTCTATATCATGTTCTTGTTAAAGGCTCAGTTACAGTGGTTTACTGTCTGGCCAGACACCCCACTATAATAATGGAGTAGACCAGGAGTTCTCAACCTTTTTAACCCGGGGCCTGGGTCACACTCCCTCAGACAGCTTGGGGGGCTGGACAGCCATTTTGCCCTTTCTCCACCACATGGCACTTCCTGGTGTTGTGGTGAAGGTGGTGGTGGGCCACATGAAATGGTGCCACAGGCTGCTTCCGGCCCATGTGCCACAGGTTGAGAATCCCTGGAGTAGACTGTACAGCCAGTGACTCAACAGCAGTAGTCCATTGCTGCTGTTTAATGCTGCATGTCTCATTTCATATGTGCCGCAGGAGATGGCTCTGTGATCACAGTGTGTGGATCACTTCATGGCAAGCTGCGATCAACCTTAAACAAATTCATGCCAGTGGCATTTTCCTGAAAATGATTTCCAGGAAAAATGTATACTGTACTCAGATGTGAGTAGCAGCCGCCACCGCCGACAGTGGTTTAGCCAAGAACCTGGTGACCTAAGTAGAAAGTGATATGTGGAAACATCCTGACAATCCCTAGTTACTGCCCTGGAAACAGCAAAGGAACCCAAGGCTGATTAAAGACTAACACATTTGTCACAGAATGATTTTGTCCCATGCAAACTCATTCTGAAATAAAACAATTCCCTTGGCTTTTTTCTCCCCTCTTTAATTTTGCCAAGATACTGTAAGAAATTTGTTGATATTTTCCCAGCAGGCTTGCTTGGTAGAAGTTTTTTGATAGGCAGATTTCAACACAAAACATGAGTTACTTCACTTTGAAGCCTGACATAAAATCTTATAGAAATTTCAGTATTATTTATTGTTGTGTTTTTGGGATCAAGGAGACAGCGGAGGCTTGATTCATGAAGAGGCAATAGGGCAAGATCGCCCGGTCGGAGTTTATTAGGAATAACAGACAAAGACATTCCAGAGAAGAGTATGCAATCTATTCTTATTGGTTACCTGCGATAACATAAAGTTACTTAATTGGCTAAATATCAGCATGTCTGCCTCGTGCTCACCTTGCTAATTGGAAGAAAGCTGCATGCTAGCTGAATGACTGCGTGCCATCCCTGGGCATAGTGGGGAGGGCCAAAAGCCTTGAGTCAGAGGCCCAAACCGGGGCCTCTAAGTTACGGCATAAAAACAGATGAGGTAAGGACAACGATCACCCATGATTTATGGCCATGGTTTGCCACTAGCCACAGCGATCGTGCTGTGAAACTCCTCACATCTTCCCCCTTCTGTTTTTAAGAAGCTTATAAGCATAATAAATTTGGTCCTTGCATGCACGAGGCCGGAAGCGAAATCCTTGCAGGCAGGTGGCTAGCAACGAAGGTATGCATTGAATAAAGCAACAGGCAGTTATTAGAATGGTAAGAATAATTAAACCATACTGCAGGATGGTCCGTACCCAATCGCCGTTGGGAAGCCAGGACCAAAGAGTGCTCCACCACGAAGGCAGAGGGTTTTGCTTAATATCAGAAACAATTTTGGTTAAAGAATCCAATTGGTTTTGTACCTTATTAGAATTATCAGATAAGTTAAAGCAACACATATTATGCACAGACTCACAACCTTGATGATGCAACATCAGCAAATAATCGATCGTGGCGCGGTTATCTAAAATGGCATTGCGAAGCTGAAATTGCTCCCTGTTCAGGAGGCTAATAGCTTGGGAAGTGTGATTAACGGCTTTCACAAATGCACAAGCAAGCTTTCCAAGCTGCCTTGCATTCCCGGCTGCCAGGCCAGGCACGCCAACAAGACTGATGGCTAAGGATGTGTACTCGGCCTGGGAAAGCACCTTAACAGTGCTATCGCAATCAGAGGGTAACTGCTCAGCGGCAGTACCTCGGGCGATGCGTTTGCGGGCAGGACGCTGACGGACCAGCGTGGTGCGGTTGGGCAAAGCAACAATCATACGGCTAAGGCAACAAGTGGTTTTAGAGAGGTTAGCAGGAATATAGTTCCAAGTTCGTGATCCACAGGTCCAGAACCACCCAGAAGGCAACAGAATGTGCTGAAAGTTAAAATAAAGGTCCTCTGTTTCTCTCCTGGTGCAATTAAGACCGCGACCGGGCTGGAAACAGCGAGGCTTTGACTTATGTTGAGTACAGTTCACAACCCTGGCACATTTACTAGCATTACTAACAGCTACAATAGGAGTATAGAGAGACAGGGCATCAAAGGGTAGCCTTTTGGTTGCCTTTCCTCAAAAGGGGCTAAGAGCATATTTGTTTTTGACCTTGAGATATGCAGTTTCATAAAGCAAAACATAACATAAGCAAAGACAGGTCTTTCCCCTGCAAGAGAATAAGCAAAACATTTAAGCATGAACAAAACATGAACATTTCTCTTCTTCCTTACATGAAGGAGGTTTCTGTAGCATTCTAGCAAGCATTTCTCACTCCCCAATTACATGAGTAAGGCATTACATTTCTTCTTCTCTCACTGGTGTAAATGAAAGAGGCATTCAATAACTTAAAACCAGCATAGCATGGTAAATCAAATACAGTAGAAATATCATTAGAGCATTTCACACTCATAGCATGAGCAGGTAGACAATTTTTTTAAAAAAGGCTTTCAGGTTTTATAATGCAAACAAGGCCAATTCACTTTAGAGTCCACACAAACTTTTTAGTCCAATTAAAATGTCCAAATTAAAAGTCCAAATGTTGATTGAAGCTTTCTTCTTCTCAGATTAGAGCTTAAACACTATCTTCTCTCCAGCACAGTTCTTGGCATGGCAAGGTTGAAATTAGGCCATAAATTAATTCTCACTGAATTCACAAGAGAACCAGACAACCCCCCTTCAGCTTTTCAGGCAAACACACATTCCTTCATGCTCCAGGCACACCCATCTGTATTAAGGCAGGCAGATGAGGTATGAGCAAAGAACAACTTCTCCAGAAGTTGCAAGTAACTTCCACACAGATGAAAAGCACAGGGAATTCCCAGTTGCTTTCCCTGCAATCCTGATGCTTGAAACTTGGAACAGCCCACTCTGGATCTCTTTGCTTGAGGGTTGAGCAATTCAAAAGCAGCCAAAAACTGGAGTACGTCTTCTCCCTCCTTGTATTTTTGCAAAAGCCTGCTGTCCATAGAGGAAGGATCCATACCCCTTTTCCTCTGGACTTCTTTCATCTGCAGCATCTGAATCTCAACTTGATGACAAACTACACCTGTTAGGTTGTATTTGCGAGAAGACCCCTTTCTGGGCTTGGGTTTTCTGCATTCCTCCTCTGGGCCATTCTTCCACTTCCTGCCCACATGTGAGGAGTCAAGTTTACTACTCAGCTTCTCCTGCTTTTGTGATGAGGGTTGCTTCAGGCGCAAGCTGAGGTCTCCTGTGCTGCTCTTGGAATCACACTCCTTGCTTCCTGCCACTTTGCATGCATTAATAGCTTCAATCTATGATGAGGTCCCCACCATTTGTTCCCAATCAGCTGGCACTAATTGTTTTTTAGACTTGGCAGGCAGTATTGCAGCAGTCCCATTTGCCAGAGCCTCTCTGTTCACTGGATATACAGCAACAGTTTCCATATCTAGCACAGCTGCAGTTAAAGCAGCAGAGAACAGGTCTTTTGTAGGGCTAAAAGTGCTTGATTGCTGCAAGGCAGGATATAATGTCCCATCTCCATTTCCACCCCCACCTCCATCAGGGGGCTCATGCTGTTGTTTCTCATATGATGGAGGGGCAGTCAGACTCCCTCCCTTGGCTGGGGGCAAAAGCTGTGGAAGGGGACCAGCAAGCCTCTGGGACAACAGAATATTCTTTGGAGTAAAATCTTGCACTTCTTTTGTTTCTGCTCTTTGCCCATTCTTATTCAGATGATATGAGAGATCTTTACAAAACTCCTGCTGCTGCGATGTTAACGCACCCCCCATCTCAACCGTAATGGGAAAAGCAGAAGGGCTCTCTTCTTGCCACTCTTCCGCCTCCTCAAGGGACAGAACCCCATCGCTCTTGGCTCGATGTATGGCGGAGCGAACATTTCCCATCACAGCGCCAGGGTAGGCAGGTGGCGCCTGGAGAACCAGGCTCTGGACGGGCGGCACCAATGGTGCAGTAGGTGGTAAAATAGCAGGCAGCACTTTTGGATAAGGAGGTGGTGAGTCCTCGGGTGGATGAGTCAGAGGATTGGTCAGAGATGCCTCTGCTGGTACTAGTTTCCTGACTGCCTCATTAACTCTGTGCCAAATCAATAAATGATGAATTGCTGCCCTCGGTTCTTCCAATAAAATTGTTCCAATTCTGTGCCAATCATCCCGTTTGAGTGATCCAATTTCTGGGTACCTAGGACATTGGCATTCGGCTTCCTTAATGAAGTCTTCTAGACTACTAAGCGTGATGTCTGGACATCCGCTCTCCTTGATGATTCTCTGCAATTCTTTTGCATGGGTCTTTTGCCCTAAAGAAAGTCCCCCCCATACTCACAATCGGGAGCTCGAAAGCTGAGGGAGCCTAAAAAGGCTGTGGCGCGCCAGGGGGCTATTCCAGCCGGTGAGTCGGGGAGTTGGGATCCAGCAATCGTGTCGCGAGTCGCCAGATGTTGTGTTTTTGGGATCAAGGAGACAGTGGAGGCTTGATTCATGAAGAGGCAATAGGGCAAGATCGCCCGGTCGGAGTTTATTAGGAATAACAGACAAAGACATTCCAGAGAAGAGTATGCAATCTATTCTTATTGGTTACCTGCGATAACATAAAGTTACTTAATTGGCTAAATATCAGCATGTCTGCCTCGTGCTCACCTTGCTAATTGGAAGAAAGCTGCGTGCTAGCTGAATGACTGCGTGCCATCCCTGGGCATAGTGGGGAGGGCCAAAAGCCTTGAGTCAGAGGCCCAAACCGGGGCCTCTAAGTTACGGTGTAAAAACAGATGAGGTAAGGAGAACGATCACCCATGATTTATGGCCATGGTTTGCCACTAGCCACAGCGATCGTGCTGTGAAACTCCTCACAATTTATAAATGAGAAGTAAAAAAAACTCTTCAGGGCATTTAGGTGACCTCTTTCTTCTAGCTAGGTGCATGATGTATTTTCAAAGGCCAAAATAAACATAATATAAACACGGGTTGCAATAAACAATTTTTCCTCCTGCCTGGCTCACTGCCTAGTAGTGGCTCAAGTGGCTAAGATGCTGACTAGAAGGCGGCAGGTCAGCAGTTCGATTCCTGAGTACTGCAGGACAGAATGAGCTCCCGTCTTTGTCCCAGCTCCTGCCAACATAGCAGTTCGAAAGCAAGAAATTGCAAGTAGATAAATAGGGACCACTTTGGTCGGAAGATAAGCAGCGTTCGGTGTGCTCAGGTGTCTACTCATGCCTGCCACATGACCATGGAAACATCTGCAGAAGCAGACAGCACTGGCTCATCGGCTTTGAAACAGAGATGAGCACTGAACCCTAGAGTCAGATACGACTGGCTTTCGAGCAAGGGAAACCTTTACCTTTACTTGCATCAATTATTCTGATATCATAATTTATTTTGTAGAGGATTTAAGAATGCCATCGCAGTTGCTGGTTCACAGTGGGAAGTGTTAAAACTATTTTTCTTATAAAACTATCAGTGAACTAAGATATATGAACCTTTTAAGTGCACTGGTGCTGAAAGGAGAGGTTTAGATGCATTTTTCTTTGTCTGGTTGAAATCAACAGTCATTTAAACAAATACTTCATGCACTGCGTCATACCATTGGTCCATAGGCCAATAGAATCAACAAAGTCTCTCAAGTTTCAGACAGGATTCCTTCTTAGCCTCCCTGGAGTCACCAGAAGCAATTTTGAGGGAACGCTAAAGCTTTTAGGGACATTGGTAATCCACCCTGCCTCTATGGGTCACTGCAAGTTCCCAGGCCTAAACTATACATATATCTACCCTAAGAAACATAAATTAAGGATTATATTGCTAGTAAAAAAATTAGTTGGCTGGATAGGTCAGTGAGATGGTGCTCCTGCCTGTGGGAGTTTGATTCTCTACTGTTAAAAGCCAGCTTGTGTATTCATGGCCAAGCTATACAGTTCCAGAGTGTTCCTAGAAGAAGGGAATGGTAAATAACTTCTGAGTAATCTATACCCAAAAAAAACCTTGGCAAAGTTTGTTATAAATCTAAATCAACTTGATAGCACATCATCTTCATTATTAATTCATAAACATTTTGTGCTAAGTTCTGGATCAAAAGAATACCAAAGGAGTCTAAAATAATAATAAAATAAACTATCTATATAAGAAAACATCACTGAAATTTCAACAGGCCCCAAACAGATGCCTAAAGCATAATCTGTCGGAGAGTCAAATAGCGAACAAATAATATTCCAGCCCTGAAGACCCCCATGGAACAAAACAATTTGATGCACCTTTCTGAAGTTTAGTAGAAGGGGAGATCAACCTTTTGTGGGTAGAGGTCTAGAAACCGATGAGAAGGATCATTCTCCAATGCCCAATCAACCCTACTTCAGACTGAAATACCGTACATATCACAGCCTTCTCCAAGGATTCCCCATGTTTCATAATAATTTTCCAGGCCTATCTGTGGAGGCCTATTTTACAAATCCAGATGTGGAGGCTTATTCAGTAGGCACACCCTACTGTCTTCTCTGCCTATGGGCTACAGCAGCAAACAGTTCAGTTGAGATACACCCCAATCAAAACAGCAGATGACAGAACGTTAGGCTATTTTCCACTTTGGTCTTTGCCAATTTCTCTCAAGGCAAGGGATAACTTTAGGTGATGTAGTCCAACATTGTGACTGCCGCTTTGCTTTATCAGTACCCTTACATCTAAAGCAATTAATTTAGAGTGAATATTACCTTTCATAAATATGTTATGCTTACAGGCACTGATAAAATCTGTTAAGTGCTCCACAGAGCAAAACTAAGCATAGAGCACAATACATTATGCTTTATTGCAAGAGTTACTGGCACTGTGGCTGAGACTTAATTGTCTCCACTGACACAAAGAATTAAAGTCTAAGATGGTTTTTAAGGTTTGTAGAGTAAGTAACAAGATAAAAGCAAAGTGCTTTGTACACAAACTTGAAACAAGCCAAAGAATGACAAACTGAGGTGTATTTGTAAAGCTTAAGATCAATCCAAAATAAACCATAAGCCAAAAAAACACACACACCACCCTTTAGTGAAGTATTTACAGAAGCCTAGAACTGAAGAAGTCTGGGGAATTCCAGGAAAGGAATAACGCTTCTCCTTTCCCCCCCATATGCTATGATCTTAGCCACTGTTCACCTTCTGGCCTGCAACTCTGTTAAACCCACAAGGTAAACAAGCAATTACAGCTTTCATTACTTTTTGCCTCAGTACTAATTTTCTCCCTATGTCTTCTCTCTTTTATTATGGATTCACTTCAGGATAAACCAGAAAACAACTTTTCTTCAAGTAGTATCTACAAAACAGGCAGATACTGTAGCACATATGAGCAAGAGAGGGGTGTATAGAAAGCGTGTTTATTCAGTGTCTGCCATTAAACATGCATTTTTAACAACATTTTTGGGCACAGCACACTTGGCTTTCATCTGTTGTATAAAATACAATCTCAATGTGTCTGCATGTATCTGGATGCTTTCTTTCCCTCTCTTTTTGCTGCAGATTACACTAGGAGTGGACATACTGGGGGTGGTGCAGTGTTACGCTTCAAAAAAAATTACTACCACACTGTGGGCTTGGCCAACTCTGTGGGTGTGGCCAACTCTGTGGGCGTGGCCAGGTGACTGGGTGGCATGGTTAAACTGCTGTATTTTAATGTGAGCTTTTGTGGATCGAGTCCACTTCGTCAGACCATTAGTTAGCAATTAGACTTTGATGATCTAATTTTCCTTTAAAGGGTAGCTGCAACAGAGTAACTGCTGGCTCAGCCTCACCCCACTCCGGGCGCCAGGACCCAGCAGCAAGGATGTTGGAGTCGTGTCTGGAGTGGGGTGAGAGGAGGAGGAGGGCGGGGCGGGGCAGGGCATTGGGTGGGGCCAGTCAGTTTTACTACAGGTTCTCCCGAACCTGTCCGAACCTGCTGGAGCCCACCACTGGGGGGTGGTATTAGTAAGTAACTTTTCCTCTCCAACAAACTTTCCCCCTTTCTCTTCTCTTCTAAACAACAGTAGGTAATCAATGCATTTTAAGAACAGTAATAGCCATTACACTTATATATCGGCCCAAAGCGCTTAGTGAACTCTCTTGGCAGCTCACAAGTTAATTGCTGGGTACTCATTTTACCATCCTCAAGAGGCTGGGCCAACCTTGATCCCTGATCAGGATCGAACTCACAATATTTTGGCTGCAGTACAGCAGTTTTAATCACTATGCCACCAGGGCTCCTATTGAATTGAAAAGGTAGAAGGAATCCTGGGGTAAAAATGCTGCCCTCTGGGAGAACGGATGTTGCTCAGTTATGATGTAATAATACTGAGCTATGATGTAATAATAATAATAAGCAAGAGGAGCAGAAGGTAGAGAGAGACATGTGGTGAAAAATCTGTGCATAGTGATTTGCAGTTCTTCTTTCATGTCCAGATCAAACTCTGGATTAACAAAATGAAGCCACTTTCTTGGTTTTGTCATTGGCGAAAATTAACACTTCATTGGTACATGTAATAATTGGGAGACCAGTAAATGAGCTGGATCTGACTCTCCATTTCACACAGCATGTTGTTATCTACCAGCAGTTACCAGAAGGTACAAATTTATCTATCCTGTGTATGTCAAGACACTATGTGGCTGGATGTCTTCAGTTTAGGGTTGCCAGATCTCAGGGGGACCAGCTGACATTTCAGGGAATTGTTGTTACAGTACTTCAGTTCTCTGGTCAAGGAGACAAATCCCAGAGCAAAAACCACTGAATGAGGAGACAACTTTGCTTTCTCTCTGTGAGGTGACCTTACCCAGACACAAATTGTCACCTACTCTGGACTGGAAGGTCTGGGTTCGATACCCGAGAGCTGCATGATGGGGGACATGAAAGAAGCCTCATTTGGGTGTTCACTGCAAAAATCCTTTCGAACCAGAGTAATCTCTGACACATACCCTACTCTCCAAAACTGGGAAATCATGGTCCGTTGTCCTTGTTAGACACCCTTCTCTTTCGCTTTCAAAAAATACTCATCAAGAAACCTCATGTTTATGAACATGGGATATTGTCCTTTTGTATCCAAGATTCAAAATGCCAGGAAATGTCCCAGTATTGATGCACAACATAATGCTGGTGTTGCCGGCAAAAAAAAAAAAAAGAAAGGGGGGGGGAGAGATGCTAAACTTTACGTAGCAAAGGGCACCAAAGAAGTTGCTTCCCTTCAGGAAGGCATTAAAAACGTGGCTATGTCAGCAGGTGTGGGGTACAACTGTCACCACAACCCAGCCCTGCTGGTTTATTTCGCCCTGCCAAGGTGTCCTTATTTAATCCCGCCTGGGTGCCCTTCTTTTTAAGGGGATTGGGGAGGTTTTATAAACATTTTTTAAGATAGTTTTATAATATTTAGTTTTAATCAGCATTGGGTATAGGTTTTAACTGACATTGTGAGCTGCCCTGGGTCGCTTAGGCAAAAAGGGTGGTTATATAAATCCAACAAATAAAATAAATAAATAAGAATGCTGACAGTGCTAGTGGGCAGCAGTGAAGATGAGTGAGGATACAATGGAACCTCATACAACAATCGCCCCGTATAGCAATGAAATTATATAACAATTAGGTTTTGAAAAAAATACAATTATGAAAATAACAATTTTCCCTATGGAAAAAACCGTACAACAATTTTTCAATGGGAAAAACCACTTAGCAAAAAAATAAATAAATAAATCATTGTACGATGCATCCCATAGGGAAAATCGCTATACGATGCATGCATCATGTAGCAATCGTTTCATACAACGAGCCCTATGGAATGGATTAAAATCGTTGTTTGAGGTACCACTGTACTTTCTTGTGCTTACTGCCAGTCAAAAAGAGACACCAAGCAAGGAAAAATCCCAGAAGCTAATTCCTTTCTTTCATCAGTTAACCATTTCTCACCCAAACACAAAGTAATTTTCATGACTGAATTTTTTGCAATAGTAACAATGTTAGTCTGTGTTTCAAGCATATCAGAAAATAAACAAAAAAAAGTTGTAGCACCTTGAAGACTAACTGTTAAATTTTAATGTGAACTTTTGTGGATCAAGTCCACTTGGTCAGACTGACAAAGTGGACTTGATCCATGAAAGCTCACATTAAAATTTAACAGTTAATCTTCAAGGTGCTACAATGTTCTTTGTTTTGTTTATTCTCTGATCTTTTTATGACTGGTTTCTGACAAGAGTAAGTGGTAGTAAACACAAAATATGCAGACCATTTTGACTGCTCCCAGATACAATAAGGGAACTGACATCTTGGTTGATTAAACAAATCGATAGCAGAAAACACCCTGACGTCATCTGGGTGAATGAGGAAGAGACTGTGTTTTGTATCCCATCAATACATACTAACAGTTTAAAATTTGACTCAGAATTGATTCCTGCTTATTCAAAGGCTAGTTAATATTCACAGGGACATATATAGGTAAGGATGAATGAATGTGAAAGACTAGATTTCCTTGTGCTTCCTCTAGGTATCCTGACTTGCTTCATTGATGGAGTTGCACTCAATAAACCTTTGGGTGGTAATATGAAGTCCAAAAGTGAGAGGTATCTCTAAAATTGAAACTTTAGAGTCCTACAGAGTCTACCATGTTGTTTCAAAGGAAGAATAGTACTGGAAGTACTGGAATATGCCAGCGTGGTGGCACAGTTCATCAATTCAACTTATCCCTTGTGAGAAGATTTGGTGACTGTGAGACACTTCATGCAAAGCATTGCCAAATGCAGATCAATTTTTATTATGGAGGGAAGCTTGGTAAGCAGCACTATTTCCTCTGGTCCTGAGGGTTGCAGAATTTCCCTTGATGAGCCACCTCACCCACAGGGAAGGGTCAAACATTTTCATTTTTACCATGTAATCTTGGATGGCCTGCAAACACTGAGAAACAAGAAACTTTTTGAAACCCTCCCTAAGGAAATACATCCTTCTGCAAGGTGACAGATTAGGCACCTTTACTGAACATTTGTATAAACCTAGAGTTTACTGGGACTGCAGTGGCTTTGTGGTTAAGATACTGAGCTTGACTGGAAAGTCAGCAGGCCAGCAGTTCAAGACCCAAGTGTTGCATGACAGAGTGAGCTCCTGCCAACCCAGCAGTTCAAAAACAAGAAATTGCAAGTAAATAGGTACCACTTCGGTGGGAAGGTAAATTATGTTCTATGTGCTCCAGTGTCTAGTCATGCCTGCCACATGACCACAGAAACATCTGCAGGCGCAGACAGCACTGGCTCTTTGGCTGTAAACAGAGATGAGCACTGTATCCTAGAGTCAGATATGATTGGCTTTCGAGCAAGGGTGACTTTTACCTTTACCCATGTTCTCTAGGAATTTACCCCCCAAAATTAGGTCAAGATAGGATTATTCAATTTTTTTAAAAACAAACAGCTTTCTCTATCACTCTTGTGATATGCAGGCTTGCAATACAAATAGTAAAATCATATTTTGTTTTGGATAAGCATTTCCAGAAGAAATTCCCTTGCACATACTGGTTGAAATTGAACAGATAAATCTCTGGCAACTGGAGGAGCAAACCTGTGGGAATGAGAACATGAATTCAAATCCATCTGGAGGAGATGAGATTAATTACAACCCCCTGTACTAGGTTCAAAGACGCAGATTGGAATTTGAGGCTTATAAACACAGTTTAGCTCAAGTTCCCACATTAAATTTTTCAGATAAGAATTTTGGCATAATTGGCATTAGGATATCCACATGTTTTTAAAGCCCCTTTTCAATTAGAGGCAATCTAACACAAACATCCCCCTAGGAAATTTGGACATATTTTTGTGAACAGGCCTTCCAGAGTATTTAGAAACCAAGAAAAATAAGGCTATGTGATAATCTCAGGCTTTGCAGCAATAAAAACTGAACCCCCGAACCGAAGAAAGATAGCAACCTCAAGAATAAACTTCCATTGATGGAGGAGCTGACAGAGACTGATGGAAAGTTGACACACACTCTCAAGGAAGAAGAGTCTGGAAGCAGCTAGCAATGGGGCAATTAAGGTCGTAGCACCTCAAAGATGAGAAACAGATGTTAGACTAGCCAACACCCCAAAAGAATCATGACAATAATCCACTAGACACATTGATTTAATGCCTGAAGGACAGTGACTAGCAGAACTTTGCCTGGATCTAAGCTAAAACTCAAGAGGATAAAAGGAATTCAGGACGATGGAAAATGAGCAAGAATCTCTGGTAGCTAGCAAGTCAGATCTCAGGTTACGATCTTGATCAACAGAAGGCAATCATACTAGACAACCTTTCCCTTCTGAAGAATTGTGTAAGACACTTAAGTATAATTCAAAATGGTGTGTTCATCATTTCTGCTCTTGCTATGTTAATTCCTTTTTATGAGTTCTAATTGTAAATCCCCTACTTGTTTTGTGGAGATTAGTCATCTTGATTCTATAGCTATAGGTAGATCTTTCCAAGGGCAAGTAAAGTCATAGGCATAGGCCAGTTTATAGCAATAGAAAAAATGAGGAAAGGTTTGTAGACCCTACTACCCTCTGAACACCAAGAAGACTAACTAACTTGTTATTACATAGCCAAACACCAACTAGCAGCAAGCTAATGGCAGGAACACAAGAAATTGAAAGAGTGGATAAAGTTGTCTATTTGGGTAATATGCTAAATGAAAAATGGGATCCTGAGGTAGAGATTAAAATACAAATAGAAAAAACAAGATCAACTTTGATAAAAATGTGACATTTGTTATGCAGTAGAGATCTAACTTGCTACGAAGATCTGAATAGTGAGATATTACGTATTCCTACTTTTGCTATATGGAGTCAAAGTTTGAACATTGACTAAAGCATCTGAAAAGAAAACCGAAGCTTTTGAAATGTGGATCTACAGACGGCTTCTAAGGATATCATGGGTTGACCATGTGACTAATGTAGGTGTGTTGCACTGGATGGATAAAGAACAAGAACTGCTTAAGACCATTAAACAAAGAAAACTCCAATACCTTGAGCATATCATGAGGAACGACAATGAGATTTCATGGTATCAATTTATACACATCAGGTACAGAGATATAAAATGGTTAGTATAGCAGATATGCATACAAATCAATGTCGTTTTTAAAAGCTGGTAATACCTGTTATTCAGATTAGTTGTGAAGCCTCACTCTTATGTCTAATGAAGTGGACTTGATCCATGAAAGCTAACATTAAAATATAGCAGTTAGCCTTTAAAATGCCACAATGTTTTTTTTTGTCTTTTTGTTTTGTTTAGTCTCTGATATGCTTGAAACATAGACTAACATGGCTACCATTTTAAAAAATTTCATACCAGAAATAACTTGTCAGAACTGGAAAACATTGCTGCTCAAGTTGGTTATTTTTCACCTCCAAGTACTGCTATTACTAAACAAATCAACAAGCCTGTGTTTGGAGACACAAATTGGCTTTGAAAATTTCCCCAAAATTATCTAATGGTACTTTCTATACTGAGTACTGTACAGTAAAACCTCGCATAAAGAGCGCCTTGCTGAGAGACTAAAAGTGGGGACTGTCATTTGAAGATGAAATCAGGCAAGATGGAACATCTGACTGCTTTTTCTCCAGCAATAACCTTTTGTTGCTATCTTTCCAAATTCAAAGTTTGTAACAAGGATTCATAAACTAGTGTTCTGACCTCTTTCTTAATACCCTTTCTAGATTAAGTTCTTAAATAATAGAATAACTGGGTTGGAAGGGGCCTCTTAGGCCAGGAGTTGGCAACCTTTTTAGATCAGGGGCTGAGTCACACTCCCTTAGATAGTTGAGGGGGCCGGACTGGTGCCCCCCACCATAAACGTGTCCCCGCGGCTGCTGTAAAAGTGTCAGCGGGTGCCGTAAATGCATCCATGGCAGGGGTGTGCTGGGCACCTTGGGAGGGTGGTGGGCAGGAAGTGATGGGGTGCCTATTGGTGGGGTTGGAGGGAGAAGTCCCATACATTCCCATTACCTCTGCCTGCCTCTGAGGGGTGCCAGTCGCTGGGGTGCACCGGGATGAATCCCTGTGGGCCAGCACACCACTGATCCATGGCCGATTCTGGTGGCAGTGGCTGTGGTGGCTGAAGCGAGTGCGTGGGCCAGATGATTTAGTGCCACAGGCCCCAAATCTGGCCTAAAATGGGCCATAGGTTGCTGACCCATTTTAGGCCATCAAGTCCAGCCCCCTGCTCAATGTAGGAATTTGAATCAAAGCAGATATGACAGATGGTTGTCCAATTCTATGCTTCCAGTGTTAGAGCGCTCAACACCTTTCGAGGCAGTTGGTTTCACTGTCGTGCTGCTCTGACCATTAAGTTTTTCCTGATATTCAGCCTATATCTGGCTCCCTGTAGTTTCAGCGCATTATGACACGTCCTGCACTCTGGGATGATGGAGAACAGATCCTTCCCTTCCTCTTTATGATCATCTTTCAGGTATTTGAAGAGTGCTGTCATATCTCCTCCCACTCTCCTTTTTCTCAATGCTAAACATGCCCAGTTCCTTCAGCCTTTCCTCATATGACTTGGTTTCCAGGCCTTTGATCATCCTTGTTGCACAATCTCGGTTGTGTCTTTGCTTCCTAGAAACCTTGTGAAAGCACCCCCTTAATTTTTAGACCAAGGGACCTGACTTATGCATCCTGGAGATCCTGCTGATATGACTAACTGTTAGGGAGCATAAGTCTTTGCTGCTCTCCTTAACTGGTTGTAAGGCCTATTGTGTTTGTGATGCCTTTAAGACTTTACTGCTGGGGCACACAGGTGCTGGGAGGCTTTCCCTCATGTGCTCCAAGGGCCAGTGTATTTAGGACAAAACAGGATTGCAAACCTTCAGCTACAATGCTCAACTTGCCTGAGCTTTAATGCTCACCTTCCTCTGCGGACAGTCTGGATGAAGATTCCTGTATCTTCCAGAGCCTGCTACTGTTCCTGCAGATGGCTTTTGCTGAATATGCCATCTGTGCTTCCTGGAGAAAGGAGAACTAACTGGGGTAAGCCTCCACCGGGAGGGAGGACAGAAGCTGTAGAACTCTTTGGCTTTGTTTGTGGCTACAGCTTGCCTTTACCCTGCTGAGCTGTTGCCGAACTGTTAATGGACTTGCATATAGCACAACCGTACTGTCTCGGTGAGGTCAACTGTGCAGCCCTAGAGAATATATCTGTTTTGTGTTACAGTTGTTGCACTGTATATACTTGCACCCTTCCACCTTATAAGTAAACCTGCTTTGAGTTTTCTTCTGCACCAAACTCTGGTCCGCCTGCCTTTCTTACAAGAGACCACTTGGCCAGGTGTGAACCTCTTGCTGGCCACTGCACCACTCTGGTGACCAATTACATCAACACTAACATTCTAGTTTCTGAACTGGGAAGAGAACTCCTGCGGCTGTAGAAGGGCTCATTCATGCACTAGGTTATTTCCCCAGTCATGTTATTCCTAAGGACATAGAATTAGGCTCAGATGCCTGATATGTACACTTGTGATTGAGCAAGTGTTTTAATGATCATCTTATTTCAATATTTAACAAGTTCTTTGAAGCCCAAAAAGGAATAATCAGCAACTATGCCAATAGCAAAAGCAGTACACTATTTCTCTTTGTATGACTCAGGTATGAAAGCTAACTACCTGTACTTGGTAAAGAAGTCAATGTGAATGATTTAACCCTGTGTTTGGAAGGGAGAAGGAAAGACGTTACAGGGGGAAATGGCCACAGCTGATGACAGCTGGGTGTTGAATAGCCAACTTTTGAACTTGCTCCTGTAACCAATCTTTTAATACAGCTCCTCCCCATGGGAAGTTTTACCTGCTTTAAGTCACTTGAGCTATGGAGCCCAGTAACCAGAAGGACAAAATACACATTGCACTGTGTTCTCAGTCTATGAATAACTGATTGAATACCACTAAAACAGGAACTGCCCATGGATATAAAAGGACTTAAAAAGAGTAATGAGACTAGCTACTGAATATATGGACCATCAGGAGAAAACAATACATTTATATGGTGTGGGTGGAATATATTTCTTGAAATGATGATCCTCATAGTGATGAGCCATGAAGACTGACCTGAGAATATAATGCAGTGACCTTTCATCCGCCTTCCGTATCGCAGCATGGCACCCATACCACTGATCCTAGTTCCGCGAATCACTTTCTGGTCCTGAGCCCTTTTGGCACACAAAGTCCTCGTCGACTCTAGGCCAGTTTTGATGAAGCTGCTGCCCTCCTTCAAGATGGATTCAAGTGGGGCGTAATTCACTTGGGGACCATCACCCCTGTGAATTTTGGCACCCAAGGCTATTAGTCCTTAGGGTTATCAGGTTAGTTAACCACCACCTGACACTCCACATTGAGTTGCTGGCAGTATGGTCTACTCTATTACCATAGCAGGATAACCTGGCCAGACACCATACTAATGTCTATGTGATGCAATACAAGGAGCATAATTGTAAAACACGATCCCACTCATATGCACTGAAGCCTGGGAGAGGAAGACTCCCATGAACATACCCCAAATATTCATAGGAATATACAGTACAGTATAGAATTTCCAAACATGTGAGCTGTTGTGCGAACCATGTCAAAGCCTTGACCATTCTGTAATAGAAGAACACCTGTCTCTAAGTAAACCATTTATTTTGCATAAGCACCTTTACAGATGCTCATTAAGGCTTGGCATTGCAATCCACAAGCATGTTACATACATTTTTCTGCGGTATATTACAAAATTATTTCACCCAAACATTTAACTTTGTTCTTTTATTCAGAAAATGCTTCAAAGTCTTGCTCTAAGTCCAAGACAAGGGCATCCACAAAGTCTTCTAATGATGGGTGCTTCTGAAGCATACCTAAGGAAAACATAAGGAGGTGATTAGATTTAGAAAGAATATTGCTGGCATAATTGTTAAGAGGCAACCCAAGCTCAGAACAAGTTGAGCCATGCTGAACCACTCAATTACAACTGTCAATCTCACAGGCAAGAACAGAATCAGCTTTTATGATAAGTGATTTATAAATGCCATATGATCGATCAATGTTTCACCAGTATCACAGGTTTGAAAATACTGGCTGAAACCTTGTCCCATAAATTGAACATAAAACATTTCAAGTTTCTCTCCTGAAGAACCCAAGGCTTTCATGGAATCCCTTTTATGCTAGGGAAGCGTTTGAGGCCAAGAAATGGGAAAAACTGTAATTTCTGAAAATTGCCACTGGTGGTAATCTTAACAGCAGTGATTTTTGGAAATTGCACTCTCCCTCTTCATTCTGCAGCCTCCAATAATAATAATAATAATAATAATAATAATAATAATAATAATAATAATAATAATAATAATAATAATAATAATAATAATAATAATAATAATAATTTATATCCCACCCTACTGGTGCAAGCACCACTCAGGGCGGCTACCAACAAAGGAAAAAATATACAATATACAGTATGCAATATCTTAACCTATAAAGAGGGGTGTTAACCGTATACACACCTGCATCATATCCTGTACCGAGCCGCCTGCACTCGCCCGAACCCGGATCACAGAGCACCACAACATTGCCGAAGCAACAGCCCCACAAACGGGAACAAAGGGAAACAACTTCAATTCCCAATGTCCTCTGTGCCGCACCTCAGCCAATCAGGCTGAGAGGCGCGAGTAAAAAGAACGTTGGGAAACGCGGCACACCCAATTGTAATCGAGCCTCAGGAAAAAAACCACCGCACGAACGCAAACAAAACAAACAAAACTCCAAGTCCCAGCATCCTATGTGCCGTGAGCACTTCAGCCAATCAGGCTGAAGGGCACGAGCGCCCAGAATGCTGAAAAAGCTGGCGCGTGAAAAATAAAATAAAAACAACGGGAGCGCAAGTCCACCGCAGCCAGACGCAGCGCCTCACGGCTTCGCAAACAAACACACACAAACAACCACAGCGAGACCACTGCCGACCTTCTTTCCCAGAGCAACAGGGAGAAGAGGGACTCCCTCTCCTCCCCGCCGAAGACACGGCGAGACCACCGCCGGTCTCAAGGTCAGTTGAGCCGGGGTGGAAAAAAATACCACCAGCAGGCAGCAGTTCATCAGGGGAAGCACCTGGCGGATGACTGGCTGCTGCCTTTGTACTTCTGATGGAGGTAATACAAAAGCAGAAGCCAGCAAGGAAGAGCACCACCCCTTACGGATCGTTGCCTGCTGATCTCCGGTTAGGTAAGCCAGAAGAAAAAGGATACAGAGAGGAGAGAACCATCATCAGGCAGATAGCTCTTTTCTGCCTCCTTTTTACCCAAACTACCTAACGAACCTTACCGGGGGAAGAGCAGGCTGACTGCCGGCTCCTCCTTTTCCCCATTGCTGTATCGAAACCAAAATTCGAAGCAGCAATGGAGAAAAGAGGAACCGACAGGCAGCCTGTTCTTCATGCAAAAGTACATACCAACAACAAAACCAAACATTTACCCAAAACGCCAAACACCAAAAATAATAAAACACAAATAAATAAATAAACAAACACATTAAACAACAAAACAATAAACAACAAAATCCACAAACAAAAACACCCAGACACCATGAAAGCACAGAAAAAACACCTAACTACAATACGAAAATACCTAACTCAAGCAACAAAAATACCACAAATTAAACAAATAATCACAAAAGAACTCAGAAACATAAAAACCAACTAGAAATAAACAAAACAATTAAACACATCTAAAACCCAAAAAAACCACAAAAGAAGAAACAGAAACACCTACCAGTCCAACACCAAAAATCATAAACAAAACAAAAAACAAAACCCAGATTAAAAAAACCCAGAGAACTCATCAGCACGTCCTCTCTCCACGACTCCGGAACAGAAATGAAGAAACAAAGACTACTTACCGGAAGAAGCCCCACCTAGAGGCCGGGAGAGAAAAAACAAGTCAAACAAAAAGAGAATCCAACACTATTACTAACAGCCCCACCTAGAGGCCACAAGAGTAAAAACAAGTCAGAAAAAGAAGAAATAAATCCAAATCACAAATAAATCTAATAAAATAGATTAAAAAAGTCACAAACCACAAATACAAAACGCCTCCACCCAAACCACCCTTAACCAAAAAAAAACAAAAAAACAACAACAACCCCCTCCCCCCCAAAAAAACTCCCCAGCTGGCCAGGCACAAATATGCTAGTACAATATAATAAACACCATGTATAAGAAATCCCAAAACAATATAATATAATACAAAAATACACATCCCCATGGAGTCCAAAACTCAAAACCGCAAATGAATACAGGGCTCAACGTCAAAAGAGTCCTCAAGAGGAAGCACCATCGTCCTTTTTGGGGGCCCTCCAAGCAAGCACCTGCCTCGCATCCCCGGACCGAGTGGCATGGGTCCTGGGGAGAGGCAGCACAGTGGCGGCGGCTCCAGTGTCATCTCCTCTTTGAGAGGGCGAGGCTCAGAGATGGAGCAGCTGCCTCGCATCCCCGGACTCTGGCTGAGGACAGAGACAGGAGTTCATTCCGTTGTACAGTACTCAGGTCTCGAACTGCTAACCTTCCAGTTGTCAAGTTCAGCGTCTTAACCACTTGAGCCACTATAGTCTCTTGCTTAGCATAGTAAAGTAGGTCAAACTGAATCTGCTGAATGTACAGAGGGGTTTATTCCCCAAATTTCCACTAATTCAAGGCCTTCTCTACTGTATCCTACTATCTTAAGAGACATGATTTGAATCTTTGTGTAGTGATGAGAAAGCATGTACTTGCTGGGCTCTCTCCATTGTTGTGTCCCTTTTGCACAGTCTCAGTCCAAATACTGAAAGGCAGATACCCATTGTTGTGATCTTGCTCAACATGCCATTTGTGTACTAGCTCACTTATGGACAGTGAATGGTACTTAGGCTACAAATTCAGTAGGGTGCCCATGTACTAATGTCATTGGGCATCCCAGAAACTCCTGCTCCCAAATATCCAAACATACTTTACAGAAGAGCAAATGTATTTATAGATTAATTATCACACTATTTTTCATGCTACTAACATGTTAAATATGAAACTGGGAAATTTATAATATTACCCTGCACTGGAAGAACAAAACATTTTATGTAAATACTACTTGCCCTTTGAAGTTAGAAGTGCCAAGATGAGTGTAACTTGGCTGTATTCTTTTGCTTTCAGAATACCTAGTATAATTACTTAATATAATTTAGTTGCCTCAAACGATTTGGTTTCTTTGGAAATAATAATAAAAATAATAATACAAAACTGAACTCTTCCACTGAGCCCTGTAATCAGCTTCTACAAGAGCCAACTGGTTTCATTATGTATTTATGATGGCACACTAATAGCTCTGAAAAAGTAGAAACAAACACCCAAGCCAGGAAAAGAGTCCAGCTCTTGAGGCAATTTGAAGTTGTTATTAGAAAAACTTCTTCCTAGGATCTCAGCAGATCATGATTTTAATTAAGCTTAAAATATGTGCTTTGCAAGTGACAACAAGAGTGCTCTAAAAGACAGTTGATAAGTAACGCAAATTATGAAAGAGAAAAAATACATAAAATATCAGAATTAAAATGCAATAAATCTATATATATAAAACAGAGGTAAGGTCTTGTATGTCCTCAATCAGTTCACACTCCTCTGAACGGATGTTGCCAGGACTTGCCACACGCCTACCTTGGCCTTTGGAGAGGTACATTGGAGGTGTGTGTGTGTGTGTGTGTCACAAGCCCCATGGGGGGTGGGGGTGGGGGGTGTATGCCCCTATCAAATCCTAGGCCTATCTGACAAAAATAAAGTCCACACTCGTTAAAGTGACATTGTCATTGAGAAGCCAAGGAGGATCATATGAAGGTAACAATGGACTTTATAGAGTATAACATAAAGTAAGTGATAAAGAAATCATAGTTCTTGAGCGCCAAATGAGATCTAACAAAGACAGCTGCCATTTTAAAAGCGATTAACTTGTTTTATTGGCATAGTCTGACCGTAATTCTACCTGATCCCTCCCAAGCCTATGGCAGCTATAGAGATTGCCTCTTTGAAGTCCTATACCTTCCACATACAACATTAGAGTTAATCACACCTTTTCTGGGAATGGCATCCTCCAGCCTTCAATCATCTATAGCTGAATCATGGAAATAGTGTAGCAAAGAACAGCTTGATTCTTATTCTGAATTTCATAATTATTTTGATTCCATTAGCTAAGTTCAAAATTGTTGCTGCTTACTGCTCCCTCTTAAATTACCAAGAACATCAAAATGATGGACAGGTTACTTACCTGTAAATGTAGTTCTTCGAGTGGTCATCTGTGAATTCACACTAATGGGTTAACTCTCTTCCTGCGCTAGTGTATCGGAACCTATCAGAGTTTTGAGAGCCAATGGGCCCTCCCCTTCTGACTATATAATGCCTCACCCAGCAGCTCTCCTCAGTTCTACTCATCCGTCAAAGTAAGTTAAATGTAGCAGGCCAAGGGGAGGCCAGGTGGGTCATGTGAAATCACAGATGAGCACTCGAAGAACTACATTTACAGGTAAATAACCTGTCCTTCTTCATTGTTGTTGTTCAGTCGCACAGTCGGTTCCGACCCTTTGCGACCCTATGGACCATTGCTCTCCAGGCGCCTCTGTCCTCCACCATCCCCCTCAGCCCTCCCAGCTCTGTGCCCATTGTGTCTACAATGCCATCTAGCCATCTCATCCTTGGCCTCCCCCTTCTTCTTTTGCCCTCCACCTTTCCCAACATCAATGCCTTCTCAAGTGAATCCTCCCTTCTCATTTGATGTCCAAAGTATTTCAGCTTCATCTTTACTATTTGACCTTCCAGTGAGCATTCAGGGTTAATTTCTTCTAAGATTGACCTATTTGTTCTCCTCGCTGTCCAGGGTACTCTCAAAACCCTCCTCCAACACCACATTTCAAAGGCATCTATTCTTCTGCGTTCAGCCTTCCTAATTGTCCAGCTCTCACATCCGTACATTACTACTGGGAAGACCATTGCTTTGACTATTCTAATTTTTGTTTTCAGTGTGATGTCTCTGCTTTTCACTATGTTCCCCAGGTTTCTCATTGCTTGTCTCCCAAGAATCAGTCGCCTTTTTATTTCATGGCTACAATCCCCATCTGCAGTGATCTTTGATCCCAAAAAAGTAAAATCTGTCACTGCTTCTACTTCTTCCCCATCTATCTTCCAGGAACTGATTGGGCCTGTTGCCATTATCTTGGTTTTCTTGATATTTAGTCTCAAGCCAGCTTTTGCACTCTCCTCCTTCAGCCCAACCAGGAGGTTCTTTAGGTCTTCCTCACTTTCTGCCATTAGGGTGGTATCGTCTGCATATCTCAAATTATTGATGTTTCTCCCAGCGATTTTAATCCCATATTGTGATTCCTCCATCCCTGCACTGCGCATTATGTGCTCTGTGTATAGGTTGAATAGGCATGGTGACAAAATGCAGCCTTGTCTTACTCCTTTTCCTATTCCAAACCATTCTGTCATTCCATGTTCTGTCCTAACTGTTGCTTCTTGGTTCATGTACAGATTTCTCAGGAGGCATATGAGGTGCTCTGGTATTCCCATCTCTTTAATTACTTGCCACATCTTGTTGTGGTCCACACAGTCAAATGCCTTAGTGTAGTCAATAAAACAGAAATAAACTTGTTTCTGGTATTCCTTTGTTTTCTCCATGATCCAGCGTATGTTGGCAATGTGGTCTCTAGTCCCCCTGCCTCTTCTGAAACCTGCCTGCACCTCTGGTAATTCTCTTTCCACATGCTGCTGAAGTCTATCCTGTATTATCTTGAGCATCACCTTACTGGCGTGTGGGATGAGCGCGATTGTTCGATAATTTGAACATTCTTTGGCATTGCCCTTTTTTGGGATTGGGACGTACACTGATCTTTTCCAATCCTGTGGCCATTGTTTTGTTTTCCAAATCTGTTGGCATATTGAATGCAGTAATTTGACGCCGTCATCTTTTAGCGCTTTGAAAAATTCAACTGGGATCTGTGAATGCACACTAATGGATGTTGACTAGCAAGCTACCCAAAAGACAGGTGGGGTGCCACATGAACAGGAACATATATAGAAAACATACTCAGACAATGCGCAAATGAAAAACTGCAACAAACTTTACTGTCAATCAGTAAACACATTACAGTAACAGAAGTGCATGACTGAAAGGCAAAAACAGTACATTCCACATACACCTTGACCTGTTTATCTGATGACCTCAGAGAGTATGGTCTGGCCAAAATCAGTCACCCCCCTGAGCCCTTACATCTAATGTTTAACAAAGGTCACTGGCTCAGACCAGGAAGCCGCATTACAAATATCTTGCAAATCAGTGCCCCTGAGCCATGCTGTTGAGGTGGACACTGCCCTAGTAGAATGGCACCTTATACAGTCTGGTAGTGGAATACTGGCAAGCTGGTAACAAGTATGAATGACGTAAACCACCCATTTGGATAAACATTGTGAAGAAATGTTTAACCCTTTTTTTCTGACCTTTATAGGAAACAAACAATCTGTTAGACCTCCTAAAGGAGGACGTTCTGTCCACATAAAAGGCTAATGCTCTGCGGACATCTAACATATGCAAAGATCATTCAAAATCATCCTGAGGATGTTTATAAAAAGAGGGTAACACAATAGGCTGATTAACATGAAAACTGGAGACTACCTTGGGTAGAAAACTAACATCAGTATGTAGCACAACCTTGCCTGGAAAAAATTGTGTAAATGGGTAACGGGTAGTCGACTTGGAGCTGAAGTCACTGCAAGAAGGCTACTTTACAAGAAAGTAGATTCAGGCTAACAGAAGCCAATGGTTCAAATGGATGATGCCTTAAACGTTGCAACACTACAGATAGAAACCACTGAGGCAGCGGAGTTTTCCTATCCGGAAAACAGTTCTTAAGCCCAAGAAGAAATCTCTTGACAGTCCTGTCCCTAAACAAGGCTTTAGCAGTCATGCCCTTGGGCTGAAACACCACTATAGTCGAGAGATATAGGCCCTTCTCTTTTAAGGTTAGGAGAACTCTCAATACGGTCTTCGTATCAACAGGTAAGTACTTCTCTTTGTTCGCAACAGCAAAAGAGACAAATCTTTTCCATTTATATTTGTATAATCTCCTGGTTGAAGGCTTCCTGGAGTTAACCAGGATAGTCCAAATCATGTCAGTACCCTCCAGGCCATCAGCCGCAGGGTGTCCAACTCCAGATGGAAGATCCTCCCCTCCCTCTCAGACAGAAGATCTGGCCACACAGGGAGGGAAAGATGTTCCACCGCCAGAGTGCAAAGGGTTGAGAACCAGGTTTGTCTTGGCCACCATGGCGTGACTATTACTGCCGCAAGTCGGTCTGTCAGTAGACGTGACACTATCCTGCCTATTAGCAGAAATGGGGGAAAGATGTACAGGTTTTCCCGTCCAGGGAACGAGAAAGGCACACACACACACACCCCATGAGTTCTGACTGACCCCTGCTCTTGAACAGAAGCGTGCCAGCCTTTTGTTTTTCTGGGAGGCAAAGAGGTTGAGGGAAAGGGCTCCCATCTGTCCCAAAGTTGATTTAATAAGTCTGGTGCAGTTCCCATTCGTGCGACCCCTTGTGTCCGTGATCGAGACTGAATGCAATGTAATTGTCTGTGGTTGATACATGCACTGCTATCAGAAATATGTGATGCTGGATGCACAACTCTCACAACAGGGTGCACATGGAAAGCAGGGATGTTGAATGTGTCCCACCTTGCTTGTTTATATAATAAAAAACTGTTGTGTTGAGCTCCACTCGGGGGACACCCAAATGAGGCTCCTTTAATGTCCCCAAGAGCTGGGACGGAGACGGGAGCTCAATCTGTTATGAAGTACCCAGGTCTCGAACTGCCAACTTGCCAGCCTTCCAACTAACAAGGCAAGCTTCTTAACTGCTGAGCCACCACAGTCCCAATTAGCTACTCATCTATAAAGAAGAATTTAAGGATTAGTGCACGCTACTATGTGCACACTTTAGCAAATGCCATCTGAAATAGAAATACAGTGGAACCTTGTATAACGAACGACCCCATAGCGACTAAATCGCATAATGAATAGGTTTTTAAAGAAAATGGCGCCCCACATAACAATTTTTCCTATGGAAAAGAATCGTACAACAAATTTTCAGTAGGAAAAACCACTTAGCAAAAAATCGTATGACGACAAAATCGCATAGTGAACAGACTTGTAGAATGAATTAAAATAGTTATACAGGGTTTTACTGTAAAAAGATACAGTTGGAAGCATGCTTAGTTTTCAAACAGTTTAAACATATCAACTATAGACGTTGCCCAAAGGCATACCGAAGAAAATAGGGACATAAAGGTGACAATATTACCTTGAACCATGAGCATAGGTTCTTTCCCCCCGCCATGTGCCAACATTTCTCTGCGGTAACGTTCACCCATTGCCCTGAAGGAAAAGATGGTGTCATTACTGCCACCTGCAATCACAATTAGTTCCGTTTCCTACCACACCTGTCTCCAGGTTCCTTGCTGAACTGACACAGATAAAAATCTAATGAAAACTGGCACTTTAATCTTACGTGTCTGTTATCGAAAAGACAACCAATAAATTAAATTGTATCATAACATGCTAAGCTTGAAAAACTGGTTACATCTACAAAATATGACAGAATCTCTCACTTTATCCACTGGTTACTCAGACAGTAACCTTCAAGTGTGGTAAATAGAACAGTGCAATTAATTTACATTGTTATGGTTTACAAAAATGACATGAAAATGTAAATCTGAATGTTCACACTGTATTATAAAATCCTTTTTTTATATAATAAAATTGGCAGTGGAGGCCAATTCCAACGTAACAATCATGTGGCTGTGTTTTAAACATTGTAGTGTTGCTTCTAGATAGGGAATTCTGCAAGGGACAATAATTAACTCCCCACAGGCATCTAAGTAGAAATTGATTAATAAATTTTTTAAAATGGAAATTGCATATAAACAAGAGTTGACTGGGGAAATGGAGTGTAGGATCTCCACAGGTAATGTGAGCATATGACCTTGGCACTCCAGCTGTTCTTAAACTTTAATTCCAAGAAGCCCAAGTCTCTGTGAATCCACATGAATGGGTTTACTGCACTTATGGGAATTAAAATCCAAGAAAACATGGAGTGCCAAGGTGCGCCATCACTGGAATATACAGACACAGAGCAGGATGAGGTTCTTCAGATATTTACCTCTGCTGAGGAGTGAGCTGAATAGGAACTTCCTATTAACAATAAAGGAATCAAACCACCTCCAGTATGAAAAACAATATATGCTGCAGGCAAACATAGATCTTTCATTTCTCAGCTATCATAGCAGAAAGCAGGCTCTTTTGTGCTTCTCATTGCCTATTGAGGATCTTCTCCAGGGCCCCAAAGGATTCTGTATCTCCATGAAGCCTTTATTTGTTGAACCATTTCCCAACAATTGTGGAGAAAATATTTCACATCGCAGTTGATAGGCTCTAATATGAGATTTGCTATGCTTACTATGTTTCTTGACGCCTGGATGTGAAATATTTCTGTACATCCCTAACAGTTCTACTTGCCCATAGGTTTGAGTGGCCAGTTCCAGACTTGGTAGCATTTTAAGACATTGACAGTTGATTGCAACAGAGCCATTTAGCAGGTACTGTACAGCTTTTGAGATTGTAGAGGTGCAATGAAGGGCAGAAGGCACCAGTCCAAAAGATAGCTCAACACACATTTTGCAAATGCCTTAATTTTGCCACCAACATACCAACAGGAAGCATTCTGCAGCACACCTATAATCATCAGTAGATTCTGGATCAGTGACTATGAAGTACAGTGGTACCTCGAGTTACAAAATTAATGTGTTCCTCAGGATGTTTCATATAACAAAAAAATTATAACTTGAAATGTCATTTCCCATAGGAATGCATTGAAAACCTTTCTTCTGATCTCCAGAACTGATTGATTGGTTTTCAATGCATTCCTATGGGAAATTGCATTTTGAGTTACGATTTTTTTTGCAATTTAAATTCATATTGTGAGGCATTATTTTCAATGAATTTCCTTTTGTAACTCGAAAATTATGTTACTCAAGGTGTTCGTAACTCGAGGTACCACTATACAGAAAAACGTCATCTCTGGTAGTATCCCTTCCATGCTTACTACAGTATCTCCCATTCCACAATACTTTGTATCCTTTAAAATGGTGTCAGACACAAATCCTTACTTCTATTAACAGTAAGTCAAAAGAGAGAGGAAAGCAAAGCTGGCACAGCTGCTGCAAACTAATAAACTGACATGCTTCTCTGAAATAGCAAAAGTTTGGTTCCTGTTCAATTCACTCCGCAACAAAGGTAACTATTTGAAAAAAAAACATTGTTGAGCCTTGTGTTTCTGCATGCAAAAATTGCCTGTGGTTCCAGACTGCTTTTTCCACACGTGTCCATATGCCTAGCCATCTAGATCGGGGGTGCCCAAACTATGGCCCATAGGCTGGATCAGGCCCCAAAGCCAATTGATCCGGCCCATGCTGCCCTCGTCACTACTGGAAGAAGTAAAATGCACCCATATGGCACCCTGTAGTTTGGGCACCCCTGGTTTGAGCAGAGAAAATGGCAGCTTAAAATCTCATCCTGTTGCAAAACAGATTGCAAGGCGCGTTTCCACTTCCATTGAGAGGAACCACATAACCAGCCCGCTGAACCCATGGCCCGAAAAGTTTGGGTACCCCTGATCTAAACAAACAGAAAATGTGGAGCATTTATAGTTCCTAAATCCACCTACAATAAATAGGTGTTTCACTCCTGCATTTAAAGATACTGCAGTACTGGTTTAAAAAAAACATTCATACAGATGTAACAAAAATTGCTTGCTGTCTGGTAACTCCATAGCACTTACTTAAAAAAATATCTTGCAGTGCTCTGCATTTTATTTTCATACCTGCTGAAGGGGTCCTGCACAAAACACTGTTTCCATACCATGGTTGCCACAGCCCTAGACATGAGGTAGGAATAATATTTGGCTCCGTAACCCACAAGATGGCTGAACCTGAGTTGCCAGGCCTGTATAAGGAGAAAAGGGGGAAAATGATTGTTTTAAAACTGAAGCAGTAGTTTATAAAACTATTAAACTCAGGTGACATGTATAGACAGCAGAGGGGAAATTAACCCTCAATAACATTGAAAAACAAAATTCAAACATCTTAACTCCTCTGATCTTGCTAATTTCTCTAAAAAATAGACAGTACAAAGAAGTACTGCACAACAAGCCTAACAGACAACTGTATTAGAGTTTACACACATTATTTTGGAAGTTTAAACAAGACAGTTTCCATGTTAAGAAGTGCAGCATTGTTTAATTTTCTATAGAGCAACATACAACGTTGTTGTAGCACTTGGAAAAATTAAGCTTGCAATTATCTGTCAAAAAGAAATCAAGAAAATTCCTTGCTACTTTTAAAATAACACCTGCCTGCATGTTAGAATAGAAGGGCAGAGGTAGCTTCTTCTTCCATGTCTAGGCCAGATGTAAAACTGCCAAAATGAAGGCACCTTTTGGCAAGTTCATTCTGCAGTTCCTTTTGCCTGATCTAGTGTGAGAAAGATTAGCCAGCAACACGAGGTTACTGTTACCAGGGTACGCCTGATTGTGGTTATAAAATACCACAATTTTCGAGGAGGCTCTTTCTGTGTATCCCAGATATATATACATAACATACAGTCTTTCGCTGGTTTGGCTGCGTATTTACATCAGATTGTTTTCATCCGTTCCTCGATGGCTATTTAGCCATACAGTGCTAGGTTTTACAATTAATTACGTGATTCTTCTTCCAAGTATTTCTTTAAGTAACACTGTGTAGAGCCGTGATGGTGAACCTTGGTACGCCAGATGTTCTTGGACTTCAATTCCCAGAAGCCCAAGCACCTGTGAATCCACACCAATGGATTTGCTGCGATTAATTCAGCCCGCGCCACCCTCGTTGCTCCTGGAAGCAGAAGTAAAACCCGCCCGTCCAGGTGCGTTTTACTTCCGCTTCCAGGAGCGACAAGGGCGGTGTGGGCTGGATGAATTGCAACAAACTCATTTGTATGGATTCATGGGGACTTGGGCTTCTGGGAATTGAAGTCCAAGAACATATGGAGTGCCAAGGTTAACCATCACAGATGTAGAGCGTTGCTAAAGTTACTAATATTTCTCTAAGACCAGGCAAAACAGGACACCAATGTCGGAGAGACAATGCCCGTGACACTGTATAAATTGAAATCAGAGGACACGTTCTCTGCAGCTGCCCTTTTTATAGAGACATCCAGAACAAGTTCATATCTCTGTTGCTCTGCAAGTATCCTGGCCAGTCAAACAGCACATATACCCACTGGTTGCTTTCAGCTAAAAGGCCCACCCTCACCCACAACACTGCCAAGGTTCTGCGCCATAGTGTGTAAGATCAGAAAAACAATCCTGGCAGGTCCTTCAGCTAAATAAACTACTAGCGCTACAGTATAGGCTTAGTAATAGCTGTAACATTATTGATCTTATGTATTAACATTACTTCTCCCTAACTCTGAGCAGAAACACTCCTTTTTAAGCACCCTCATTTTAACTTCTGTCTTTTGATATCTTTTAAGTACCCTTATTATAGCTTCTGTTCCTTTTGCTTGTACTATGCTGGTCTTGGACCGTAATAAAGATTGATTGATTGATATTTGGATCTTATTCTTTATTCCATTTTAAATCAAAGGGGTGTACCATGCAGTCACAAAACTTGGAATATTATTACTTGAAAGCACAGTCCTATTATTTGGAAAGAAACCTATGTTCAGTACAACCATAAGGTAAATGTATAAAAGACTGCAACCTTAAAAGCCTCTATGGTGCAGTGGTTAATTTGCAGCACTGCAGCCTAAACTCTGCTCACAATCTGAGTTCAATCCCAATGGGTTGAAAGATAACTCACCTTCCGTCCTTCCAAGGATGGTAATCTCAGCTTGGGGAGGGGGGGGGACCAAAATGCTAATTACCGAATTTGCCGGCGTATAAGATGCATTGGAGTATAAGTCGCACCCCGTTATTACCAAAATAGCCCACCATAGGCCACTATATACAATACAAGACACTCCATTTTTCCAGTGTATTTTAAGGGGCGGGAGTGGTACCTTGTGAAGAGTATGCTTTTAGCACTATGGGGCAGTATATACAGTAAATGTAACTGCTATTGCTAAATAGTATCTGAACATTGAACAGCCTCTCTCAAATTATTGGTAAAATATATCCTTTGTCTTAATTAAGTAAAATATTCCTCATGTTCTAGTAAAGGTAAAGGTTTCCCTTGCTCGAAAGCCAATCGTATCCGACTCTAGTGTTCAGTGCTCATCTCTGTTTCAAAGCCAGCGTTGTCTGCTTCTGCAGGCGTTTCCGTGGTCATGTGGCAGGCATGACTAGACACCAGAGCGCATGGAATGCTGTTTACCTTCCCACTAAAGTGCTCCCTATTTATCTACTTGCAATGTCTTGCTTTCGAACTGCTAGGTTGGCAGGAGCTAGGACAAACACGGTTGTGGTTGTGGTGGGGAAATGACTGGTTAATATGACTCCTAACCAGAGATTCTGCTTTGTTCAAACTTTTGCAAAGCTTGGTGAAATTAGCTTTTGGGGCCACAACACCCAGAATTCCCCGACCAGCACAGCAAGGGTCTTTTTGGGAGCTGTAGACCCTCCCCAAAAGTAAATTTCCCAACTATGAGCTTCTGTCCCAGGGGTTCTCAACGTTCTCCAGCCGCAAACCATGTCCCTTCAGACAGCTGAGCGGGCAGGACTAGTGCCGTAAAATGCATCCACGGCTGTCGTAAACACATTTATGATAGCTGTGGACTCATTTACAGCTGTCACAAATGCATTTACATGGCCATAAATGAGTCTGCAGATGATCCTGGTGATGGCGGCCAGATTGTTTGGCACCATGGGCCGTAGGTTGCGAACCCCTGTTCTATCTTTTCAGCGTAGAGGCTTTGCAATGAAAACTTCACCCCTGGAAACCCCCTGTGCCCAAAGGTGTGTGCATCCAATACAATTTGGGCTTTGTTTTAGCAGGACTGCAAGGCTTTGGGCTGCCCTGGTGGCACAAGGGTTAAACTGCTGTATTGCAACTGAAAGGTTATGAGTTCAGTCACAGGTTATGAGCCTTCAGTCACAGCAGTACTTGAAGAGCAATGTAAAAGGAACACTGATTGTTTTCCTGTGAGGTGATAGGGATAATTACAGAGGAGGAGGTGTCCCTATTTATAGACTCAAACAGAAAACCCAAACTTAGTACAGGGATTTGAGGGTTCTTGTCATTTACAAGATGGTACACACCAGTAGAGAACTGGGAGAGTGGTTGCCTCAGCAACATCTTGCCTTTAAGTGCCACATGCAGTGATGTGTGGTCTGGCTTGTTGGTGGTGGATGAGGCAAGGGCTCACTGTTAATGAAGCCATGCGTATAGTGACAAAATGCCTCAAACCTACACCAGTTGAGAAAATATACCTTCTTGTTGGTATCACTCCACCTAAGATTAGGAGAGAAATAGCAGCAGGTGCTGAGAGAACTAATCAAGAGAATGACCCTCGACATCTTCTGAAGGGATATGAGCCTCAAGTCCACCGGCTCAGATCCAAGAAGAGCTTTATGGCAAGAACAAACATTCTTGAGGGTACGCAAGAGCAAAACCAAATTAAAAGATGGAGGAAGGAGCTCACTAGGCAAGGGACATCATTAAAGGAGGATATAGCTGAGGAACTGAACATCCCCGATGTTACTTGGAGGACCCTGAATAGGTTGAGGGTTGGAGTCCCTAAATGCAAGATCAACATTGGGGGCTGCTGGCGGACAACAACACATAATGTGAATGTGGAGAGATACAGAATACAGTAATACCTCATACAAAATCCGCTTCGTACAACATCAAATTCATACAACATTGCCTAATTTCTTGAAAAAAGTTACCTCATACAAAGTCACTCGACTTTGTATGAGGCATTCGGTTTTTCCCAGGTTGCATTGTGCCTGGGCAGTATAAAAGACATGACACATGCGTGCATTGCTCTTGTGGGTTTTGAGCGTGATTTTGGATTTTTGAATTTTTCATCAGAATTTTTAGAATCATTCCTGGGATTTTTGCAGCATTCTTCAGGTTCTTGGACAATCAGGGTTGTTTGACATGTTTTTGTAATGTATTTAGCCTTTAGACAATGTTTTCTTAAAGTTCTGTCAGTTTCCTGTCTGTTTCCTTGACTTTGCCCTGAAGTCTGCACTGTTACAGTACAATGTATTTCTATGGAAACGACGTATGAGGCATCGCGACAAGGATTTGGACGTATGAGGCATTGCGGCTAGGATTTTGCATGCCTCATACAAAGTCCAAATCCGTATAAAGTCCAAACTTGTGGAACCAAGTTTGGACGTTGTATGAGGTATCACTGTACAGCTCATTTACTGGTCTGCTGATTACTGCCAGAAACATGCACCGATGAGGACTAATCACAAAGCCAAGAAAGTGGCTTCATTTTGGCAGACTATGGTTTGAAGAGGCAAGGGCAGTCATTCTTATTCTCCAATGTAAAAGCAGCACCTTTACCACTACTAGGGATGGGACTTTAGAGTTTCTTCTTCTTTTTCTGCCATATCCAAATCTCAATATAGGCAATCATCATGGCAATCAACCATGAAGACTGTCCTGAGAATATAATCCAGTAGCATTTCATCTGCCTTCTGCATCACAGCATGGCCCCTGTATCACTGATCTAGTTTGCAAGTCACTTTCTGGTCCTGAGCCCTTTTGGCACGCAAAGTCCTCCTCAGCCCCAGGCCAGGATTAATGAAGCTGCTGCCCTCTATCAAGATGGATTCAAGTGGGATTTAATCCACTTGGGGACCATCACCCTTCCCTGTGGACTTCGGTACCGTTAGTTCTCAGGGTTGTTAGGTTAGCTAACCGCCAGCTGACACTCGGCATTGAGTTGCTGGCAGTATGGTCTACTCTATTACCATAGAGTCTAAACCCGTCTGTCCAGGGTTAGGGTTTCTGGAACTACAAATCCCATAATTATCCATTTTGGAACTATTACCTGCCCCAAACTAGGTAATTTTTGCACTATTACTAATAATAATACAGCCAAAATCCAACTATGAAAAATGTGTATGTAGAGCAAATGCACAAGCAGTTTTCACAGTTTGCTGTTTGTTGCTTGATTCTAATTATTTTGAAGCAATTATTTAAATTTAATCTCGGACTTCTCACCATCTTTAATTTTTTTTGTAACAATATACTTAAACATAAGGTGATATACAAATTTTATGTTTGCTCTTGTCTAACACAAAGATGCACTTTGAATAAAAGGGGAAAACATGGCGTTAAATACAGCCATGCTAAAGTGGGACTATAAACCAACTAGTATTTCCAATAGTGTGTGACTGCATCAGTACTATATTTTTGTACTGAAACAGACTTCCAGGAGATGGTAATAATCACTAGTGTCTTGGGTTTGTTGCATTCACTTTCAAATCCTGACATTGTGCTTCCCACAAAAATGTCTAGTGGAAATAGATCGTTCCTAGGCACGAGTATTTCAACTCGTTTAATCTTTGTCACCACATAATCTTTTTTAAAAAATTAAATTTATTTATTTAGCGTATGACATTGGTACACATTGAGTCAACATATAACAAGAAAAAATATAAACTATATCAAACTAAACATTATTTTATAAACAAACATCTATACAATTCATATATTTGATTGCACTAGGAGTTGCCCTTAAAAAATCTTCTAATTTAAATAGTCCTCTAATAAATTATAATAAATTAAAACAATCCTCTAACCCAGGGGTTCCCAAACTTTTTGCACCGTGGGCCGGTCACGTGGTTGAACGGGCCAGTCATGTGGTTCCTCCTGCCATAAAACACATCTGCAGCTGTCGTAAATGCATTTATGACAACCGTGGGTGCATTTACGGCAGCATTTTGCACATGTGCAGGCGTGTTTGCGCATGTGCTTCTGTTAGTGGTGCAGGCCTGATAATTTGGTGCCATAGGCTGGATCCGGCCCACAAGATGTAGTTTAATCACCCCTGCTCTAACCTTTCAGATTTTCTCTTGGAATCCTGCCCTCCTCCTGGCATGCATACAATTAAGTAGAACACACATCTTACTGAAGGTCATGTTTCTAAGTTACAAGCAAGCTGATGAAGTCTTCAATTATATTATCTGCTCCTGTAAAACATGTAATATGTCCTGAAAAAGCTGTAGAAAAACATTCCAAGAGTTCATTAAGTAGTGGTGTATTCTAGAGCATAGCCCAAGGGTTATGATAATATACCATCTGTGGGTCATGTTCCTGCTTGTTTTTTTCATACAGTGTAACTAAGAGAAATGACGGTGAATTACTCTTCTACAAACTAATAGTAAAAGATGCCTGTTTCTGATCAACACATGGTCAATTCACCATGATTTCTCTTGTCTGAAGATTTTCTAAAATTCCATACATGCTTTATATTAAGAAAGATGAAAAGCTAACTGTTCCCTTATGACCAAGAGTTCTAAATAAGAGAGTGTAAAATAGAATTTTAAGGGTATTACATTTCCCTACATTCTGTTTATAACACAAAAAAACTCTGTTGCAAACTGCAGCCATATGCAGTCTAAAGAGGTCAGTTAAAACTTTAAAGCTGTTAACAGTCTGACTTAATCAGATCTTGACAGAATTACTGAGCAAAACATCAGATAGCACGAAGTCCAACTCTGGTGTACCATTCTTGGGTTAAAAGCCAAAAAGAATGGGCTGTTGAGAAAACTTATGTTTCTTTGCATTAGTATTTTCTAAATCAGAAATGTTAATAGAAAAGGATAATAGCCAAACTTTTCAGTTAACCATGAAGGTGAATTAGGTAAAGGGTTCAAAAGCAAGGGTTCGGTGCTCATCTGTTTCAAAGCCAAGGAGCCAGAACTGTCTGCATCTGCAGACGTTTCCGTGGACATGTGTCAGGCATGCCTCGACACCGGAGAGCACCGATTGCCGTTTACCTTCCCACCGGAGTGGTCCCTATTTATCTACTTGCAATTTCTTGCTTTCGAACTGCTAGGTTGGCAGGAGCTGGGACAAAGGCAGGAGCTCATTCCGTCATGCAGTACTCGGGTCTTGAAATGCTGACCTTGTCAACATTCCAGCCAGCGTCTTAACCACTTGAGCCACTGCAGTCCCTTGTAGAGTGAATAGGGTAGAAGGTAACTTGGTATTTAGGTTGGGTAACAATGAAACCTTTCCAGAAGTAAAATCCCATCCAGCGTATTATTTTTCTCCACCCCACCCTTTTCTGCATAAATCTGCCCATAAATTTGCTTTAGAGAAAAGGAAATACCTAAACATATTAAAAGGAAAAAAAAAACATTTCTCAGACACACCATCAAAATCTTCCTCTTGCTTTCCTCCTCCATCTCCCTTATAATCTCATCTTCTCACCCTTTTAAATCCACTGATCCCCAAGTGGATCCCTGCAGTAATCCCAGGGAGTAGAGATGTAAAGGGGGGGGGACCCGGGGAAATTGGTTTTTTTCCCCAAGGAAATTGGGAAGGGAAAATTGACTGGGGGAGGGGTTGGGAAAATTGGGGGAAAACTCAATCGATGTTTCTACAATTCATGGATGTGAGTTATTTTGAAAGAAAAGCATTTAGCAGGCTGGGAGCATACAATTCCACATGGCGCAGAGCACCATAAACTTGCATAAGTCACGCGCTAGAGATGTAAACCTTCCGGGTGTCCTGATCGTCACATTCGAACCTGTCTAGATTTATAGATGATGTTTGATTCATGTAGATTTCTTAGATTTAGAAAGCCAGATTCCATTTTAAAGTACATTGAAGTGTTAATCACCAGATGTCCCAAAGTCCAGGTGTTAGCATTCTTTCACTCACTCACAGGACATACTGATGCCAAAGATAAGATAAAGGAATTTGTTTACCAGTCCTGGACAAATTCCTTAAACACCTGCTATCCCAAGGGTGGGAAGCCCCCGCCTGTCAATCAAATTAATCACCCCCTGACACCTGCAGACTGACTCATTTCAGGAATGTACAGGTGGGGGCTTAATGTCACACTGCATGTACACTTGTCTCATTTCTCATGGGAACACAGGTGCAGCCCCCATGAAATCATCACATTCCTAAGCTCTCTTTTTATTATAAAAAGAGCCCAGTTTGAGCAGTGAAGCAAGCACACTCCGGAGCAAGGGCAAAGCCCTTGGCTCTCAGCCACTTTATTGGTAATATGTCTCTTCGGGACTAGAAGCTATGCCATACGGGGCTCTTTAGCCCCTAACAATTAAGAAGGTACCTGCTAGAAAGTTAGCAAGATATATTTTTATGTTTATTTCTTTGTTTTATGTTTTATGTAAGTAAGATATGTAATTGTGTTTCCAACAATAAAACTACAAAAAGCCTGTAGTTTGAGTGCCTGCCTTTTATATGAGAAAGCAGCTTGGAAACCAACCAAAGCAACCAGAAGAAACTTCAACGATCCTTGTTGCCCAGCCAGAGGAAAGAGGTGAGAGGGGATTGCTCTGTCTATGGGAAGGGAAGAGTAAGCAGTATTTAAAAGCTTAGCTTCAGCCACGGAATATAATTACCTGCCATATGCAGAAGGCTTCTCTTACCCTGTTCCCGAGCGAATCGGGCTAGGGGGGAAGTATGCTCATAGAGGCAGCAGGTCGCAGGATCTCTGGTCCGCCCTGCCGGGTGTTCCCAAGAAGTTCTGGGTGCCCAACGAAGCCCCTGTGAGGCATTTTCCTCCCCCTACGTCCCTGATACCGGGAATTTTGAAAGGAGGGAAGTAAAGCATGTCCAATGTGCAGGGAAAAATAAATGCATTTTTAAAAAAAACAATAGATTTTTCCAAAAATGTCATCCTTTTTATTCCTTTGAATTTTGTTTCACAAAATCATTCCACGTCTTACGTTACAAAATGAGGTTTACATATACTATAAATGAAGTAAAAATATTTCTTTTACTAACAAAAATATAATAATCCATTTAACTGAACTAATGGAATAATTATAATTGGAAATTTTAGACTAACAAAATTCAGTGAGTAAGTAGAGGATAACAAAGTAATGATTTTTTTCATTTACTTTACGTTCCCAAAAACTCCAATTTTAATTACTTCCACACTCATCAGATGAGTCAAAACTTACACTTTCTTCAGCTTCAATTGGAACGACACTACTGTATTCTTTTGAACACCCACCACTTTCCTTTTCCTCCAGAAGCAGGTGGGAATGGATAGCCACTAATTTATTGACTCTTTTATACATCAAATGATTTCGAGCTGTAGTGTGTGTTTTCCCATAGGCAGACCAGATGCATTCAGAAGAAGCTGATATCGAGAGAATTGATAACAGTTTTATAGCCACACCACTAAGGAGCTGACCATGCAAGTGGTGAAGTGTGCACTACACTTTCCCACAAAAACTGCTTGCTCGAAAAACCCATCCTTTGCCTTGTATCCTGCCATGTTTGCAATGACTTTGCCCTAATCATGTTCTATTTCTTCTGAATTATTTGTTATGAATTCTATTGCCCTGGAGACCTCATCATCTGATAAGTGTTTTCCTTGGAAACACGGATTAACTAGATTTGCAGCAAAATGAATATCTCCGCAACAAATGTTCGTTCTTTCTCTTATTATGTCTAAAAATCTCTGCTCCTCATTCTTTAGTCTGGGTGTTTTTACTAACAGTCCTTCAGGTCCAGTTATTTTCCTTGTTATTTCAGAAAATATTTCAGATACCTGAGACAAGCGGGTGTTATCGGATTCTATTCTTGCTATAGCAGTAGTTATGGGTTTCAGAAGAGCAGCTGTAGATTCTACATCATCCCAGAATATATCATTGTCCAAAATAGTCTTCCTTATTTGTTTATCGAGTGGTAAACAATCTTGAATAAAAGTTGCTTGTAGAGCTTCATTTCCATCCAGGAGACGTTTCAGCATTATCGTTATTCCTCCCCATCTGGTAACAGATGGCAGTTTCAGTGTACTTGCAAAATTCTTCCAAGACCCTTTACTTTCCTCCTTTTGAATGCTCATGAATGTTTGTTGAATGATGTGATGTTTCTTAACAAATTTGATAATTTTCTTGGCATCTGACTGAAGATCCTCTATTTCCTTTAACTTTATTATGTCATGAAATAGCAAATTTAAACCATATGCTGCATAAACAAATGTTTTCACTTGCGAAATTTTTTCGTGAATATTTCATACACGTTTCAAGGCTGCTAAAAGTATTTTTTAGTTTCTTATATATAAAAAACTCATTTTATTAAATATTAATCTTTACCAAATATTCATTTCTTGTACTGTTTATACACATATAAAATAAAAAATATATGAATGTAACAAGGGTAAGAACAAGGACAATAAACCACATGGTACAATAGCAATTCCATTCTTTGGCATCAGGGGCTAACCTAAAAGCTCTCACAGCTGTGTTATTGTATTGTGTTGTGCAGCCTGTCCTACTCTGGTTGTATCAACCGTGGCTTCTCACAAGTCCATAAAGAAGAGACATAATATTTTACAACACAAACCTTACCTTTAGAAGGATGGGCACTAATAATTTCATGTCAGAAATTATTCTGGGTTGAAAGGATTTTTGTGGAAGAAATTCCGCTCAGGGAATGCCCAAATAAGGCTCCATTCATGTCCCCAAGAGCTGAGACCGAGATGGGCACTCAATCCGTCATGCAGTACACAGGTCTTGAACTGCCAACTTGCCAGACTAAAAGGTATACAGTATATATAATTACCTCACCTTGCATCTTGGAGTCTTTATTCAACGAAGAGTCCACACATTGGTAGCCGTCTCCATTACAACATTCTGCACATGCAAATGGACTTGAAAAATCAAGTTCATTTCCATGTGTTTTTTTTTTTAGCCATTTGGATATCATGTCACCCGCTGGCTAGCCAGACCATGATGTGTGCCCTCCAATTTCAACCTGCCCAAGGGATCTGACGGACACTTTGGTGAGTTTTAGTCCCAGCCTAACATTGCCAACATATGTTGGATCATGGAGAAAGCAAAGGAATATCAGAAACAAGTCTACTTCTGCTTCATTGACTACACCAAGGCTTTTGACTGTGTGGACCACAACAAAATGTGGCAAGTAATTAAAGAAATGGGAATACCAGAACACCTTATATGCCTCATGAGAAATCTGTACATGAGTTAAGAAGCAACAGTTATGACAAAATACGGAATGATGGAGTGGTTTAGAATAGGAAAAGGAGTAAGACAAGGTTGCATTTTATCACTCTGCTTATTCAACTTATACACAGAGCACATAATGTGCAATGCAGGGATGGAGGAATCACAATCTGGGATCAAAATTGCTGGGAGAAACATCAACAATTTGAGATACGCAGATTATACCACCCTAATGGCAGAAAGTGAGGAAGACCTAAAAAAGCTCCTTATTAGGCTGAAATAAGAAAACTAAGATAATGGCAAAAGGCCCTATCAGTCCCTGGAAAATAGATGGGGAAGAAGTAGAAGCAGTGACAGATTTTACTGTCTTAGGATCAAAGATCACTGCAGATGGTGACTGCAGCCATGAAATAAAAAGGTGACTGATTCTTGGGAGACAAGCTATGAGAAACCTGGGGAACATAGTGAAAAGTAGAGACATCCCCTTGCAAACAAAAATTCGCATAGTCAAAGCAATGGTATTCCTGGTGGTAATGTATGGTTGTGAGAGCTGGACCATTAGGAAAGCTAAGCGCAGAAGAATAGATAAGGAGAGTTTTGAGAGTCCCCTGGACAGCGAGGAGAACAAATAGGTAAATCCTAGAAGAAATCAACCCTGACTGCTCCTTGGAAGGTCAAATAGTAAAGATGAAGCTGAAGTACTTTGGACATCAAATGAGAAGAGAGGATTCACTTGAGAAAGCATCAATGCTGGGAAGGGTAGAGGGCAAAAGAAGAAGGGGATGGCCAAAAATGAGATGGCTAGATGGTATTGTAGATGCAGTGGGCACAGAGCTGGGTGGGTTGAGGAGGATGGTGGAGGACAGAGGGGCCTGGAGGGCAATGGTCCATGGGGTCGCAAAGGGTTGGAATCAACTGCGACTGAACAACAACAACATTATTGATTAGAGATAGGCAACAATGCCTAATTAGACCGCTCAAGCCCCTGCACCCCGACAAAGCTCTCACCTAGTGGGGTATATATATAATTTCAAGTAGCTTTTGAGCAGAAAAGAGAACGGCTCTCTGAGCTGCATATTTCTTACTCATGTAATCAAAGAGAGTACTGTACATATATTTCATATGTCTTTAGAAGGAAGGAGGAAAAATTACCACTGATATCTTGTAGAGTTTCTTCCTTCCACAACACATGCAAATGAGGAGTGGGAATTGCTTCTGCAGACAAAATGAAGAAGGGAACACCCAGCCATGTGAAATCATTGAGAAGACACTGTCTCCATGAGCTTTGTTCCATGTTATCTTAGTCTCTGAGTAAGATAAAGAGACTTTTCTCTCATGAGACATGAAAGAAAAGTGAATAATCTGTTCATTTACCATAGTCATCAAGAGAAGCAGTAGACATGAATGCTACAAAATAGGCCATTAAGCAGAAAAGCCACACACACCCCAACACCAAATATCATATCTCACTATGGCAGGAAGAAAATAAATTATCTTTCTTAAATGCTCCCTACTGAAAGGAAAATAATACGGACATCCCTGTACCACAAGGTCGACAAGGAGTCTGAACAGCATATTCTGAAATCAGGAATGGGAAAGTTTTTTAAAAGTCTTTAAAAAGTGAGTAAAACAAAAGATTAAAGGTTTCAATTTGTAACACTTTGCAGCTTTTTAAAAACCAAGCCATAAATAAAACCAGCAAGACAGGAGATATAAATATTTTTGTAGTAGTTTATAGTAGGGAAGAGGAAAGGAATTTAACATGCAATTAACCACTTAGGTGTTTCTGAAATGATACCATATGGCCCTTGTATTATTAAATATACAGTATGTTTGTTTATATTTTTATATAGATATCAATGAATGTTTTAATGGAAAAACTGCATTTTTCAAAGATCCAAAAAAGGCTTTTTTTAATGGTTTATAAATTGCCTGTTTGCTTATTTGTATATCTTTCTATTGTACATCAGGGTTTACAGAGTACTGGGGAGTCTCTATATAGGAATACCTAAGTCGGGTTTCACTGTTTGATCTTCTGTGAGTTTACATATAAGTAACCCCCACTGAAGCTCAAATAACTTTATTTCTAGGTAACTGTGGATAGAATTACAACCTTAACTTTGTTTCAATTTGGAACATTTTCTGCAGTTTTCCTGTTTAAACAGAGAAATAAAAGCCTTTCATGTTTTTTTAAAGAGAAAATTCATGTGCCAATTTCAAAGTCCTAACTTTTGTTATGGTGTTGAGATGAATGCTGAGTTTATGAAACCAACCCTATAAAGTAATCACCACAGTCTATTTACAGAAAATTCCACAAAGGGATTTGTTACATATTCATTAAGTTTCCTCTTCCTACATACAATCTCTTAAAATCTGGTTCTACAGTGTACTTTAAAATGCCATTAAAAGCAAATCTAAGAGCATACCATGTATATAAACAAATGGGTTTTCCACTTTGGCATAAGCAGCAAATTACCAGCATTCCAGAACAAAAGAGTTGTTTTCAAGAATGATTCTAAAATCTGAAGCTTTTAAATTTCCTATGTTTGTAAACTGGACAAAAGAGCCACTCTGACCATAACATACATTTGACTTTAAATGATCTCTTCTGCATTCTATACAAGGTTAACACAATAAAAAAGAAAACCTTAGAGATAAGAAGTATTCTGAGAACCTGTATGCATGTAGGTAACCATTCTATTATATATTTAAGTTAGGAAACCAACACCCAAACACGCTGAAAAGGTACCTTAAGACTTTGCTGATGCTTAAATGCATGCCTATGCGCTTCTGGGTTCCAAAGACCTTAATCAGGAGCATTGATTAATGTCACATTAAAAATCAAACTGAAATAATATAAATGACTAAACATAGATGGCTTATAGCAACTGACATATAGTGACTGTACATGAAACTGACTTACATAGAGACTTGATATAGTGGACTTCTTCTTTCTTTCTTTCCCTTCATTAATTAGTTCAACTTTTACTTTGATACTATGTGATAAACTGTATTATTGTGCATGATAATACTTTGTTTTAAAACTGTTGAAACTGTGATAACATGTGTGATGGGAAAAGACTGGTGTAGAGAGACAAGCTATGAGAAACCTGGGGAATATAGTGAAAAGCAGAGACATCACCTTGAAAACAAAAATTCGCATAGTCAAAGCAATGGTATTCCCAGTGGTAATGTATGGGTGTGAGAGCTGGACCATTAGGAAGGCTGAGCGCAGAAGAATAGATGCCTTTGAGATGTGGTGTTGGAGGAGAGTCCTGAGAGTCCCTTGGACAGCAAAGAGAACAAATAGGTCAATACTGGAAGAAATCAATCCTGACTGTTCATTGGAGGGACAAATAGCGAAGATGAAGCTAAAGTACCTTGGACATCAAATGAGAAGGGAGGACTCACTTGAGAAGGACTTGACGCTGGGAAAGGTGGAGGGCAAGAGAAGAAGGGGGCGTCCAAAGATGAAGATGGATAGATGGTATTGTGGACACAATGGGCACAGAGCTTGGTGGGCTGAGGAGAATGGTGGAGGACAGAGGTGCCTGGAGGAAAATGGTCCATGGGGTCGCAAAGGGTCCGGGTCGACTGTGCGACTGAACAACAACAACAAAAGTCTGCTTTCTCCTCAGTCTGAATGGCAGACACTCTTTATCTCAAGTGAGGCTAAATTAAGAATTGCTCATGAAACCTCAAAAGATGTTTACTGTTTAGCATTTGGTATTTTTATCTAAGCATGTTTAAAGCTTCCTTGGGGGCACATATTTAACTACATTCTTCTTAGATCTGGAAGGCCAAAGTATGCCTCCACAGATTGTACAAAATCATCAGGGAACAGATGGCCCTTCAGATATGATTAGGCTCTAATGCAGGGGTGGCCAACCTACAGCCGGCCCACAGTGACAATCCTGCCCCGCCACTGGAAGCGGCAGAAGCGTTGGAAATGCACTGAAAATGCACTGACCTTGCTCCCACCGCCATGGTAAGCGGCACAAGCAGCAAAAACAGCTGAAGATGTGTAGTAAATGCACCAGTGGCTGTCGTAAATGCATTTACAACAGCTGCGGGCATGTTTACAGCAGCGTTTACCGCAGGAGGAACCACGCCTCCGGCCAGCTCAACTGCATGAGGGGGCACAGTCTGGCCTGCAGCGTGAAAAGGTTGGCAACCCCTACTCTAATGCCTATCAGTCCCAGCCACCATGGCCAAAAGTTTAATGTACTTTTAGTGCAACAATATCTGGAAAACTACATCTGCAGACACAGTGAGCCGTACCTTGAACACTGGCTGGCACTTGAAACCCACCCCATTGTACATGCCAACAATCCATCAAGGACTACAAACCTTGTCCCTCATAAGAACAGCCTGGCTGGAACAGGCCACAGCCCATCCAGTCCAGCATTCTGTCTCACACAGTGGCTCACCATTTGCTACAGGGTATTCCCAAGGAGATGCCTTCACCTGCTTAGGATTCCCTGGAAACGGCATTGAGAGATATCCTGCCTATCTCTCCAACCTGGAGGTTGTCCTTAAGTATCCATAATTATAGCCATTGATACCCTTGTCCTCCATGAACTTGTCTAATCCTTTCTTAAAGCTGTCAAGACTGACAGCTGTCACCACTTCTTCTGGCAGGGAGTTCCATAGACCAGTGATCCTCTGGGTGAAAAAGTACTTTCTCTTATTTGTTTGAGAACTAGTACCCAAAAGTTTCATGGAGTGTCCCTTAGTTCTAGTGTTATGCGATAGGGAAAGCAGTTTTTCCTTATCTTTGTCCACACTGTGCATGATTTTATAAACTTCAATCAGGTCACCGTTTAGACGCCGTCGTTCAAGAGTGAAAAGGCCCAACCGTTGCAGCCTCAGATGGTAAGGAAGGTGTTCCAGTCCCCTAATCATTCTGGTTGCCCTCCTCTGCACTTTTTCCAGCTCCATAATATCCTTCTGGAGGTATGGCGACCAGAACTGTACACAGTATTCCAGATGGGGCCTCACCATAGATTTATAAAGAGGCAAAATGACACTTGTTGACTTATTTTCTATACCCTTCCTAATGATCCCTAGCATTGAGTTTGCTTTTTTCACTGCTGAGGCACACTGGGTTGACACCTTCATTGAGCTGTCCACCAGGACACCAAGGTCCCTTTCCTGGTTTGTCGCAGAGAGTTCAGACCCCATCAGTTTGTAAATGTAATTGGGGTTTTTTGCCCCAACATGCATCACTCTGCACTTACTAATGTTGAAGCTCATTTGCCACTGCTTTGCCCACTCCCCCAGTGTCAAGAGATCCCTCTGGAGCTCCTCACAATCTCTCACAGTTTTCACTACCCTGTATAATTTAGTGTCGTCAGTAAATTTGGCTACCTTGCTTTTTACTCCTACCTCTAGATCATTTATGAAGAGGTTGAAAAGCAGGGGTCCCAGTACTGAACCTTGGGGGACCCCACTCTTTACTTCCCTCCACTTGGAGAAGTGTCCATTTAGTGCTACCCTCTGTTTCCTGTCCCTTAGCCAGTTGCTGATCCAGAACAAGACCTGTCCCTTTATTCCATGACTGGTAAGTTTATTCAAGAGCCTTTGGTGTGGGACCTTGTCAAAAGCCTTCTGAAAGTCCCGATAAACAATGTCAACTGGATCCCCCTTATCCACATGCTTGTTGACACTCTCAAAAAATTCCAACAGATTAGTGAGGCATGATTTGCCCTTGCAAAAGCCATGTTGGCTCGCCTTTAGCAGCGCCTTCTCTTCTATGTGCCTATTAATTCTATCTTTTAGGATGGTTTCCATCACTTTACCTGGGACACATGTCAAACTGACAGGTCGGTAATTTCCTGGATCACCCCTGGATCCTTTTTTGAAAATTGGTGTTACATTCACTACCTTCCAGTCATCAGGTACAAAGCCTGATTTGAGGGAAATATTATATATTTTGGCTAGGAGATCAGCAATTTCATCTTTAAGTTCCCTGAGAACTCGTGGATGGATGCCATCTGGTCCTGGTGATTTGTTAGTGTTTAGTTTAACAAGACATGCAAGGGCCTCCTCCCTGGTTATTTCTATCTGGCTTAATTCTTCGGTTTCCCTCCCTACGAAGATAGGCTCTGTTTTGGGCATGTGGTCTCTGTCTTCTTCAGTGAATACTGAAGCAAAGAATACATTGAGTCTCTCTGCAATCTCTGTTTCCTCTTTAATAACCCCTTGCCTTCCATTGTCATCTAATGGTCCAATGGCCTTCCTAGTTGGGTTCTTACTTCTAATGTACTTAAAGAAGTCTTTGTTATTTGTCTGAGTATTTTTAGCTATACGCTCCTCAAAGTCTTGCTCTGCTTTCCTGATTGTTGCCTTGCATTTGTTCTGCCAGAATTTATGTTTCTGCCTGCTGTCCTCATTTGGACAAGCCTTCCATCTTCTAAATGAGCTTTTCTTGCTTTTGATCACTTCCCGAACAGCTCCTGTAAGCCACATCGGAGTCCTCTTGGACCTGGCAGTGCCCTTTTTCCTTTTGGGTATGCATTCCAATTGAGCCTCTGTTATTGTTTTTGTAAACAGCCTCCATGCCTCTTGGAGTGTTTGGACTCTCTCAATTTTCCCTTTCAGCTTCTTTTTTACTAGTTTCCTCATCTTTGGGAAATTTCCTTTTTGAAAATTTAAGGTCTCTGTGTTAGATTTTTTCAGTGACTTGCGGTCTATGATCAAGTTAAACATAATTGAGTTGTGGTCACTGTTCCCTATTGGATCAGTCACATTAACATCTTGCACCAGATCCTGAGTATTACTCAGGATCAAGTCAAGGATTCTCGTACCTCTAGTTGGGTCTTCAACCATCTGTCCCAGGGAACAATCATTTAGCATATCTAGGAACTTTATCTCTTTATCATGTGCTGAACAACAGTTTACCCAGTGTATGTGAGGGTAATTGAAGTCCCCCATTATAACCAGGCTTCCCTTCTTGGATGCCTCCTTTACAACATTCTCCAACTGCCAGTCTCCCTCAAGAGTTTGGGTCGGAGGCCGATAGTATATGCCTACTGTTAGACCATCCTTGTGGCCTGGTACTCTTACCCACAGAGCTTCTAATGGTGAGTCCAAATCACCTAGATATTCCAATTCATACGATTTTATAACTTATTTGACATACAAGGCTACACCACCTCCCGTTTGCCCCTTCCTATCCTTCCTGTACAGTTTGTAGCCTGGGATAACTGTATCCCATTGGTTATCATCCGTCCACTAGGTTTCAGTGATACCAATAATATCAATATTCTTATCTATTGCTAAGTATTCCAGCTCCCCTATTTTGTTCCGGAGGCTTCTGGCATTTGTATACAAGCATTTATATATGCTTTCCTGATACAGTCTTTTGAGTCCAGTTGCATTGTTAGACTGCCTCTTGCATCCTTCTGGTAGAGTGCTGGTGACTAGCTCCTTGCTCTGCTCAGTAATTTTTGCATCCTCCTCACTACTCAAGTACACACTTTCCCGAACCGGATGCTGCCCAGCTCCTGTCGGCTTTCCCCCAGTTATCAGGTTAAAAGCTGCTCTGCAGCCTTTTTGATGTTGAGTGCCAGCAATCTGGTCCCATCATGGTTCAAATGCAACCCATCCCTCCTGAACAGATTTGGCTTGTCCCAAAATGTTCTCCAGTTCCTGACAAATCTGAAGCCCTCCTCTCAACACCACCGCCTCATCCACACATTGAGGCTTCTGAGCTCTGCCTGCCTGGTAGGTCCTGCGTGAGGGACAGGCAGCACTTCTGAAAATGCTACCTTGGAAGTCCGGGACTTCAATCTTCTTCCTAACAACCTGAATTTGGCTTCCAGGACAGACCGCTTGGCCTTCCCAACATCATTGGTACCAACGTGTACCATGACAACTGGCTCGTTCCCAGTTCTCTCTAACAATCTATCTAGATTTCTTGTGATGTCTGCAACTTTTGCACCTGGCAGGCAAGTCACCATACGGTTATCATGTGCATCACAAATCCATTTCTCTGTATTTCTAATTATTGAATCACCTAGTACAAGGAGCCTCTCTCCTGCAATCTGTTCATCTACATGCACCTCATCAACCATATTAAGGGAGAGAACCTCAGTTTGTTCCTGTTGTTTATCTTCCTGGATCTCATCAAGTGTGATGAAGGAGAGGTCATCAGGTGGAACCAGTTGTTCCTCTGTGTGTTCCTCATCAGGTGTGATGAGGGAAAGAGCCTCAAATTTATTCTGTAATTTCAGACTCTCAGAGTGATCCCCTACTCTTCTCCTTTGAGTCACATTCCTCCAAACATCTCCCTCCTGAGTTAGTGAAGGGCCTTCTCCCTCAGAACTGTGCCCTGTCTCTTCTTTGTCCAGCATAGTCTGCTTCGCTCTGTCCAAGAACAGCTCAAGCTTCTTAATTTGTTGATGGGGGACATTTGTTTAATGTCCCTCAGCTCCCAAGTACCTGTTATGGTGCAACACAAGGCAGATACCAGCTTCACCAATGCTTCTGTCACTTACTTTGGGACTGTGAACTTCTGCTCACGAAGGCCAGCTGATTTAATGCCGACCATTGCTCAACACACTTCATCACTCCCCAAAAGAAGAGTACAATGGAGAAAGTGAATGTATAATTTTGTTTAGGGATATAAATTTTCACTTCATTCATTCCCACAGAGAACTGAGAATTCTCAGTAGGCAAGGCGTCAAGAATTTTGGTGCATTTTTTCACATTTTGGGACTTTTGTGTGAAAAATGCCAAATTAAGGGGTTTTCATACAAAAAAAAATATTTTGAGCAAAATCCCCATGTACTTTGCATTAAATAGTATTTTTTATGGAAAGAAAACTAATGTAAAATACAAGATATTTTTAAACCAACCCCTCCCCCATTTTTTTGCTGAAGCTGCCGCTGCTCAAAAGATAACTGCTGGTCATTTTATTTTCATATAGCATGAAAGGACAGCCTCAGCATCCTCCTCCATGGAGTTGGAGGGGGAGGAGAAGAGACCCCGCGCTGCCGCAGCCAGGCCTGAACAGAACACCTGCACTGGCGGCAGGCATAAAGGGGACGGCATGCTCTGCCCACCAGCCTCAGCGTCCTCCTCCATAGAGTTGGAGGGGGAGGAGAAGAGACCCTGTGCTGTCGCCGCCAGCCCTGAATGGAACACCTGCGCTGGCGGCAGGCATAAAGGGGCCGGTGTGCTCTGCCTGTCAGCCTCAGCGTCCTCCTCCATGAAGTTGGAGGGGGAGGAGAAGAGACCCCGCACTGCCGCCGCCAGCCCTGAACAGAACACCTGCACTGGCGGCAGGCATAAAGGGGCCGGCGTGCTCTGCCCACCAGCCTCAGCGTCCTCCTCCATGGAGTTGGAGGGGGAGGGGGAGGAGAAGAGACCCCACGCTGCCGCCGCCAGCCCTGAATGGAACACCTGCACTGGCAGCAGGCATAAAAGGGCCGGCGTGCTCTGCCCACCAGCCTCAGCATCCTCCTCCATGGAGTTGGAGGGGGAGAAGAGACCCCGCGCTGCCGCCACCAACCCTGAATGGAACACCTGCGCTGGCGGCAGGCATAAAGAGGCTGGCGTGCTCTGCCCGTCAGCCTCAGCGTCCTCCTCCATGGAGTTGGAGGAGGAGGAGAAGAGACCCCACGCTGCCGCCGCCAGCCCTGAACGGAACACCTGCGCTGGCGGCAGGCATAAAGGGGCCAGCGTGCTCTGCCCACCAGCCTCGGTGTCCTTCTTTGTGGATTCGGACTGGCGGGGGTTGGGGGTGGGGGGAGATGCCTGGCCGCCTGAGGCATTTACCATCAACTGGGTGGCCAGATGTGCCTTCAATGGCCCTGTTGCCTTTGCCGCCGGACCTGGCCTTGTCCTCCCGCATGGGGGCGAGAGAAGGAGGCAACTTGCTGTGGGGCGGCTTACCATTTTTGCTGCCGGAACCAAGGGGGGATTGTGGGTGGGGTAGGAAGAGAGGGAACTGGTCCTGCCAGCCAGGAAGGAGGGGCAGCATTCCGTCTAGGGGGGTTCCAGGGACCCATATAGGTGTTGTGACGGGCATGGGGCGGTATGGCGGGTACCGAGGGGCGGGCCGCACTCGGGGAACGCAGGTCCGATGTTTAAGTGTGGTCCCTCATTCCAGCCCTGCAGGTACATCTCTGGGCCCTGAGCAGTAGATCCAGAGTGACCCCGCCCTTAGGCTGCTGCTGGTGAATGCCAGATCAGTCTGTAATAAGGCCCCCCTGATTCAAGATTCTATCCGCGAGGGGCGGGCCGACCTGGCATGCATCACTGAAACCTGGCTGACACCTGAGGATGGAGTACCTCTTTCAGACATGTGTCCAGCCGGGTTCGGTATTTGGCACCAGCCTAGAGGTGAGGTGAGGGGCGGTGGTGTCGTCATTGTTGCCAGGGAGTCATTGGGAGTTGCTAGGGCCACTGCTCCACAAGTGTCTGGTTGTGAGGCCCTGCTTCTATGGTTGGGCCCTAAGGGTCAGTTGGGGATCTTACTCCTGTACCTGCCCCCTTGCAGGGTAAGGGATGCCCTGCCTGAGCTCCTCGAGGCCACCTCAATGTTGGCGTTGGAGTTCCCGAGGCTTATGGTTCTGGGGGACTTCAATTTGCCATCATTGGGGATGGCTCCTGAGGTGGCAAGGGAGTTCATGGCTTCCATGGCAGCCATGGGCCTGACTCAGGTAGTTCGGGGTCCGACCAGGGGCAGTGGTCACATGCCAGACTTAGTTTTCTTGTCGGAGCAGTGGCAGAGTGATCTGAGATTACAGGACTTAGTCATCTCACCTGTGCCATGGTCAGATCACTATCTGGTGACGCTTGACTTTCTGGTGGCGACGCTTCATCGTAGGGAGGCAGGGCCTATTAAAATGGTCCGCCCTCGGCGACTAATGGATCCAGATGGATTCCAGAGGGAACTGGGGGATGTTCCTCTGGATCGGCTACACGATTCACCCGAGGCACTTGTCGACCTGTGGAACAGGACAGCAACAGCAGCCTTGGATGAAATCGCGCCACTGCGGCCTCTCCGCGCCCGTAGGGTTAGGTCATCCCGTGTTTCACAGATGAACAACGGGAACTCAAACGGGCAAAGAGACGCCTAGAGCGCCGCTGGGTGAAGACCCAGGATGACTCCGATTGGACACTAGCTAGAGCTGCTATTAGGGCCTACCTAGTGGCGATGGGGGTGGTGAGGCGGCAATACTTCACCACCCTTATTACCTCCGCTGATAATCGCCCAGCCGCCCTGTTCCGGGTAACCAGGTCCCTCCTCGGTAGGGGGAGATCGGTGCCCGGTTGGCAGGGTTCGGCTGAGGACTTTGCTGACCATCTGGTGGAGAAAATCGATTGGATTTGTTCAGGGCTGAATCCCGGCGTGGATAGGGAGGGTGGGGGGGGGCACCGGAGCACAGTCTTGCTGTACGATCCGGGATCGGTTTGATCCTGTTGTCCCTGATGAAGTGGACAGGCTCCTTGCAGCTGTGCGTGCCACTACATGTTCTTTGGACCCCTGTCCCACCTGGTTGGTGAAAGCCTCCAAGGTGGTGACAAGTGGCTGGGTCGGGGCGATAATAAATGCATCATTACGTGATGGGGTATTTCCTGCACCACTAAAACACCCCTCCTGAAGAAAATATCCCTTGACCCAGCTGTCCTTAACAACTACAGGCCGGTTTCCAACCTGCCCTTTCTGGGTAAGGTTTTGGAGAAGGCGGTGGCGCACCAGCTGCAGAGTGTCCTGGAGGAAGCGGATTATCTAGACCCCTTTCAATCAGGATTCAGGCCCGGGTATGGTACGGAGACGGCATTGGTCGCACTGATGGATGATCTCTGGCGGGACGGGGGTTATCCATCCGTCCTTGCTCTTCTTGACCTCTCAGCGGCCTTCGATACCGTCGACCATGGTATCCTTCTGGAATGGCTCAAAGGACTGGGGATCCAGGGCACCGTGTTGTCCTGGTTTTCCTCTTTTCTGGAGGGCCGTACCCAGTCGGTGTGGTTAGAGAGTGAGAGGCCCAGCCCTAGGCTCCTCAAGTATGGGGTGCCTCAGGGCTTGGTGCTCTCTCCTCTCCTATTTAACATCTACATGAAGCCACTGGGTGAGATCATTCGTTCCCACGGGGTGTGGTTCCATCAGTACGTGGATGACACCCAGTTGTACATCTCGGCCTGTGGGGACCACAGTGATGCTGTTGAAATCCTATCCGGATGCCTGGAGGCTGTTGGGGTCTGGATGGGAGCCAATGGGCTTCGGCTGAATCCCAGCAAGACAGAGTGGCTGTGGATAAGGGGCCCCGTGTTATCCAGGGAGCTACCATCTTTGGTACTGGATGAGGCTGTTTTGCCCCAGACAGACCCAGTGCGCAACTTGGGGGTCCTTCTGGACTTGCTGCTGCTGCTAGAAGAACAGGTAGTGGCTGTGGCCAGGAGGGCTTTTGCCCAACTTCGGGTGATTCGCCAGTTGCGCACGCTCCTGGACCAGGGCTCCTTGCTTATGGTCACCCACGCTCTGGTCACTTCCCGACTAGATTATTGTAATGAGCTCTACATGGGGCTGCCCTTGACGACCATTCGGAGGCTGCAGCTGGTCCAGAATGCGGCAGCCCGGGTGGTGATGGGATGCGGACGATATGCCCACGCCTCACCGCTACTTCGGGAGCTGCACTGGTTACCAGTTCGTCTCCGGGTGCAATTCAAGGTCCTGGTTTTGACCTTTAAAGCCCTATATGGCAGTGGGCCAGGATACCTTAGAGACCGCATCGTCCCAAGAGTGTCTGCCCGTCCAACCAGAGTGAACCGGAGAGGCTCTCTAATAGTGCCATCAGCTAGGGGTGCACATCTATCCAGCACCCGAAGGAGGGCCTTCTCCGTGTCCGCACCAACCCTCTGGAACCTCCTGCCAACAGATCTAAGACTTCAAAGAGAATTGCTGCCCTTCAGGAAAGGATTGAACACCTGGCTGGCAGGGCAGGTGTGGGGCCCTAATGGGAACATGGTCCTCGCCTGCTGGCTTATGTAAACAATTAAGAACTTTCTCTTCTTCTTTTTATAATGGGTGGGATGGGTGGGTGGGATATGGGTCTTTTAAAGTGGGTGGGATATGGGTCCTTTTAAGTGTTTTTATGTGTTTTTAGAACTTGTTGTAATGCCGCCCTGAGTCGGGTTCTGCCTGAGTGGGCGGCATATATAAATATGACTATTAAATTAAATTAAATGAAACATTTGGCAAACTTTTCAATGAGGTATTTCAAAGTGTTAACTATTTGGCCAGTACTTATTATATCTTATTTCTGCCAATGTAAATGAATGCATGTTAAAAATACCTTTGTGTCATGATGGTTATGATGATAATGCAGGGCAAAGTGCATTTATGAAGAGAAGAAAAATGATACCCTGAATAGATTTGCAGAATTCTCAATTATTTATATGGGCTATGTTTAATTTTTATTTTATTTTAAAAAAACCCACCAAAAGAACACTATTATCCTTGTGTGGTACATAGGATTCTATGTAAATACAATTTACTAAGAAAACACAAAAATACTTGACCAAGATTTTAAGAAGATTGCCTAACTTTCCTTGTTAATATGAAAAAGAACATGAATTCTCCAATGTCCTTTTTACATATTCCCTTTCATTTGAAACAAGAATTAGCATCAAACATGGTACTTACAGTGTTAGGAACGTACGGCAATCTGTAAAATGTCTCTTGTGTTTCCCTTAAAATATCTGTTGTTGACTTCTTCAGAGGATGTTTCCCATGGTATATTTGGTCCAAAACAGCATAAAAGACCTAGACAGATAATATATAGGAAAACATCTGACTGTGTAGCCTCACTAGTCAACATATGGTTAACCAATACAGACATACAGCAGAATAAAAATAAGATTAAAATACACACATTTCTCCATCTTTTCTTTATAATGGGGTGCCCAAATTGCGGCCTGTGGGCCAGATCTGGCTCCCAATGCCAATTCATCCAGCCCACGCTGCCTTCGTCACTCACGGAAGCAGAAGTAAAAAGTGCCCATATGGGCGCATTTAACTTCCGCTTCCGGGAGCAACGAGGGCAGTGTGGGCCAGATGAATTGGCATCAGGGGCCAGATCTGGCCTATGAGCCATAGTTTGGGCACCCCTGGTTTAAGAAGAAAAAATGACAGCTTGAAATCTATTGCATCCTGTTGCAAAACTGCAAAATCTAGTTTACTTTCGCTTCTGGTGGGAGGAACGTGACCGGCCTGCTGAACCAAGTGACAGTCCCATGGCCCAAAAAGTTTGGCAACCCTGCTTTATAATAATAATTTTGTGTCAGAAATTATTCTGGGTTCAAAGGAGAAACTTCACTCAGGGGACACTGGAATGAGGCTCCTTTTAATGTCCCCAAGATCTCCCTTTTTCTACTTCCAATTTCTTGCTTTTGAACTGCTAGGTTGGCAGGAGCTAGGACAGAGACGGGTGCTCAAATCGTCATGCAGTACCTGGGTCTCGAACTGCTGACTTGCCGACCTTCCAGCTAACAAGGCGAGCTTCTTAGCCACTGAAGCCCCATCTTTTCTTTATGAAATTAGTACACTATATGGAAAGATATTGTTTACACATTTGGTATTCCCAAGTCTTGTGTAAATTCCTGAAGCACTATTCTTCAGAACAAAGGCACCAGACCTTTCTAGGACTCTCAGCCTCATTTTTAGAAGATGACATGCTTTCATGACACGTCATGTGTAGAAATGTGTTTGCACACTTTATGAAGTGCAATGTCTCTACATCTGCTGGGAGATGTCCCTACCTCGATGCCAAACATTCTTTGGGATAGGAGAATCAGTTAAAGCAATAGTAACATGAACTCAGAGCGGGAGGCCACCCAAGACAAATAGACCATAGAGGACAACTCAAACTACACTAAATGTGATTCACTGAAGGAAATGGCAACCCACGCCAGTATCCTTGCCAAGAAAACTCCATGGACAGTATCAAAAGTCTAAAGATATGACACTGGAAGATGAGCCCCTCAGGTCAGAATGTGTCCAATATACAATTAGTGGAGAGTGGAGGGCAAGTACAGTTGCTCCAGAAAGAGTAAAGCAATTAGGCCAGTGATGGCGAACCCTGGCACTCCAGGTGTTCTGGAACTTCAATTTCAGAAGCCCTGATCGGCAGGAGTGCTGACATGGGCTTCTGGTTGCAGTCCAAGAACACCTGGAATGCCAAGGTTCGCTATCACTGAACTACGCCAAAACTGAAAGGATGCTCAGCTGTGAATGTGTCTGGTGGTAAAAAGAAAGTCTGATGCTATAAAGAACAATGTTGCATAGGAACCTGGAATGTAAGATCTATGGATCAAGATAAGCTGGATGTTGTCAAATATGAGATGGAAAGACTGAACATTAACATCCTGGGAATCAGTGAACTAAAGTGAACACGACTGAGTGAATTTAACTCAGAGAATCATTGCATCTACTACTGTGGGCAAGAATCCCTTAGAAGAAACCGAGTGGTCCTTATAGTCAATAAAAGAGTGAGGAAAGATGTTATGGGATGCAATCTCAAAAATATCAGAATGAACTCAGTCTAAATCCAAGGCAAGCCATTCAACTTCATGAACTGAGCCACAGTCTGCTCCAGGTCTCGTCTTGGGATCTAAGATCACTGCAGATAGTAACTGCAGCCATGAAATAAAAAGACATTTACTCCTTAGGAGGCAAGATATGGCAAATCTAGGCAAAACAATAAAAAGTAGAGACATCACCCTGCCAACAAAAGTCCACATAGTTAAAGTGATGGTCTTCCCAGTAGTAATACCATAAAGAAGACTGAGTGAAGAAGAATAGACGCCTTTGAACTGTGGTGATGGAGAATACTTTTGAGAGTCCCTTGGACTGTAAGGAGATCAAATCAGCCAATCCTAAAGGAAATCAACCCTACTTCTTAAAAGGACAGATACTGAATCTGAAGTTCAAGTACTTTGGCTACTAAATGAGAAGAGATGACTCACTGGAGAAGTTCCTGTTGCTAGGGAAGACCAAAGGTAAAAGGAGAAGAGGGCAGCAGAGGATGAGATGGTTAGACAGCATTGTTGATGTGATAGGCATGGATCTGGGCAGACTTCGGAAGATGGCGGATGACAGAGGAGCCTGGCATGCTTTGGTTCATGGGGTCTCAAAGGATCAAACTCGACCATAAGACTGAACAATAACAACACACTTTGAGATAGGCAAAGCAAAGCAATGAACCAATAATGGCATGAGTACCTCAGAGTAATGACAAAAGTGCTGGCATTGTCCTCTCCATACTTAAGGAAAGGGAATGATGAGAAAATATACTTTGAATATTCAGAGGGAATGGTGGCATCACCATAGAAGAAATGCCCAGAGAATAGAGTTCTGTCCTGCTGGAGAAAGAGGGGAACATTTTATTGTTTGTTTCTGGAGTGAAGAGATCTATGAGAGGTTCTCTCTAACTCTACATTAAGAGGCAAAACTGGAACAGCTGGGATGGCCCTGATTTGTAAGTCTGTATGACATCTTAACTTAAGTATCTGCCAAGTCACTTTTCAGTCTTATGTCTGTTAGGCAATAAAACCCAAACATTCTTGTCATGTTTGGAAAAACAAGGTACGTACTATTTTTTATATGGAAGATTTCAGAACCAAAGCATTTCACATATCTGAGAAAATAAAGGGCATAGGCTTGCTATACTAAGCACTAGTGAGAGATCTGGAAAATGTGAACTACTACGAACCATCACACTGGTTATATATAAAACAGTAATTTTGTCCTGAGACTTGTTCCCGTTTCTGGTGGAACAAAAGATAATTGCTCCAGGGGAATTGCATTTTAGAGTGATTCCTATGGGGGGGAAAATTGCACATAAAAACCCCAAAGCAACAGGGATATACTATGTGCCATGAGGTTTTCTTAAACATGAAGGTCATTTCAAAATGCATCTCCTTATCTGAAGGAATCCAGTTCAGAAATGACTCCTATGAGAAAAGAAAGAGGTATGTGGTTATCTTGGATAACACATACTCCCAGGCCAGGCTGTGGCTTTGGAGCAGCAAACGGACGGGAAAGAGCTAAGAATTTAAAGGTATAATTATCTAAGCCTTGATATCCTGCAGTGGCTTGGAAGAGACAGACATTTAAATGCAATTATGTCTCAGACTCTTCTGGTTCTTTGTAGGATGAGAGGGGTGACCTAGGCATAACATTCAGTCACCCTACAATTTTCACTGAAAGCTTTGTGTTCAAAAAAATTGCTGTAAGTGAACAGAGAGAAACTAACTCTGTTATTATGGCCTTTTATGTCAACAAAAATAGGCTCAACATATACCAATTTGGTGTGCATTAAATGGAGAAAACGTTACTCAGGCTTATGCAGGATAGCCTTCTTCCTCACCGGGACTTCATGACAAACTAACTGTATTATTTGTTGACTGAGCCCACCATTTGAGCTTCATTGTTCATACAGCAAAAGAGGAATACCTGTACTCTACTTCCTTCTTGTACCTGCAACTTTCTGGAAGCTTCTCCACAAATGTAGAAGTAGGGAATATTGGGAAAGTGATGCAAAACACTTGATTCACTTGCTATTTACTCTTGCTATTTACCCTTAGGTACCCGTTTATCTACTTGCAATTTCTTGCTTTCGAACTGCAAGGTTGGCAGGAGCTGAGACAAACAACAGGAGCTCACTCCATCGCTCAACATTCGGGACTTGAACTGCTGACATGCCGACTTTCCAGTCGTCAAGTTCAGCGTCTTCACCACTAAGGCAAATCCCTGATGCCAAATATACTGATCCTTCATTTAGATTAGAAAATGTTAAAGGTTTCCCTTGCTCGAAAGCCAGTCGTAACCGACTCCAGGGTTCGGTGTTCATCTCTGTTTCAAAGCCGAAGAGCCAGCGCCGTGTGTCTGCAGACGTTTTCGTGGTCATGTGGCAGGCAACATGGAATGCTGTTACCTTTCCTGCCGAAGCAGTATCCATTTATCTACTTGCAATTTCTTGCTTTCGAACTTACAAATTCATTGTGATGATGATATGCTGAAATGTTTTTGTATTGTGAACCTTGTAATTGTAACTGTATATTTTGTGTCTTTGTGAGCCGCCCAGAGTCACTCTGCGAGTGGGGCAGCATACAAGTATAACAACAACAACAACAACAACAACAACAACAACAACAACAACAACATTAATAATAACAATAAACTAAATTTATGTAAAACCATTCAACATACCTGGAGCTGCATATCAGCGGCAGCACACACTTTTTTAGATTCACAGAGTCTCGACACCATGTTTTTCGGCAGTGGCTTGAATAAAAGAGAGAGAGAAATTGGAAACATTTTGAACAGTTTTAAACAGCGAGAGCTATCCAGTGTGCAGGGTTTCCTAACCGTGGGGCCTTCGACTTCAATTCCCAGGAGCCCTGATCAAGAACACCTGGGGCCCCAAAGTTGGGAAACCCTGGTGTAGTGGATAAAGTGGTGGACTAAGGCTCAAGAGGCCTGGGTTCAAATCACTACTCAGCCATGAAAGCTCACAGAGGTGTGTGGAACTGCCAAATGTATTTATTATTAATTGATTAATTGCACTTAAGCACCACCCATCTGGGTGGTGTACAACATTAAGAGATTCAACATTTTAAAAGTATAATAAAAGACAACAAACACGCCAATGGCGACATATGCAAAAACCAAAACTATAGTCAACCAAAACAAACAAACAAACAAACAAACAAACAAACAAACCTAAATATATAAGTGGCATTTGGAAGGATGTTCTGAAAAGCTTCTCTGAAGAGCAGAGTCTTTAGTGCTTTCTTAAATATCCCCCAAGCTGAGGTCTAGTGCAGCTCCATTGGCTTTTACAGAATTCTACAGAGTGGGAGCCACCACTGAGAAGGCCCTGCTCCTTGTCATGGTCTTTTCCGCCATTCTCAATGTCGGCACATGGAGCTGTGCTATTTGAGATACATAAGTGATGCAGGCAGGCATTTTATGGGAGAAATACTCCGATAGACAGCAAGGTGCTATACTGTATAGGGCTGTGATGGTGAACCTTGGCTCTCCAGGTGTTCTAGGACTTCAATTCCCAGAAGCCCAAGTCAGTACCTCTGTAGGTCAGGGCTTCTGGGAATTGAAGTTCAAGAATAGCTGAAGTGCCAAGGTTCGCCATCATGGGTATAGGGCTTTATATACTGTATTAACGTCAACACCTTGTGCCTGACACAGAAAGGAATGGGAAGCCAGAGCAGATTTGCCAAATGTTCTTATTTCTTTGTTCCTACATAGTAAGGAATGGGGATCCAGTGCAAATTTGCTAGGGCTAGAGAAGTGCATTCACATTTCTTTGTTCCTGTTATTAAGCTAATCACTAGATTCGGAACCTGTTGTGATCTCCGTGTCACAGACAAGGGAAGCCCCACATAAAAAGCATTACAGTAGTCAAGTGGCAAAATGGCCAATGAATAGACCAAGGTTGCCAGGGAACGCTTCACCAAGTAGTTGATGCAGGTGAGAAATCTGATAAGAATTGAAAGAAAGCAGCCTTGCAGACTGCCGTGATTTGTGAATCTAAATTCAAGGTCAGACCTAAAATGACTCCCAAGCTGCATATCTAATTCCTAGGGGTGAGAGACCGGCCACATAGTCAGGCAGACAGTCCCTCCAACACCAGGACCTCCGTCTTGTCAGGGCTTTGTTTCTTTTTTTTTGTCCATTCCATCATGAAGACCATTCCATCATCAAGGCATCGGACCACATCCACTGCAGAAGATGTAAAAGAGAGATATTGTTGGGCATCATCCACATATTAGTGACACCAAACTCCAAATCTCAGGATGATCCCTCCCAGCAGTTTCATATACATCACTGGTTCCCAATGAGGGGCACATGCTCCACAGGGGGACTTCAATTCCCAGAAGCCTAAGTTATCATATTAGCTAATCAGTGCTTTGGGGAATTGACTTAGGCTTCTGGGAATTGAAGTCCAAAAACCAAAGGTTGGGAAACACTGACATAGATGTTGAACAACACTGGGGAGATGATCAACCCCTCTGGCATCCCCACATTGGAGAGACCAAGAAGGGCCAGAAGAAACCTGAGTTGAATTCTCTGGATGTAGCGTTTGAGGAAGAATCGGAACTACTGTAATATGGAGCCCCCAATTTCCAACCCCAACAGGCTCTCCAGAAGAATACCATGGATGGAGGTATTGAAAGCTGCCAAGAGATCCAGGAACACCAGGAGGGAATAACTCCCCCCACTCAGTCTGCTTCTCTGAGAAGATCACCACGCAGGGAAAACAATGTAGTTAGGGTGCCATGACACAGCCTGAACCACAACTGGTTTCAAAGCATTTCACTTATCCTGAAATCCCTACTAGGGTTATGAGTTTTCACTATGTTTCCAGCTTGACAACACATAACAAACAAACACGGAACAAACATGAAAGTCACATGAAAGTGTAAGTGATGTTGAAGAACATACTCAAAGCTTCTCAGCCTGAAATGTGGAGTACACAGAAAGAGCCTCCTTGAAGAATGTGGTATTTTCGAACCACAACCAGGCAAACTCTGGTAACTGCAACCTTGTGTTGCCGGCTAATCTTTCTCACACTAGGTCAGGCGAAAGGAACTGCAGAATGAACTCACCCAAAGATGCCTTTCTTTTGGCAGTTTTGGCCTAGACACGGAAGAAGAAGCTAGAACTGTGAATCCACTCTCATTAACGCTACTCTCCTCCAGAAAGGAAAAAAACATATGCAAATACACTTGCCCCCAAAAATCAGACTTACAAAATAAGCTAGTGTTTATTTTTTCAGTAACTGATCACAAAACAAAAACATGACTAAATACAAGAGAGGAATGTGAGGGAAATGTCTTGCAAATGTTTTTTTTACTGCTTCGGGGACCAGCACTTACCAAATACCAGCTAAGCATATTTTTAGTTAAGACTTTGAACTGCTTTGCAAAAATACCCTTGGCTTTGCTTTCTTTTGCAACCCTCCTACCTCAGAGAAAGAAGGTAGTAGAAATGGAGAGGATCAAACTACATGATATGGAGATATTTTTAGAAGTGAAGCCCCCTTGAATGATGAAAGATATCTGTCTGCCATGTGATTTTGCAGTAACATGTGTTGCATTTAGCTTGCTTAGTTCTTGTCGCTGGAAGTTAAACTTAGCTGTAACTTATAAGTCTGATTGTCAATTATACATCTCTAAGGAAATTACATTGTAAGACCCACAAGTCAGATGACTTCTTAGGCCAAGTTGTACCCAAGAATGTTTGGTTGGAAAATAACCTCCATTAGATCGTTTTTTAAAATGTAAATAAAAAAGAGACTAGAGGAAAGCCCTTCTTTCTGATTCAAACAGTATATCCCCTTTTCTGTTGCTAAGAGTTGATGTGAATTGAAGAGACCTTTTGCTGTAACAAGAGGGTACAATGAAGACTCTCCCGAGGCGTATGTGTTTGCACTAATGCACAATTATTGTATCACAATTGACACTGAAAGGAAATATTTCCACATTGTTTTTGTCATAAACTGAGGAACTCCTCAAGAGAAATTCTTGCCAAATATACAAACAGTTTTTCTCAACTTAGGAGAAAACATAGCAATAGCGATTACACTTCTTAACCTATAAATCCAAGGGTTAACCGTTGGAACTGGCTATAGGTTGCTATGCGTCGCCCTACTGACCCGCACCCACCCTTCGTGAGCACGGCCAAAGTGGCTACGCAGGTCAACGAAGGATTTAGAAAACCGAAACGGGGGCCTCAGCCCCACAAACGGCAAGAAAGGGAAAGAACTTCACTTCCCAACATTCCTTGCGCTGCGCCGCGCAAGAGCCAATCAGGCTGAGAGGCTCTCGCACGGCGCAGCGTTCGGACACGCGCCGCAGCCAATCAAAAGAAACGCATTTTAAAAAAACGCAGCAGAAACACAAAGCACCAACCCATAACTACAAGCCCCAGCGTCCTGCGCGCCATGAACACGCAGAACACTGAGGAAACCGGCGCCCAAAAAATTAAAAAGAAAAACAAGTCACAAGCAAGCAAACACCAGCCGGCTTACTTTCCCTCACCAACAGCGCCTGAAGGTCCCGAATGGAGTTTCCCCTTTAACATCAGTGGGTGGGGGGTTGCAATCCCCCTCTCCGCTGACTAACCTAGGTTGGGAGGTTTGAGGGAACAAAAGGGGAATGTTGCACAAACCCTTCTGGAGCAAGGAGACCAGGGAGAGGGGATCGATCCCCCCCTCCTTAAAACAACTCCGTCTTTTCTTCTCTTTAAAAACGGAGTTTGTTTAAGGAGGGGGGGAGGGAATCGATCCACTCTGCCTGCTGATATTAAAGGGGAAACCCCGATCTACTTTCACGACTCCACACAAACAAAGCACCATAACTAAATAAAGCCCCCCTCCCCACCACCTAGCCCACCCTTCCTAACCCCCAATGACCATGCCCCCCTCCCCACCACGGGCCGGCGGCGTGGATATTCCAACGTGGCCGGCCTGCGAAAAAACCACCAACCTACCACCACATGGTATTTCAATGGGCCAGCCAGCCACCGAGGCCGGCCCACAGAAATACCCACACCAAAAACACAAACAAGAACATTCAACAAAAATCAAAAACAACAATAAACATAAAAATTACAAAGAAAATCTTCCAAAAACAAACAAAAATAAACAAGGACAAACACAACCCCCCACAAATCACAACACTACCACCCCTAACAAAACAGAGCACACAACTTACCACGACACGTGCAGCCTCAACGAGGTTCTGAATTGAAATGACAAAAGAACAGGAAGAATACACAGCCCAGGACACAGTCAAAATTAAAACATTACGCAACAGCACCACCCAGTGGCCACAGGAAAAATGACACTCAATGAATTCAACTTGATCTCCAACAATTTACAAAAGGGAAATTAGTTTTAAAAACATTCAAAAATATCCAAACAAAAGAATTATTCAAACATAAATAAATAAGAACACACTAAAAGAAAAACCAAACATCTAAACACAGTCAAAAACATTGAATGTAAAAAAACCTACACTTACACATTTTTAAAAAATTCTTATCCAAGGTACACCTATTACCTATTATTTTTAAAAATGCCATTATTGGGGGAAAAATATATATCAACCTTTCCTCTTTTTAAAATCAAATTTTTTTAATAACAGTTTAAAACACTACCTACATATAAAAAACATTATTTTCAAAAAATAACATAACTCATTTAAATACACATACAACAAAAATCATCCAACACCAATTTTCATATTTTTTAAAAAAAACCAAAAAAAGCCCGGCAACGCCGGGCAACCCTTGCTAGTATAGGTATATAAACTCCACAGAGCTTAGTGTATACTCTGGGCAGTTTACAAAGTAATTAACATTTTGTCCCCAACATGTTGGGTACTCATTTTACTGAACCACAGAAGGAAGGTAGTTTGAGTCAACCTTGATCTACATCAGAATCAAATTCACAATGTCAGCAGTTTTGGCTGCAGTACAGCAGCTTAATTGCTCTGCCACAAAGGCACTTGTAAATAATGGACACCAGCATGACAGGAATGATATCATCATTAATGGTAGATTGCTGCTGATTAAAGACTCATTTGATTTTGGTGTGCACACATCTCACATACAATAAGTCAAACTCATGTGCATGCACACAGAAATTGAGAAAGGAAATATTTAATCCAGTAATTCTCAACCTTTTAAAGCCAGGGCCCAGGTCACACTCCCTCAGATAGCTTTGGGGACCAGACGGCCATTTTGTCCTTCCTCCACCACATGGCACTTCCTGGTGTGGTAGAGGCATGGGGAGTGGCACATGAAATGGTGCCACGGGCTGCATCTGGCCTGTGGGCCACAGGTTGAGAATCCCTGCTTTAATCAGAGACACTCTGCCAGTTATGACATCAGTCCCGTGGCACACATGAAACCCACACAACACGACTTTGCCATTGTTACCTGCAGGGAAGCAAAAGAAGAAATATGCAGAATACCACCTATCTATTTCATTTCAAATGTTTCAAGACTAAGAAGTTAATTCTGTGCACCCAGGAACAATGCCAGCTTCTCCTCCTCTCCTTAATGTATCCTGATGGGGAATCATAGCCATTTCTTTCCTAATAATGATCCTAAGGTGCAAGGCAACTTATATTATGCACTGCCTGGGTGCCCAGCTTCGTCCCGGGGTGTGTGTTTCCCTTCTCCACCGCCTCCTCCTGAGCCTTGGAAGGGCCTGGCAGGGCCGAAGCCGGTGAGCCACTGCACCCCAAAGGGAGGGGAGGGTGTTCTGGTCACCCCAGCTGCACCGTCCTGGTGGGGGGGGGGCAGTGACAGTGGTGGCGGTGGCTCTTCCCCTTCTCTCTCACTGTGTGCACACACACGGCTCCCCCGTGCCCCCTTTCCTGTTCACCCCATGTGCGTGCACACACACACCTCGCCCTCCCAGCGCCGAAGGGGGGCTCGTTCTGCGGTTTGCTGATGGGTGAGCCACGAACAGAGGGGTGGGAGGGAAAGAGGGGCGCAGGGTGTGTGTGTGCGGGGTGGCAGGGTGAGGTGTGTGTGGGGGTGGGGTGGGGTGGGCAGGAAGGGGGTGCAGGGGGAGCCAGGTGTGTGTGTGTGTTGGTGGGATGGGAGAGAAGGGGAATGGCCTTACTGGGGCCTAGGGGGGAGCCTCGCTTCTGTTCCCCCGGTCATCTCTTGCTCGGCCCTCGTTGCCTCGCTACGCATTGATGTGGTGGCCGCACGGACGTGGCCCTGCCTCTCCCTCACTTGTGCTGGCATCCCCTATTGGCTGCGGCGCACCACACTGGCCGCTGGGGCTTGTGTTTTTTTCTTATTTTCCAATTTGTGGGGCGCAGGGCGCCCATTTTGTTCCAGACGCAGACATTACAGGGCGCACCTGCGCAAGGTACGTGTGTGCTGAATTTCAGGGGGGGGGGTCGAGGGGTGATGGAGCCCATTCCGGTTCCACAAATGTACACCTCCCTTTTATATATATAGATTATGGAAGGGAGAAAGGGAAATGAACATGGATTGCTGTTTTAAATGGCAGACTTTTGCTTCATATAATGAACAGTTCTACCCCAAGCATTGGCAGGACTACAGCCTCTAAATGTTTAAAAGCTTCTCTCTCTTCTAAAATAGAACACAGATGCCTAGCATTTGAGCCATTTCAGGAATTTTACAAATTTTACAAATTTTACACCCCAGCCGGGGGGTGAGGAGGAGGAGGAGAGCCAGCCAGCCGGGCGAGCGGCGGAAGGGCCAGCCGCGGCCGCCACCGGGCAACCACCCCCAGCCGGGGGGTGAGGAGGAGGAGGAGAGCCAGCTAGCCGGGCGAGCGGCGGAAGGGCCAGCCGCGGCCGCCGCCGGGCAACCACCCCCAGCCGGGGGGTGAGGAGGAGGAGGAGAGCCAGCCAGCCGGGCGAGCGGCGGAAGGGCCAGCCGCGGCCGCCGCCGGGCAACCACCCCCAGCCGGGGGGTGAGGAGGAGGAGGAGAGCCAGCCAGCCGGGCGAGCGGTGGAAGGGCCTGTCGCGGCCGCCGCCGGGCAACCACCCCCAGCCGGGGGGTGAGGAGGAGGAGAAGAGCCAGCCAGCCGGGCGAGCGGCGGAAGGGCCAGCCGCGGCCGCCGCCGGGCAACCACCCCCAGCCGGGGGGTGAGGAAGAGGAGGAGGAGGAGAGCCGGTTGAGCAGCGGAAAGGCCAGGAGAAGACCAACTGAAAGACGGGCAGAGGGCAGAGGAGGAAAAGCAGGGGGAGAGACTCAGAGTCCCAGGCAAAGGATAAGTACCTGATATGCAGATGTAGAAGACTTAATATAGAAACTGACATAGAGACTTTATACTGACTAAATACAGAAACTGACATAGAGACTGTGTATAAAGTGTTGTCTAAAATGTTTTAAACTTTTAAAAACTGTGATAAAATGTATGAGGAGGGAAAAATGGCGTAGATACCGGCAAACCACGCCACAAATCTTGCCAAGAGAACCCTATTGACCAAAACAAAAGGCAAAACAAAGGGGCAGGCTAGATGATACAGGATGCTTAACACCACAGAGGGGAGGAAGGGGAGGGACAGGAAAGGGGGAGGGGAAATGCAATGTTGTAAGGAGCAATACTGCATAGGGACATGGAATGTGAGATCAATGAACCAAGGTAAACTGGAAGTGGTAAAAAATGAGATGGAAAGAATAAGCATTGATATCTTAGGCATCAGTGAGCTCAAATGGACAGGGATGGGTGAATTCAGCTCTGGAAACCATCATATCTACTACTGTGGGCAAGAAAACCTTAGAAGAAATGGAGTAGCCATAATTGTCAATAAAAGAGTGAGAAAAGCAGTAATGGGATACAACCTTAAAAATGACAGAATGATGTCAGTCAGAATTCAAGGCAAACCTTTCAATGTCACTGTGATCCAAATATACGCACCAACCACTGGTGCAGATGAAGCCACAATGGACCAGTTCTATGAGGACTTACAACACCTCATAGAACAGACACCAAGAAATGATGTCCAAATTATATTAGGAGACTGGAATGCCAAAGTAGGAAATCAAAAAGTGGAGGGAATAACAGGCAAATTTGGTCTTGGAGTACAGAATGAAGCAGGGCAAAGATTGATAGAGTTCTGCCAAGAGAACGCACTGGTCATAGCAAACACTCTCTTCCAGCAACACAAGAGGCGACTTTACACATGGACATCACCAGATGGCCAACACCGAAACCAAATTGACTACATACTCTGCAGCCAAAGATGGAGAACCTCCATACAGTCAGCAAAAACAAGACCTGGAGCAGACTGTGGCTCAGATCACAACCTACTGATCGCAAAATTCAGGCTTAGACTAAAGAAAATAGGGAAAACACGGAGACCAGAAAGATATCACCTAGACAGCATCCCTAAAGAATACGCGGTGGAGGTGATGAACAGATTTAATGGCTTAGACTCGGTAGACAGAGTACCAGAAGAATTATGGACGGAGATGAGGGACATCATCCAGGAAGCATCAAAGAAAACCATACCAAAAGAAAAGAAGAGCAAGAAAGCAAAGTGGTTGTCTGATGAGGCTCTTAAAATAGCAGAGGAAAGAAGGAACGCCAAAGTCAAAGGAGAAAGGAAAAAAATACAATCATTTGAACACAGAATTTCAAAGAAAAGCAAGGAGAGATAAGGAAAACTACCTAAAAGAACAGTGCAGAGAAATGGAGGAAAACAACAAAAGAGGCAGAACCAGAGATCTTTTCAAAAAAATCGGCGAAATCAAGGGAACATTTAAAGCAAAAATGACCATGATAAGGGACAAAGATGGAAAGAAGCTAGCTGATGCAGAAGAAATTAAGAAAAGATGGAAAGAGTACACAGAGGAACTTTACAAAAAGGACCTCAACACTCCTGTTAATCACAATGATGAAGAAATTGAACTTGAGCCAGACATCCTGGAGAGCGAAGTCAGAAAGGCCCTAAAGAGCACTGCAAACAACAAAGCTAGTGGAGATGATGGTATCCCAGTTGAATTTTTCAGAGCACTAGAAGATGATGGCGTCAAATTACTGCATTCAATATGCCAGCAGATTTGGAAAACAAAACAGTGGCCACAGGATTGGAAAAGATCAGTATACGTCCCAATCCCAAAAAAGGGCAATGCCAAAGAATGTTCAAATTATCGAACAATCGCGCTCATCCCACATGCCAGCAAGGTGATGCTCAAGATAATACAGGATAGACTTCAGCAACATGTGGAGAGAGAATTACCAGAGGTGCAGGTTGGTTTCAGAAGAGGCAGGGGGACTAGAGACCACATTCCCAACATACGCTGGATCATGGAGAAAACAAAGGAATACCAGAAACAAGTTTACTTTTGTTTTATTGACTACACTAAGGCATTTGACTGTGTGGACCACAACAAGATGTGGCAAGTAATTAAAGAGATGGGAATTCCAGAGCACCTCATATGCCTCTTGAGAAATCTGTACATGAACCAAGAAGCAACAGTTAGGACAGAACACGGAATGACAGAATGGTTTGGAATAGGAAAAGGAGTAAGACAAGGCTGCATTTTGTCACCATGCTTATTCAACCTATACACAGAGCACATAATGCGCAGTGCAGGGATGGAGGAATCACAATATGGGATTAAAATCGCTGGGAGAAACATCAACAATCTGAGATATGCAGACGATACCACCCTAATGGCAGAAAGTGAGGAAGACCTAAAGAATCTCTTGATTGGGCTGAAGGAGGAAAGTGCAAAAGCTGGCTTGAGACTCAATATCAAGAAAACCTAGATAATGGCAACAGGCCCAATCAGTTCCTGGAAAATAGACGGGGAAGAAGTAGAAGCAGTGACAGATTGTACTTTCTTAGGATCAAAGATCACTGCAGATGGGGATTGTAGCCATGAAATAAAAAGGCGACTGATTCTTGGGAGACAAGCAATGAGAAACCTGGGGAACATAGTGAAAAGCAGAGACATCACATTGCAAACAAAAATTAGAATAGTCAAAGCAATGGTTTTCCCAGTAGTAATGTATGGATGTGAGAGCTGGACAATTAGGAAGGCTGAACGCAGAAGAATAGATGCCTTTGAAATGTGGTGTTGGAGGAGGGTTTTGAGAGTCCCCTGGACAGCGAGGAGAACAAATAGGTCAATCTTAGAAGAAATTAACCCTGACTGCTCATTGGAAGGTCAAATAGTAAAGATGAAGCTAAAGTACTTTGGACATCAAATGAGAAGGGAGGATTCACTTGAGAAGGCATTGATGTTGGGAAAGGTGGAGGGCAAAAGAAGAAGGGGAAGGCCAAGGATGAGATGGCTAGATGGCATTGTAGACACAATGGGCACAGAGCTGGGAGGGCTGAGGGGAATGGTGGAGGACAGAGGCGCCTGGAGGAAAATGGTCCATGGGGTCGCAAAGGGTCGGAATCGACTGTGCGACTGAACAACAACAATATAAAAATTGTTTTACTCAGATCGACAAAATCTAACCACGCAACATGTTCAGGTTCTGCATCAATGATGACATCTAGAAAAGCTACACTAACATTAGTAAGATACAAATGGTTGTATAAAAGTTATTGAAAGTTGAGCAAAATGCCATTGACTAACCCAGGAGTTCTCAACCTTTTTAAGCCAGGGTCCGGGTCACGCTCCCTCCCTCAAATAGCTCTGGGGGCCAGATATCCATTTTGCCATTCCTCCATCAAATGGCACTTCCTGGTGTGGAGGAGGCAATAGGGGACCACATGAAGTGGTGCCACAGGCCGGAGGTAAAAATCCCTGGACTAACCAGACAGACTCTGGAAGCAAAAAATTAATAAGAAATGTTGCTAAATTGGAAGCCTGTTTTACATGGCAGTTAGTTCAGCAAGATCTGCGATTTTCCAACCCTAAAAATAGCAGTATAGTTTTGAACACTGACAAACATTTAGTGTGCAAAGCTGTAATCTTCAATAGTACCATTCAGTCTAAGCACTCCTGCTCCAGGCTGTTTGAAATTTCTATTTTAGTGATCTAGTCCCCATACATGGACTCTTTGATTATAAGAAATCTTCTAACAAGACAGATTTCCCCTCAACCATAAAGAATATAAATATGAAACACAGACAGAAATGTTAGACCACACACAAGTCTAATTGGCATGAACAGAAGAGATGAAAGCAAGACAGGTGGACCCAATGCCTTTACATCTTCTAAAGAAAGAAATGTAAGGTTGAGAACATAACATACTCTATCAAGTAAGTAATGACTATTTTGCCAGTTTATCCTTTATTGCCCTGAGCTCCACAGCTATAGCCCATAATGTTCCATCTGGCATACTTTACTTAAAAGGGAAGGATAAGGAACTGAATCGATATGCCCTGGCTTGTAACTGAATCCACATAGGTAGTAAAACAGATGTGCATAACATAAGCTGGAGAGAGCTTGTGGCAAAGTGGATAACACTATGGATTTCATGCATATCGGAGAGTAAACAAAACAAAAAGACAAAAACATTGTGCCACTTTAAAGACTAACTGTTGCATTTTAATGTTAGGAGTGAGGCTTCTGACAACTGACATAGTGACTGTACAAGAAATTGACTTACATAGAGACTTGATATAGTGGACTTTTTCTTTCTTTCTTTCCCTTTCATTAATTAGTTCAACTTTTACTTTGATACTATGTGATAAACTTTGATATTGTGCATGATAATACTTTGTTTTAGAACTGTTTAAACTGTGATAACATGTGTGATGGGAAAAGACTGGCGTAGAGACCGGCAAGGCACGCCACAAAGTTTGCCAAGAGAACCCTATGGACCAAAACAAAAGGCTAAACAAGGGGATGCTCAGTACAGCAGATCTGAAAAGGGGGAGAGATACGAAAGGGGGAGGAGAAATACAGTGTTGCAGTGAACAATACTGCATAGGGACATGGAATGTGAGGTCTATGAATCAAGGAAAACTGGAAGTGGTTAAAAACGAGATGGAAAGAATAAGCATTGACATCCTGGGCATCAGTGAATTAAAATGGACAGGGATGGGTGAATTCAGCTCTGGAAACCATCATATCTACTACTGTGGGCAAGAAAACCTCAGAAAAAACGGAGTAGCCATAATTGTCAACAAAAGAGTGAGGAAAGCAGTAATGGGATACAACATCAAAAATGATAGAATGATGTCAGTCAGAATCCAAGGCAAACCTTTCAATATCATTGTAATCCAAGTCTATGCACCAACCACTAGTCAGATGAAGCCACAGTTGACCAGTTCTATGAGGACCTATAACACCTCATAGAACAGACACCAAGAAATGATGTCCACATTATCTTAGGAGATTGGAATGCCAAAGTAGGAAATCAAAAAGTAAATGGAATAACAGGCAAGTTCGGTCTTGGAACACAGAATGAAGCAGGGCAAAGATAGATAGAGTTCTGCCAAGATAATGCACTAGTCATAGCAAACACCCTCTTCCAGCAACACAAGAGGCGACTCTACACATGGACATCACCAGATGGCCAGCATCGAAATTACATACTCTGCAGTCAAAGATGGAGAACCTCCATTCAGTCAGCAAAAACAAGACCTGGAGCAGATTGTGGCTCAGATCACAACCTACTGATCGCAAAATTCAGGCTTAGACTAAAGAAAATGGGGGAAACAATTAGACCAGACAGATATGACCTACACAACATCCCTAAAGAATACACGGTGGAGGTCATGAACAGATTTAATGTCCTGTACCTGATAGACAGAGTACCAGAAGAATTATGAACAGAGATGCGGGACATCATGCAGGAGGCAGCAAGAGAAACCATACCAAAAGAAAAGAAGCGTAAGAAAGCAAAGTGGTTGTCTGATGAGGCTCTTAAAATAGCAGAGGAAAGAATGAATGCAAAAGTCCAAGGAGAAAGGAAAAAATACAACCACCTGAATACAGAATTTCAAAGAAAAGCAAGGAGAGATAAGGAAAAATATCTGAACGAACAGTGCAAAGAAATGGAGGAAAACAACAAAAGAAGCAGGACTAGAGATCTTTTCAAAAAAAATGGGGAAATCAAGGGAACATTTAAAGCAAAAATGAACATGATAAGGGACAAAGATGGAAAAGAGTTAGCTGAAGCAGAAGAGATCCAAAAAGATGGCAAGAGTACACAGAGGAACTCTACAAAAAGGACCTCAACACTCCTGATAATAACAATAAAGACTCAATATCAAGAAAACCAAGATAATGGCAACAGGTCCGATCAGTCCCTGGAAAATAGATGGGGAAGAAGTAGAAGCAGTGACAGATTTTACTTTCCTGGGATCTAAGATCACTGCAGATGGCGACTGTAGCCATGAAATAAAAAGACGACTGATTATGGGGAGACAAGCAATGAGAAACCTGGAATATAGTGAAAAGCAGAGACATCACCTTGAAAACAAAAATTCGCATAGTCATAGCAATGGTATTCCCAGTGGTAATGTATGGGTGTGAGAGCTGGACCATTAGAAAGGCTGAGCGCAGAAGAATAGATACCTTTGAGATGTGGTGTTGGAGGAGAGTCCTGAGAGTCCCTTGGACAGCAAAGAGAACAAATAGGTCAATACTGGAAGAAATCAATCCTGACTGTTCATTGGAGGGACAAATAGTGAAGATGAAGCTAAAGTACTTTGGACATCAAATGAGAAGGGAGGACTCACTTGAGAAGGCCTTGATGCTGGGAAAGGTGGAGGGCAAGACAAGAAGGGGGCGTCCAAAGATGAGATGGATAGATGGTATTGTAGACACAATGGGCACAGAGCTTGGTGGGCTGAGGAGATTGGTGGAGGATAGAGGTGCCTGGGGGGAAATTGTCCATGGGGTCGCAAAGGGTCGGAATCGACTGTGCGACTGAACAACAACAAATGAGGCTTCATGGCATCAGTTTATTCACATCAGGTACAGAGTGTTTAGCATAACAGGTAAAAGGTCGCCCTTGCTTGAAAGCTAGTCGTATCCAACTCTAGGGTTCGGTGCTCATTACTATTTATAACCAAACAGCCAGCACTGTTTGCATCTGCAGATGTTTCCATGGGCATGTGACAGGCATGACTAAACACTGGAAGTGCACGGAATGCTGTTTATCTTCCCACCAAAATGGCACCTGTTTATCTACTTGCAATTTCTTGCTTTCGAACTGCTAAATTGACAGGAGCTGGGACAGAGACGGGCGCTCACTCCGTTGTGCAGCACTTGGGTCTCGAACTGCTGACTTTCCAGTCATCAAGTTCAGCATCTTAACCACTAAGCCACCACAGTCCTCATGTGTAATGTGGCATTACACATTTGCTAATGAGTTTACCCTTCAGGCCTAGCAACTGTTGTGTGAGTGTCCCAGGCCACTCACCCTTTCTGAGGGTAAAAGGAGCAAAGAAAGATGAATGCATGCTGCTTCTGAAGGCATGCTTAAACATGTAACAAAGTAAGAATTTGTGTTTTTTAAATCAAGAATCATTATCTGGGATAGTTCCCAACAAATATTTAGGACAATGAATAACATGCACAAATCCAAATTATTATATATGCATGTTTATTCAACTGGAGACTAGATAAAGAACAAAGTATATCATCTATAAACAATATTTTTTGAAGCTTGTCTTTAGATTAAACCCTCATTTTTTTCCTTGCATACCTCTTCTGGAGATAAGGTTTTTTCTTTAAAATGAACAGAGTTAAGACAACTAATTAAACATTATTTGTTGGTTTTGTGAACACACTGAATTTTTGAGAGGTATCTGATTAAAGACTGCCCTTTCAAGTTATAGACCTCAGGGTGCCTATGTTTACAAAGCTATAAGGAAGGATGTGACACAAAGTTATAAAAGAATGAAGGATATGGAAAGAATGAAAGTAACTAACAGAGTTTCAAGCGTCACTTAATGGGTTCATTCACACATAGAAAGCTGCCTTCTATTGAGGCAGAATATTGTTCTATTGGCCGTAGTATTGTAAACTCGGATTGGCAGCAGTTTCAGGTTCTTTGATCGTGTCACCTAGTGAAGCTGGGGACAGAACTAGAGATCCTCCATGTTTAAAGCACATGCTGTACTACTAAGTTACTCTTTCCTCAGCAGGAATCCTGACCTGTAACCACTTCCAGTTCCAACTTAAAGAAAACACAGATCTTCACTTCATGATTTGAATATTAAGCCACCAGGCAGCTTATTTGCTTATTTATTTATTTAGATTTATATACCGCCCCAATCAATAGTCTCTGGGCAATGTACAGTCCAGCGAACACCTCACTGGCTGCTCATCAAAAACTTAAAAACAATATAAAAACAGTTTAAAGCCCTTCAATAAAACCAATTACAAGAGGGGGGGAAACCTCAGACGAGCCAGAAAGGAGAGCTTGTTGGCAATCCCAGCCCCCAGACCTATTATTATTATTATTATTATTATTATTATTATTATTATTATTATTATTATTATTATTATTATTATTATTATTATTATTATTATTATTATTATTATTATTATTATTATTATTATTTGGGGGGATTATCTATGAATATACCAATTCTGGATCTTTCTATGTTCCTAAGAAGCATCTGGGAAGTCTGGCCATGTTATAGAGTAATAGGTAATAGAGTAGACGAGTGATGGCGAACCTTTTAGAGATCAAGTGCCCAAATAGAGGGTGGAGCGAACTCTGTGCTGGGGGGAGGGAGGAAACGGTCCCATTGGACTGCATGCCAAAAGGGCTCAGGACCAGAAAGCGACTCTCAGAACTGGATCAGTGGTACAGAAGTCATGCTGAGAGGCAGAAGGCAAATGGAAGACTACTTTATTATACTGTCCCCAAGACAATTTCCATGGCTGATCCCCATTAGGATAGCCAATATTCAGAATCAGATATAGCAGCAGCAGAAGAAGAAGAAAATGGAGGCGGAGGCAGCGGCACCTGGCTGGCCATTATTGAAACAGAAATGATAGACCTTTAAGCTATTTTTTTATTAAAAACCCACCTCTCTTATGGTCTAAACTTCTTTGTTCCCAACTATGACCCACCATGGACATCTACGAGAGAATCTTCATTTGCATATTTTAAAAACTCCTGCAATAGATTTATTTTCTGCATTACAAGATCTAAATATTGAAAATCTTGGCAATTTTTAATGGATTTATTTTATAAGGTTATAATTCTTAACACAGTTATAGCCAAAATTGATTTTTTTTAGTATAACTTTAAAATTTCATAGTTCTGAATTTCTGGTTGTTTCAAATTACTGTATATAAAAAAGAAACAGAGCCTCTGAACTATCAAATGGTATCCTGTTTTAAGACAGAACAAAATAACAGAAACATGCTAACTAGTATTTTAGTAAACCACAATCCCACAAAAACTCACTGAAATGGAAATTCGGGCTTGCAGCTCAGCATAACATAAAGCAAGGAGTCCTTTGTTGTCAGGGAATGGACAACACAAGTCACTCTGTATCTCTACTAGATGCCAAGAAGAAAAAACACTATCCTAGTCCAGCTACTCTTACACAGCTAGTTTCACCAGACTGGCAAAATACATGTGTAAAGCAAAGGGCTGCAAAGAACCCGCAGAGCATACTGTCATACAAGGCTGTCCTGCAGTCCTGGTAGAACCCACAAAAAAGCGTAAGATATTCTATAACAGATTCCCCAGAAAAATACTATATTCCTGTTTCAATGGCACCTGAGCCTTCTTGTTTACAAAACAATTTATTTATTTATTTATTTATTTATTCATTCATTCATTCACATTTATACCCTGCCATTTTGGTGCAAGCACCACTCAGGGTGGTTTACACTGGATATACAGTAAAACCCCGGGTTATGGAATTAACCTGTTCTGAGGGGTTTTCCTTATAATGATTTTTCCGTGAAGAGAAGCATGGTTTCCCAAAATAATGCACTGAATACCCAAAAAAGTTCCAGAGGTTAGAAAAGAGAAAAAAACACATAATTTTTCTGTTGAAAACTCTTTCTAAAGTGGAGAAAACACAGCAAAAAATTCCAAAGTGCCCTTGGAATGGGGATGGGGACTTTTTTTTTTTTTTGCCGTTTTAGTGAGCTCCGGAGCTGATATTTTAGTGAGCTCCAGAGCTGATATTTATTTTCAATGAATATTCATCACATTTTTTACTTTGACATCTAGTGGTTAGCCTTGGTAATTGCAGGGAAAGTGCCGCCGAACAGCTGATGAGGGGTGAGGGAAATTTTTCCCGCACTTCCTGGATGTGTTGAGAGCTTCTGCCAGAGCCAAAATGTGATGAAAAATTCCAAAACCGGAGCAGAAATGCTCCTAACACCCTCCCACCGCCATGCGAAGCATCGAAACACCCAAAATGTGTATGGATTGTGAACCACTCTGAGTAATGCTTGACCCAAAGGGGCAGGGTTTAAACATGAATGAATGAATGAATAAATAAATAAATTGTTTTGTAAACAAAAAGGGTCATTTGCCATTGGAAAAAGGATATAGTATTTTTTCTGGGGAATTTGTTCCGATAGAAAATCTTAAAACCATAACAGTATTCAAATTAAAAGGAAGACGTTATATACAATATTTGAAAATCCTGTAGCATGCTTAGGAGGGATGATAGCTAATAATTCTAAAGGATTAAATATTAAGGTTTTTTAAAAAACACTTAATTTCCCTTGCCTTAACAGTTAATTATCTTAAAACAATGAGCCTAGTTGTTAGGTATGTTTACCTGCCCTGTTTTATAGTGCCTTGCAAATTGGTTCACCACTCGATAATCATTTGCAAAGTATTCCATCAGGATAGAGGGCACTTCCGCAAAGTCAGTAGAACATCTTGTCCCTGGAGAAGAGGACAAAAAGCATGTTTACATGTAGACCAGCCATATTGCTTACATTATTTCCTTTTTCTTCTCTAAAGTTCCTCTTAGCTTTCCATTTGTACTTTTGATGAACTGTGACAAATCTTTCATTATGTAAATATGCCATTTCTGTAATGTTATTGTACGTATTGTCAGAATAGCTAAATCATAATCCTGTAAATCACAAAGTAAAACACAATATTTCAACAGCTGGGTGAGGCACCCTATAAAACTGAGGCTCACACCCTTTATAAACTTAACCAGGCGACAGCCAATCTGGTCCTACATTAAACATCAAATCTTTAATTGCCTTAATTCTACAGCCAGTTACAATAAACCTATCCAACCGTACTTGTGAATTTAATCCCATTTACAATTATCATCACCCCCAATCCTCTGTGGATCTCACTTACTTTGCTTTTCTTCCTGTCAAAATGCCAGTCATTTAAAGAGGTTTTTTTTGTCTACTTGAAGACATTTATGAATTAAGTGCTTGTTGAAGACTCATGTTCAAACTCAGTATTTTTTACTTTGTGAATATCATATTTTTCAAGATTACAATGTCAAATATTTCCCAGTCAGTTTTCTGCAGTACTAGATATTTACTGTTTGATATAAAAATTGCAGGTAGATAAACAGATACCACCTTGATGAAAAAGTTAACAGCATTCTGTGTAGTCATGCCTGCTACATGATGACGGATGCAGATAGCACTTGCTCTTTGGCTGTGATCAGAGATGAGTACTGTCCCTTAGTCAGACTGACTTTCAACCAAGGCACACCTTTACCTTCACATGGCATCTAGGCTCTTGAAGGAAGTAATTCTATTCGAGATATATTATGTCTTTGCAGCTCCCTGACCATAATATATCATTTCTGTGAAAGTTTTCATGTTATCCACCCAGGTGAATGCATGTTAAGGGAGAAGGTATGCAAATATCATGGACAGTTGCTAAATAGGGGCTGTAATGGTTCAGTGGTTAAGAAGCTCACCTTGTTAGCTGGAAGGCCGGCAAGTCAGCAGTTCAAGACCCGGATACTGCTTGACAGTTTGAGCACCCATCTCTGTCCCAGCTCCTGCCAACCTAGCAGTTCAAAAGCAAGAAATTGCAAGTAGATAAACAGGGACCACTTCAGTGGGAAAAGATCTCAGGGACATGAAAGGAGCCTCATTTGGGCATCCTCTGAGTGGGGTTTCTCCAGAAAAAATCCTTTCAACCCAGAATCATTTATGACATGAAATTATTACTGCAGTTGTTAAATAGAGTAATGTTGATGATATGGCAATAAATAACACACCAATTCTCTGCAATGATGCAAACACATCTCGTGCTTTTATCGTCTTTTTAGCCCTGCTACCCCCGCAAAATAAAAGGGGAGTTGGAATGGCAGTCTTTCTTTACCCTCTTAAAGCTACATCATACTTGAACAGGTGAAGTCATCTGCTACCATAATATTGGATCTCATCTGATTTTGTAAGCTAAGGATAAAGGGGTGTGCTTAGCATTTGGATGCAAAATTACCAAGGAATATCAGGGACCAGGCTAGGAAAGAACTTGGCCTGAAATCTTGAGAGAGCCACTGCCCATCTGTTTTGGCAATAACGAATTGAATGGACCAATGGTCAATTTTGGATGAACCAGCTTCCGTGTTTCTGTCATCAAACCAGGAATGTAAGAGATGATACATAATTTTTATCATCAGTGGTCCCCAACCTTCTGGAACATAGAAGCTGCATTAAAGTGGTCAATACCTAAAGAGAGCCGCATCTTAAATCAAAACCATTAACCTACCAATCTAGATCAAAACATTGAGAGGTAAATGAAGAAATGCTAATATTATGGGTAACTGAGCTCTTTTGGCTAGCAAAGCACCCAGAATGGTCACAATGAAAGTATGGAGGAGACGATCAAGGGGGGGGGGGGGATGACAAAAGAAACCAAAGAGACCAGAAGAAACTATGTTGCTATTGACTTTTTTTGTAAGAAAGGGGCAAGGAAATCTGCAGTAGATGGTGTTGGGTGCAAGGGAAAATGTCTTGAGTGTGACAGTAGTAAACAAGCAGGTCGGAGAGCCACACAAAAATGGCTTCCATACAGCCCGTGGGCTGCTGGTTGGGTACCACGATCCAGTTGCATCTTTAGAGCACAGTGATATTTAACTGCCACAAAGGATGCATTTTGAATGGCAACCAACTTTTCAAGACATAGTCCTTCAGTCTGAACGTGGGTACGCTACTCAACTGTGCAGCTGTTTAGTCCAATTTTTGGGACATTCAACAGCTTCCATTTATTTTGGATTTTATTTGACTCTTATCAACTCTACACTGTCTAACAGTAAGGTTGGGAAGGTAAATCCAGATTTACAATACAGGGAAGTGAAGGAAAACCTCAGCTTGAAACATTCAATATGGTGTAATAATACAAATGTAGTTACTTGAGTCAACTATCTCTCTCCAAAGCAGCTGTTATTCTTTCCTATTTCTCTCTCTTTTGAAGAAAGGAAAAAAGGAAACCTGTCCAGTAGGAAAAGTATTAAAGGTAAAGGTTTCCCTTGTTTGAAAGCCAGTCGTATCCGATGCTAGGGTTCAGTGCTCATCTGTTTCAAAGCCGAAGAGCCAGCACTGTCTGCTTCTGCAGACGTTTCCATGGTCATGTGGCAGGCATCACTAGACACTGGGGCGCACGGAACACTGTTTACCTTCCCGCTGAAGTGGTCCCTATTTATCTACTTGCAATTTCTTGCTTTTGAACTGCTAGGTTGGCAGGAGCTGGGACAAAGACGGGAGCTCATTCTGTTCTACAGTACTCAGGAATCGTGTTACAATGACACAATTACCAACCTAAAGCCCACGGGCCAGATTGCCACCAATGTTGAAAGTGCCCTGACGTCACTGGAAGCGCCAAAATTGCCGTGTTTTTGCACCAAAACGAGGCAAAAATGTGGCAAAAACATTCAAAAATGGCATGAAAATGTTCTTCCCTCATTCCCTCCTCCAAGGAAAGCGGCAGAGGTGGGAAAAAACACCCAAAAATGTGGCACAAATGCATGTGGAGGCATCACTGCCGTCGGGAGAAACCACATGACCAGCCTGCTCAGCTGATTGAGGGGGCATGGTCAGGCCCCTGGCAGGAAAAGGTTGGGAACCCCTGACCTATACTATTCCCAATATGTGTTGTTTTGGGGACTTTGTTATTGTTTATTGTCTATACCAGTGTTTCCCAACCTTTGTACTGACTTAGGCATCTGGGAATTGAAGTCCCCCTGTGGGGCATGGGCCCCATGTTGGGAACTACTGGTCTATACCCATAATTTTACCTGGTTTGCTTTACTGTTTATGTTTAATTTTATACTGTTGCCGATGTAAATGTAATTTATTGTATGCCGCTCTGAGTGAGAATATCCAATGGGCGGGATATAAATTTAATAAACAAACAAACTCTAACACTCTTATATCTCTATTGCATTTTAGCCTAGTTTTCCCCTTCTTATACTTGAACACAGATTTAGCCAAGGATTCCAGACAGACCTAGGATGGGTGGGAAGCAGAAGGAAATGGATTAGAGAGAAACAGATAACAGTAAATAAGGAAAACGACTGAAGGAAAGTAACTATGAAAGGGGATTGAGTTGGGGGAGAAAGTGGGCCATATAAAAGTTCCAAGATTGCTTCCTTTATAAAAATGTAAATTAAATTTTCAAATATAAACAAAAACATACAAAACTACAAATACAGAATCAAGACAAAATTCATAAAAAGAAGATTTTAAAGAAAAAAACTTACAGATACAATCTAAAATATTAAACAAAAAGCAAAAAAAACAAAAAAAAACAAAAAAAGAAAACAGACATGATACAAACTTAATAATCCATAACTCATTTTCATCTTATCTCATCTAAGTGTTCATTACTTTTTATACATGTTTTAAGTTTATCAACCTTCCATAAATCTTATCTCTCCCTTTTTTATATTGTACTAGCAGAGGTTGCCCGGTGTTGCCGGGATGTTTTAAATGGTTTTGGAAGGTTTTTGTTTTGTTAATGTTTGTAAAAAATGAGGTTAGTCTGTAACTGTGATTTTTAAAATGTTTACTTATACACACAAGCTGTTATAAATTGTGATCAGCTTTTTTGGGTTTGTTTTTGTGGATTAAAAAAAGAGGAAAGGATGATATAATTTTTTACAATTATTTTATTTAACCAAATAATGTTTTAGTATGTGAATTTTTTTTAATAGTTGTACCTTGGATAATAATTTTAAAAATGTGAAAGTACATGTTTTTTTACATTCAATGATTTTAAACCGTGTTTAGATGTTTTGGGGGTTTTTGGAGTGAAAACTACACAGGATTTTAGAAATGTTTTTATTTTATTATTTGTTTGTGATTTGTGTGAATGTGTGATGTAATGTTATGTTTTTGACTGTTTTATTTCTTGTGGTCTCTGGGTGGCACTGTTGAGTATTTCTTTTACTTTGACTGTTTTTTCTCTACTGGCAGCTGGGTGGTGCTTCTTCCGGTAAGTAGTCTCTTTCTTTCCTCATTTCAGTTCCGTCCGTCATGGAGGTAGGACATGCTGGTAAGTTGGCTGGTTTAATTTCTTTTGTGGGTTTGTTTTGTTTTTCTTTTTTGGTGTTTTTCTGTTTGTTATTTTTGGTTTTGGTTAATTTTGGATGTTTTTGTTTTTTTTAATTAATGGTTTATTTATTTTAATTATTTTGGTGTTTGTTTGTGTTTTTTAGTTTTGTTTCTCTTTCAAGGGTGGGCCACCGGTGCATTGGCCCCCTCTTGAAAGCGAAACACTTTTAAGGAAAGTAAAGTCAGTGGGCGGAGCGCCGTCCGCTAGTTTTGCTTCCCTGGGAATGGGTTCACTTTTAAGGGGGGGCAAGGCACCAGTGCCTTGGCCCCCACTTCCAAGTGAAACACTTTTTCGGTTAGTAAAGTCAGTGGGCGGAGCGCCGTCCGCTGGCTTTGCTTCCCTGGGAATGGGTTCACTTTAAAGGGGGGGCCAAGGCACCCGTGCCTTGGCCCCCTCTTGAAAGCGAAACACTTACTCGTAAAGTAAATGCAGCAGCCGGAGCGCCGTTCGCTGCCTTTGCTTAGTGGAGGAATTGTTTCGCTTTTAAGGGGGGAAGGCACTGATGCCTTCGCCCTCCCTTGAAAGCGAAACACTTACTTGGAAAGTAAAGGCAGCGGCCGGAGCGCCGTTCGCTGCCTTTCCTTTGTGGAGGAATTGTTTCACTTTCAAGGGGGGGCATCAGTACCTTTCCCCCCTTGAATTCCCCCTGTGTTTGTGGTTTTTTTCCACCCCGGCTCAACTTTTCTTGAGGCCAGTGGTGGTCTCGTCGTGTCTTCGGCGAGGTAGCGTGGAGGAGACGGAGTCCCTCTCCTCCCCGTTTCTCCGTGAAAGGAGGCCGGCGGGTGTTTGCGTGACTGTGAGGTGCTGCGTCCGCCTATGGCGGAATGCCCTTACGTTGTTTTTATTTTTATTTTTCGCGCGGCAGCCTTCTCAGCGTTCTGCGCGCTCATGGTGCACAGGACTCTGGGGCTTGTAGTTATGGGTTTGTGCGTTGTTTGTGCGGCGTTTTTCCCCCCTGCGGCTCCATTTTGATTAGCCGCGGCACATTTCCGAACGTTCCTTTTGTTTGCGCCTCTCAGCCTGATTGGCTCTGGCGCGGTGCAAGGAACGTTGAGAAATGAAGTTGTTTCCCTTTTCTCGTGTTTGTGGGACTCTTGCCTCACTGGCACATTTCTCAATCCTTTGTTGACCTGCAGACCCAGTTCGGGCGTGTGCATGAATGGTCGGTGCGGGCTAGTATGGCCTGGCTTAGGATCCTATGTGAAGTTCCAACGGTTAACGCTTGATTTTATAGGTATAGATTTTCTCCTAACAATCCATGCTGTGATCGTTTACATGCTTATATACTATCTTCATGTTTATTGTATTTAATTTACCAAACACTTATCAGAGTCTTTTCATTTGACTACATAAATAAAACCAAACATAACAAAGATACAGTAAAATCAAGTTCACTATACACACCCCGTGATATATACCCCAAGATTGCTTCCAACAACTGATAGGCCACAAAAATTGGAGAAAAATTAAAGATTAACTGTGCTGCATCCTCTAAGAAATTTAACCGGAATAATTATTTTAATGCTATCATCATTTCAATAATTAACATAGACAATATGTGAAGAAAGTTAAACCTGCTCCCTATCCTACCCACTGAGAATTAAGTCTCTTCCAGTACTGCATAACCCTGGTCTTGTTTCTCATTCAGGGTAAAATACTACGGGCTCTTGGAAACTGGGTTAAATGTTCCCACTTGCCAGGTTTTGAGAATGGCATGGCATTGGGTGAGCAAACTAAGATTTAATCCAGAGACTGTAATCATGTTGGTCCAACTAATGCCTGGCTGGAAGATCATTTCATGCAAGATATGGAGGTTTTAACTCGGAAAGGTCAGAATTATACTCCAGGAGTGCTGCTTCATTGTAGCCTGTCTCTGGATTTCATCTGATGTTGGGTTTTCAGACAGTAGCAGTTACAAGGAGTGTGTTTGTGTAACTACAGTGTACACCAGCTGTGACCATTCTTGAACCAGTCTAATCCAATGTTTTCCCAAACTTATTCTATTGTGAAACACTTACAATTTTAACGAAATACTTTGGTTTTTGTAATAGAAAGATAGGTTTGGATTTTTCAGTTACATTATAGAGTAAACAAAACAACAAAAAATGACAAAAAGTTGTGGCACCTTCTATGGAACATCAGTGTTCTGCAGAACATAGTTTGGAAAACGCTGGCTAATCTATGACTCAGTAAGATAAATACTAGTCATAAATAAATAAAGACTACATAATATGTAAGATAACCAGCTGTGATCATTCCTGAATCAATTTGATCTATGACTCAGTAAGATAAGAACTATTCAATAAACAAATAAAGAATATAATATGAGGCAATCATCTGCTACCATTCTTGAATCAGTCTGATCTATGACTCAGTAAGATGAATACTATTCATAAATAAAGAGAATATACAACTTTGAACAATCATCTACACCTTTTAGGGCCTAGTAAATAGACAATGATATCCAGTCTAGCATAGTGGATAGTGTGATAGACTGTGTCTCAAGAAGCTTGGGTTCAAACCCCGTTCAGCCACAAAAACACACTGGGGGTGCGCACACTGGTAAAACCATTCCTTAAGTATCTGACTTAACTAGAAAGCCCTACTGTTTGTAATTCGACAGCACATAACACAGAAAGAGCCTCCTGAAAGACTGGCATTTTTGAACCACAATTGGGCCTACCCTGGTAACGGCAACCTAGGTTAGGCAAAGGGAACTGCAGAATGAACTCACCAAAGGGTGCCTTCATTTTGGCAGTTTCACATCTGGCCTAGACATGGAAGAAGAAACACATAACAGCAAAACAAGTAGAAAATAAGGAAAATAAGGTGATAAATTATTATTAATTATTATTATTATGTTTGGATTTGTATGCCGCCCACTCGACAACACAACTTTCAACTGCCTTCAGATGAAACTAAAAACTCTATTTGCAGTGCAACAAACCCAGAGTTGCATGTTGATTGGGGTGGCTATACAAATTGAATAAATAAATCAAGTACACAATGCACAATATAGGATACCTGCTTATGAAAAACTAACGATTCATTAGACATTTAACCAGTAAAATTGATGACTTACCTGTGACATGCTGGTATCGAGTTCTTCCCAGCATAGAATGCATGGCATGCCCCATTTCATGGAAGAGATTCTCCATCATTCCAGGAGTTAACAATGTGGGTGAACCACTAGTGGAATGAGGCAAACTTAGCATAAGGACTACAACTGGAAGTTGGTATTCTCCATTTTCTTTCAGTCTGCCTCCACGTATGGTAAAATGACAATCCTATTATTTTAAAAAGAGTCACAAAAAATCCAGTGTTTCTCTATTGTAACATTTTAGAAAATTAGTGATTTTGAACAGTAATAGAGTCTGTGTAGACCTATAGTACTACCTGAAATCAAGTCATTGTACTATACCAGAACACATGACTAAGTCAAATGAGACCTTCAGTTTGACATTCTTTTTGCAAGTCTGTTTTTTTAAATATGGTTACCTTGTTGAACAGTGATATACAGTACTGGAATAATGATCCATGTGTTCAATTCTATCCTAAAAAGTTCAATTTATACCTTTATTCTTACATTCATTTTAATAGAGTAGAGGAAAATGTAAACTGCAATTTAAAGCACCACCTGAGCATTTCCATACTCTTGCAGTTGCGTGCTGCACCTCAGTTAGGAGGGACCTTGACTGGAAAAGAATTTAACAGAAGGTTGTGAGGGTTACAGAATGGAGAAGATGTGTTTCTTTACATTCCTAGATTTTAGGATTGAACACTCACAACCAGTCCTACACATAATTACCTGAAGCAAGGCCACTGAAGCCAGGGAGACTTACTATGGATAAATACAACTAAAAGTATACAAATATATACAGGAATAGAATCGATTGTTTCTACTGGGAGCCAATTTTTTTGTATTTCACGGATGGATCTGAGCTCAATCTCCTTGCTAATTGCGAGAAGAAATACAGGCTTGTTAAACTATAAACCAGGGATTCTCAGCCTACAGCCCGTGGCGCCAAATAATCCAACCCCAGCCCACGCTCCAGCCACCACCACCACCAGTGGTGGAATTGGACGCAGATTCATTTACGGCAGCCATAAATGGTGGGCAGACAACCAGTCCGGCCCCCTCAACTGTTTGAGGAAGTGTGACCCGGCCCCTGACTTGAAAAAGTTCATAACCCCTGCTATAAACTGTTGTTTTTAGTCTCATACTAGTCATGAAACTGGTAACATTCAATAACAATTAACGGAATAAGAAACACACATATTTTATAGGGACAAAATATTCAAAATGTTATTCATCTTGACAGACAGCAAAACTCAATTGGCTGCAACAGGTGACTATTTGTAAAAGTAGTTTTTATTACTCAGGAAAGAACAAATTGTGAAATGTTGCATATTAATACATTTTTGCATTAGTGTTTTTCAAAGTATCCTCTGGATAATTACAAAAAATGCATTAGCTTAAGTAAAAGCTGGCATTTACTCAGTATTTTGGTACTGCTTTCTGTTATGTTCTCTTATTTACAGAATGCTGCCATTAAAAAGGCATAATAGACATTAAAACAACATTAACTGTGTTCCCTGTTTACACTGTTTCAAACATACAGTGGAACCTCGGTTAACAAACAGCTCGGTTAGCATAAAAATCGCATAACAAAAGAAAATCCATAGAAAATAAGTTTTTTTCAGAATGGATTAACTGGTTTTCAATGCATTCCTATGGGAAATTGCATGCAATACATTCCTATGGGAAATTCAGTTTAAGTAATTTTTGCTTTAAGAAATGTCCCAGGGAACGCATTATGTTAACTGAGGTTTTACTGTATGAAGCTTTCTTCATAATTACTAGCTATAGAAAGGGAACTGCAGTAAAACCCCTACTTACCAATGCCTCAAGTTACATAAAATTCAACTAACATAATGATTTTGTGCTAAAACCATGTCCCAATTTACACGATTTCCTATGGGTTTGCTTCAAGTTACATAAATATTCTTTTCCCTATGGGTTTGCTTCATGTTACATAAATATTCATTTCCCTATGGGTTTGGTTCGATTTACATAAAAACTTCATTTTTCCTATGGGTTTGCTTCGAGTTACATAAAAAATCGATTTAAGCAAAAAGCTGGAGCGTGGGCTGGGGTTGGATTATTTGGCGCCACGGGCTGTAGGCTGAGAATCCCTGGTTTATAGTTTAACAAGCCTGTATTTCTTCTCGCAATTAGCAAGGAGATTGAGCTCAGATCCATCCGTGAAATACAAAAAAATTGGCTCCCAGTAGAAACAATCGATTCTATTCCTGTATATATTTGTATACTTTTAGTTGTATTTACGGACTTTTTTCGTAAGTAGGGGTTTTACTGTATAACCTAATCTCTGCTAGTACAATTCCCCTGGATTATATTGTTGTACATGCAGTTTGTGCAAGCCTTACACTACTGCTGATAATGCACTACTACTTAGGGTAGTTACAGTTGGACTAGCACAACTGCTCATATAGACCTCTGTGACCCACTGATTCAGAATTTTTGAATGAGAAAATCTAAGCTTATCTACACAAAAATGTCTTACCAGACTCTCAGCAATTAAAAATCAGCAGTCTATGTGTAACAGGACTAAAAAATTCAATCCAACCAACCACACTCCATCTTAGCATCTGTATGTTAGAAATCTTCACAACAAATGCATGGATTTTGCCATTAGCAGGTTTACTGCTATATGAAATATTTGCTGGGTTGTTGCCAGAACAAGTGCCAACCATATTGATTGGTTCTCCTGAAATCTTGGAAAGAGTTTTCATAACATTATGAAATCAGAATCATTACCTGATGAGGTTTGTCTTGCCTGTGAAAGAAATCACAGTAGATATACCCCAATAATCCTTCTTGTTCATGGACTACGGCCTAAAGATAAAATATAAAAATTGTGTGTGAAAGATCATAATATCCTAAAATGTGATGAAAATGCAACTGGATTTTCAATAGCATCTGATTTAAAACAGGGCTGATATTTTTCTCTCATGAGTAATATTTCTCTACTACTAAGATGTTGCTATGGGTCTCCGCAATCCAGAAGAAAAGTAATGTACCCCTTTTTAAAAACCAAAGTGGATCATAACTGGTTTGCGGTGCCATCTGCTACTGAGGCTGGCTAGGGGGCTGACTGCATTGACAAGAAGCCAGCAGAAGATGTTGGAATGCAGGAAATCCATTAGGACTACCTTGATCTTCCCTTAAGTTTGTAATGACATAGTGGCTGTGAGTCTGGGTTAAGGAGGATTTGGATCTGGAATCACTTGGTTTCTTTCATTTTCATTCATTCATTTCATTTTAATATTTATATACAGCCTTTCTCAGGCCAGTGGCTGACTCAAGGCGGTTTACATAACATAAGAATGACAGAGCACAAATATCATATACAATACAAAATTTATCTTCCCTTCTCCACACTTTTTCCTACTCTATAATTGTGCCAGTATCTCCACTTGTGCCTTCAGATCTGAGATTAACTAGCAACTGTGTTACTACAAAAGGCTTCTGTCCATTCTAAACTCATTAGTAAAGGTCGTCCTTGTTCGAAAGCCAGTCGTATTCGACTCTAGGGGTCAGTACTCATCTCAGTTTACAGCCAGAGCCAGAGCTGTCTGCATCTTCAAATGTTTCTGTGGGCATGTGGCAGACATGACTAGACACCGAGGTGCACAGAACGCTGTTTACTTTCTCACCAAAGTGGTACCTATTTATCTACTCACAAATTTTTGCTTTCAAACTGCTAAGGTGGCAGAAGCTGGGACAGAGATGGGAACTCACTCCATTGTGCAGCACTCGGGTTTCAAACTGCTGACATGCCGACCTTCCAGTCATCAAGTTCAGTATTTTAACCACTAAGCCACCACGGTCTCCTCTAAACCCATTACAACCCAACATATCTTAATGCCTAGTAATGCCTATTGGATCCAAGACACTGCTAACAGTGACAAACACATTCTGAAAAGTTAATTCAAGGAATGCCACCAATCCAGTAAAAGACCAAAAGTAGGCTACTTAGAAAAGTCATTCCATTTGATCTGGCTTGTAATTTGTTTAGTAGCAAAGTAAAGGTTAAACTGGATAGGATGCTTAGTTTGGAGTTAGAAGATGTTGTCCCCTATGTGATGAAATACATCTGTTTGTCCTAGTGCATGACTGTCCTAATTTTTTCCCCTTGCCTTCCAAAGTGTTTTGTTTTATGATTGTCCTCTAAAGGCAAACATGGGCTTAAATTGAAAGTCTGATTGCTTGAACATGTATCCCCAAGGGAATCCTGTAGCTAGAGGTTAAATGAACTAATAGTGGGAAATACTGAATCTACTTAAAAGTTAGTTTGACCCAGGGCATACTTGTTATCTTTATTGGTTTTATCTATAAACTTCTTAATATTCAATAACTAGAATCCTTACCAGCTTGCGAACATCCTCACTCCAAACTTCTCCCTTCTCAGGCTGTTCAGCATAAAGAGAGATGCCTAAAAGTTTACTGAACAAGACATTCAGGCCTTCCATACAAGCTCCGAGAGAGAAAAAGGGACTATATAGGCTGGGCTCAATATTATACCTAAAACGTTAAAAAGGAATGTCTGACAAAAATATGCCACTTTAAAACATTTTATAGTATGAAATAAATTCAACAAGACAACGCATTAACTAGTAATAGCACAACTGTTCACATTAAATAATAAGACTGAGATCAGACATTATGACAACTGTCTGGCAGCTATAAAATCCAACACATATGCATACAATATATGCTGTTGTACCCCATTCCTCAAGGCTCCTTCTCTAACTTCAATGGATGATACCCACAGAGGCAATGGAAATCAGAGACAATGACATTCATCATATATTTTGCATCCTTAGATGTTAAAAGGGCTGAAGAGATCCAGAGCTACTGCTTTTCATAATTGTCACCTGACTTCCATTACATCTAATTTTTAAGTATGATATTAAGTGACAGTGATTATTCAACAGGAGTCATGTCCAGTAAAGCCAAAAGGTAAAGGTTATCCTTGCTTGAAAGTCAGTCGTATCTGACTCTAGGGTTCAACGCTCATCTCTCTTTATAGCCAGAGCTATTTGCATCTGCAGACATTTCCATGACAGGCATAACTAAACACCAGAGTGCACGGAACACTGTTTAACTTCCAACCAAAGTGGTACCTATTTATCTACTTGCAATTTCTTGCGTTCAAACTGCTAGGTTGGCAGGAGCTTGGACACAGATGGGATCTCATTCTGTCGCACAGCACTTGGGTCTTGAACTGCTGACCTGCCGACCTTCCAGTCATCAAATTCAACATCTTAACCACTAGGCCACTGTCAAAAACAATGTGCTAAATCCTTCCCTCCTCTCAGACACAATTTATATTTCAAGAGAAAACTATTAGTAACATTCAAGATTCAAAAATGCCTATGTCCTGCTGAATGCCAGTTAAATAATTACACAAAACTGCAGCCTCACAATACGATCAAAAATATTTATTCAGGAGTAAATCTTATTCTGTCCAAATGAGTGAGACACACTCTCTACTATGATATACTACAATAACAGTAATTAAAATACCAACCATGCAGTAACATCCAACATCATTTACTAACATCACATTTCAGAGACTGGGAGGTCGGGTTTCGATACCTGAGAGCTGCACTTGAGGACATGAAAGGAGCCTCATTTGGGCGTCCCTTGAGCGGAGTTTTGCCAGCAAAAATCCTTTCAACCCAGAGTAATCTCTGACACACCACATACACATACACACATTTCAGACATGCTTCTACATCAAATGTTTTAAGTACTGTATGTATTTATATATTTATCTTCCTTTTACAAAGATCTCCTGATATATAAATGGAAGCAAAAGGAAGCAAAACAAAACAACACACAAAATGATTCAGGAAAGATAGTGGCTGAGATAGCTCAGTGGTTAAGAAGCTCAGTGGTTAAGAAGCGGAAAGGCTGGCAAGTCGGCAGTTCGAGATCCCGGTACTGCATGATGGATTGAACACCCATCTCTGTCGCAGCTCTTGGGGACATGAAAGGAGCCTCATTTGGGTGTTTCCTGAGCGGATCTTCCGCAAAAATCATTTCAGCCCAGAACCATTTCTGACACAAAATTATTTATTTATTTAGGAAAGATGGCAAACTTATACAACAGTGCCTCCTGCTGTTTAAATGCATCCCCTGAAAATTCACCAAAAATTGGAAACTCTTCCTTGTGGCTTTGGGAATACCTGGCAGACTTAAAACTGCTTGTGCAGTGGGGCTACTGGGTTCATTAAACATTAAAAAAAATACCAGTAAAAGCAAGATGAACAACTCTATTTTGGTGTGTTTTATCTAAAATCAGTGACACACAGAGAGAAAGAGATAAAAGGTACTCAAGAGAAAGAAAAAAGGCGTTCCAAGATTTTCAGGTTAATAGAAACAACCCAAGGTCATAGGCTTCATGTTCTGTATAACTAATAAAAACCATTGAAGGACTCAAAAGCTCACTTTAGTTGTAAATTTTCAGTGATATAATTAAAGGTTCTGCCTTATTCAGGACTTTGGTAATAAATAACAACTGTATTTTTTATCACAATTGCAAATAATATAACAATAGTCTTAGTAAAGGTCACCCTTGCTGAAAAGCCAGCTTTATCTGATTCTAGGGTCAGTGCTCATCTCTTTGAAAGCCGAAGAGACGTTTCCGTGGTCATGTGGCAGGCATGAGTAGACACAGGAGCACATGGAATGCTGTTTAGCTTCCCACCGAAGTGGTCCCTATTTATCTACTTGCAATTTCTTGCTTTCAAACTGCTAGGTTGGCAGGAGCTGGGACAATGACAGGAGCTAATTCCTTCCTGCAGTATTCACGGTATTGAACTGCTGACCTGCCGCCTTTCAGTCAGCATCTTAGCCACTTGAGCCACTGCAGTCCCTTACAATAGTCTTACAGCTCATCATATTTGATACAATTAAGAATTAAAAAGTTTTCTCCACATTCTATCAACAATATTTTGAGGGAGGGAAATCTGATAATATTCTAGCCACAGTCCTCTATTCAGAAAAGAGAACTACCATTTGGTTACTGCTTTCACTGGTTTACTGAAGTAAAAGAAGAATATCCTGGTTATGACCTTTAAATATGCTGGTTATGACCGTTAAAGCCCTACCTGGTCGTGGGCCAGGATACTTAAGAGATCGCATTACCCCAAGAACATCTGTCCGTCCCACCAGAGTGGAACGGAGAGGCTCTTTGAAGATACCATCAGCTAGAGAGGCTCGACTCTCTAGCACTAGAAGGGGGGCCTTTTCTGTGTCTGCTCCAGCCCTATGGAACCTCTTACCAACTGAGTTGCGCATCCAGACGGAGTTGTTGCCCTTCAGGAAAGGACTAAAAACCTGGCTGGCAAAGCAGGTGTCGGGCACCGGTGACGTGGTGACCCCACCCTACTGGCTTATAATTTTTAAACAATTGATGGGGAGGGTAATTCTTTAAAGTATATTACAGGTTTTTAAGGGTTTTTAATGTTTTATTGTAGTGATTTTATCATTGTAGTTATGCCGCACAGTCGCTCCTAGAGTCAGAAACAACTGGCTTTCGAGCAACAGTAAAATCAAGAGGCCATAATGCCTACCTCTCAGCACGCAGGATACCACTATAGTATGGATGATCCCAAGGCATCAGTTTCTGAAACAAAAGCATCTATGTTATAAAGTGCACAACAGAAATCAAGTGAAGAAAGGTAAAAACACAGCTTTCTCCTCATAGCAGCATTTCTATACTTATAATTGTTTTAGTTCTCTAGCAGGTACTATGGGGACTGTGGTGGCATTAGTGGTTAAGACGTTGAACTTGACTGGAAGATTGGCAGGTCAGCAGTTCGAGACCCAAGTGCTGCACAATGGAGTGAGCTTCCATCTCTAACCCAGCTCCTGCCAACCAAATAGTTCAAAAGCAAGAAATGGCAAGTAGATAAATAGATACTGCTTTGGTGGGGAGGGAACAGCCTTCCATGCACTCCAGTGTCTATTCAGCAGCCCTAACTTGAACATGTTGGTCTTGCATTTAGAGACTCCAAACCTCAGCGTAGGGGAGGTTGAGTTCCTCAGCTATATCCTCCTTTAATGTTGTTCCTTGTCCAGTGAGCTCCTTCCTCCATCTCCTAATTTGCTTTTGCATACCTTCAAGAATGTTTGCTCTTGCCATAAATCTTTTCCTGGATCTGACCGGGCAGACTTAAGGCAATATCAATTCAGAGAATCTCAAGGGTCATTCTCTTGTTTTGTTCTCTAGGCCATAAAGCTCTTCTCTGTTTTGTGTAGGATATACAGCATTCAGATGAGATTATACATAACTAAGTTTTAAACAACTATTACTTCCAATGTACCCTCAAAACAAGCAAGTTGAAGGCTTCTGAAAACCATGTGATCTAACTACATGATCTGAAGTTTTCATTCTTCCTTGTATTCATTTAGTATAACTTGATTTATACATGTTTGAGCTCATCACACGGCAGACCTATTAGAATGGCCATGAAAAAACACCATGGTTGTCAAAATACGGCTTGTGAGGAAAAGCAGTGGAGATTGCTAATGCTTAAAATGGATGCATTCAGTTTTTCAAATACAGTAAAACCTTGCTTAAAGAGCACCTCACTTAGAGACTAACTTGCTTAAAGAGCAGAATTTTCTCTGAATAGTCGCCTCGCTTAGCAATTAAAACCAACCAAAAATTTGCTTAGCTAAATTGGGGTTCACAATCCCCTCCGCCAGAAGTCACAATTGGGTCACTTACAATGATGTTTCACTTAAAGAGCAAACTCGCTTAAAGAACAATCCTGTGGAACACATTATGCTCTTTAAGCGAAGTACCACTGTACGATTCTAGCTTTTTTGAGTCTATGTGAACTTGATATTTCCCATACTCAATAAAACACATTATATTTTCCATTTTATGTTTTGGCTACTACATAAATCACCATTTTCAAGCCAACTAACATACTTTGAGCACTTTTTAAAAAAGATCCTTCTCTTTGATCGTGAAATCCAATGCCTCTATAAAATTAAGCCAAAATAAAGAAAAGAGTAGTAGTTTTAATCATGCACGGTGTGAACAAAGTAGATGAGGAAAAACTGTTTTCCCTATCGCTTAACACTAGAACTAGGGGGCACTCGATGAAACTTTTGGGTACTAGTTCTCAAACAAATAAGAGAAAGTACTTTTTCACCCAGAGGATCACTGGTCTATGGAACTCCCTGCCAGAAGAAGTGGTGACAGCTGTCAGTCTTGACAGCTTTAAGAAAGGATTAGACAAGTTCATGGAGGACAAGGGTATCAATGGCTATAATTATGGATACCTAAGGGTGACCTCCGGGTTGGAGAGATAGGCAGGATATCTCTCAATGCCATTTCTAGGGAATCCTAAGCAGGTGAAGGCATCTGCTTGGGAATAATACCCTGAAGCAAATGGTGAGCCACTGTGTGAGACAGAATGCTGGACTGAATGGGCTGTGGTCTGTTCCAGCAAGGCTGTTCTTATGTTCCTAATTTAAAATATCAGTGAAACTATAGAAGTTATATTGTCGTACTAGTTTTCAAATATTATTGAATTATTTGGGGGGAAATCAAGCTCTGAGGCAAATATATATATATATATATATATATCTTACTGATTTGATAGGATTTATTTTCATTTTCATGTTTTCCAGCATTTCAAAATCCTTCTGGGTTCTATAAAGAAATTTTACCATAAAGTTTTGTTAAAAACTATTTCAAAATATATGTATTTCAATAAACAGAAAATAATTTGTCCATTGTACAACTGAGAACATCACTCAAGCAAAAAAGGAACAACAATGAGTCGAAATGAACTATTATTTTCTTTTCTATTTTCATTACTTTCCAGTAAGAGCTAATGCTAAGCAATATTCTATATTCAACTGGCATTTGCTACCACTGAAAACTATTAAGACAACTTGTACAATTCTGATATTAAAATGCAGTTGATTAGATTTTACTATTTAAATAACTATATTCTACTTTTAAACTAACAATAAAATGTATTAAAGAATAAAGATATTTTCATGGATTGCCTTGAAGCAAGGCTTATTTGTTATCCTATTTAATAAGATTAAATGGGGGAAATTAGACGTACCGACTGAATAAATTATCTGAAAGCTTTACAAGAAATTGCATTACTTTCTCTGGGGAAAAAAACAAACAAAAATGCCATTAGTGCAGCAAACAAACAGGACATTCAAGAAAAATGCAATTTAGATTTCATCTAAACTAAACTTATGATTGAAGTATAATCTAGAAGTGAATGTAAGCCATAATGCAGAAAGATTGAATGTAGCAATCATCATGTGGTTTGGATTATGAAAGAAGCCATAAACCATAAACAACTTAAGCTTCACATGTATGTATATTTCACCCCCTTTTTTGCCAGTATTTTCTAATTAAGGCACTCCTGCACAAGGTATTGATGAAAGGTCATTTTGGACTTCTCACAGACCACAACTCAAATGAACAGAGATCAAAAATGTTAAATTTTTCCCAAGTCTTGGAACTAACTGATAACAGTTAAAATGCAGTGCAGAACTCCAGTTTTAAAACGAAAAGAAAATCCCATAACATCCAACTAACATACATTGCTGGCAACTACCAGACGGAGCTGTTTTGTATCGCTTCCGAGCTAAATGAGATACAACAAGGGAAAGGTCTACAGCAGTGTTTCCCAACCTTTGGGTTTTGGACTTCAATTCCCAGAAGCCTAAGTCAATTTCCCAAAGCATTGGTCAACCAATGACTTAGGCTTCTGGGAATTGCAATCCCCCAGTGGGGCATGTGCCCCACATCGGGAACCACTGGGCTTACTGCTGCCAACTGTAACACATTGGCAGCACATTTTAGATCAAAAGTGGATATCATCCTTAGGGACCTCAATGCCAATTATATCTGTTGGATACCCATTGCACCATCTGGTCCATGTTTATTGGGTCAGTTTTGGCTGGTAGCATCTCAGGAAACCTCCAAGGTGCTTCCTGGTTGTAAGGCTACCATTACCTGTTGCGACCCCTGCCCATCTTGGCTTGCAAAAGCTGCCAGTAATGAGATAATTGAATGGGTCAAGGGAATTGTTAATGATTTCCAGGAAAAATGTACGCTCGGATAAGAGTAGCAGCCACTGCCGAATTCTTCTTTCTGGGAGGGTGTCCAACCTGCATGCCTATCTTTAAAAAATCTAATCTGGCTCCATCATAGGAACATCTTCTCTTCAAATACCATCTCATTATGGATATTGGCTATCATCATGGCAAAAGCCTTTCTTTCCTAATTCCTCAGAACATTTTTTCTGAGGACCTTAGCGCCCACTGCTCATGTTTATTTGACTTTTGGCCTTCAAGATTGTCCTGGGAACAATATAATGCAGTGGTCTTCCATTTACTTTCTACATCACAGCATGGCACCTGTACTACTGATCCAGTTCCTCAAGTCACTTTCTAGTCCTGAGCCCTTTTGGCACACAAAGTCCTCATCAGCCCCAGCCGATGCCCTCCATTAAGATGGCTTCAAATGGGATTTAATCACCCTTCATTCGATCATTCATTCCCATGAGGTGAGGTATCATCAGTATGCAGATGATACCCAACTGTACATCTCAGCCCGTGGGGACCCAAGTGATGCAGTTGAACTCCTAACCAGGTGTCTAGAGGCTGTTTGGGTCTGGATGGGGGACAAGGGGCTTCAGCTGAATCCTGGCAAGACTGAGTGGCTGTGGGTGCGGGCCCCCGTGTTATCCCGGGAGCTACCATCTTTGGTTCTGGATGGGGCCTCACTGCCTCAGACAGATCCGGTGCGTAATCTGGGGGTCCTCCTGGACTCGCGGCTACTGCTCGAAGAGCAGATGGCAGCTATGGCTAGGAGGGCCTTTGCACAGCTTCGTGCTATTTACCAGTTATGCCCACTCCTGGAACGGGACTCCTTGCTCACAGTCACTCACACTCTGGTCACCTCCAGATTGGATTATTGTAATGCGCTCTTCATGGGGCTGCCCTTGATGATCATTCGGAGGCTTCAGCTGGTCCAGAATGTGGCTGCCCGGGCGGTGATGGGGTGTGGGTGTTATACTCGTGAGTTGCCACTGCTTCAGGAGTTGCACTAGTTGCCAGTGTGCCTCCGGGTGCAATTCAAGGTGCTGGTCTTGACCTTTAAAGCCCTTCATGGCATTGGACCAGGGTACTTAAGAGACCGCATCACCCCGAGGTATTCAGCCCATCCTACGAGGGCAGACAGGATGGGCTCAGTGCTGGTCCCATCAGCGAAAGATGTACATCTCACCAGGACCAGGAAGAGAGCCTTCTCCGTGTCTGCCACTGCCCTGTGGAACTTCTTACCACCCAAACTACGTCTATAATCTGAATTATCCCCCTTTAAAAGAATGTTAAAGACATGGCTTTGCCAGCAGTTGTGGGGCATGTGTGGCTACCCAAACATGCTGGCTAGTCTAGCCTGTCCGGGGGGATTCTTATTGTCCTGATATTCCTGTTTTTAATTGTTTTTGTAATTGGGTTGGAGGGAGGGTGAGGGTAGTTTAAATGGAAATAGTAATTTTATGTGTTTTAACTTGGATTTTAGATGGGGCTTTTGAGATAACTGTTTTAGTCGTTAATTGTTTTAATGGTCATCTATATTGTATTTTTCCTTGTTGTTTAGCCACCCTGAGTGGTGCTTGCACCAGAAGGGCGGGGTACAAACAAGCAAATAAATAAATACAAATAAATAAATAAATCTTAATAATTAACTTCCATTTGCTAACATCTGTTGGCCAAGGTTGTAGAGAAGATGGTAACAGACCAGCTAAGATTGTTCCTGGAGGAGAATGAATGCCTTGATCCACGTCAGTCTGGATTCAACCACGCCTTGGTACCAAGACGGTACTGGTTGCCCTGATAGATGACCTTCTAAGGGAGGCTGGCAAGGGTAAATCCTCATTGTTGATCCTGCCATAAAATATTCTGGGGTATCTGTTATTGTATTATGGATGTTTGTTTATATGATCTCAATGTATTAATTTCTTATAAATTGCCCAGTATGGTCTTGTTACCAGATGGGAAGAATAGAAATGTAATTAAATTAAAAAATACTGAACAGTTCAATTTTAAAGTATTAAAAATCAAAAGTTAAGAGTTTTCATGGACAATAAATATCAAAATATAAAACAATATTACTTATATATGGTAATTCCATGTATCATGCCTTATGTAAACTTACAACATACTTATATTTTTAAATACTAAAAAGGCACTGACAAAAAATCCCATGCAGCAAAAGCATATTAGTAACTAGGTGCAACAATTTACAAACTAAATATTTAACCCCAGTCCAGTAAATATTTCATACAATTTCTCCCTTATATCTATACTAGCAGAGGTTGCCCGCCGTTGCCGGGCTGTTTTAAATTGTGTTGGAAGGTTAAATTGTGTTAATGTTTTTTTAAAATTGCTTAGTCTGTAATTTTAATTTTTTAAATGTTTATTTATGTAAAAAAAATTGGCTTGGCTATTATTATCTGTGATCTGCTTTTTGCTTTTTTTTTTTTTTGAGGATTAATAGAAGAACAAAGTATGATATAATTTTTTTCAAATTGTTTTATGTAAGCGAATAATGTTTTAGTTTTTTGAATTTTTTAAATTAGTTGTACCGTAGGTAATAATTTTAATAATGTAAAAGTAAATGTTTTTTACATTCAATGTTTTTAAAATGTGTTTAGATATTTTGGGTTTAAATTTGAGTTAAAACTCAGCACAGGATTTTTAAAAGTTTCTATTGTATTTTATTGACATATGTTTGTGATTTGTGTTAAAGTGTGTTTTAGTGTAATTTTTTTGACTTGTTTTTATTGGTGTGACCTTTTGTGTAAAATTGTGAATTTGTGTTATGTTTTTGATTTGTTTTTACTCTTGTGGCCTTTTGTTTGGAGCTGTTGTGTGTTTTTGAATTGTTTTTACTATTGTGGCCAGCAGGTGGTGCTGGTAGGAGTTATTGTATTTTGACTGTTTTTTCTCTCCTGGCCTCTGGGTGGAGCTTCTTCTGGTAAGTAGTCTCTTTCTTTATTCATTTCCTTTCCGGTCCTGGTGGAGGTAGGACATCTTTTGGTATGTTTGCTTGTTTTCTTTCTTTTGTGTATGTGTGTGTGTGGGGGTGGGGGGTGGGGGTGGGGGTGGAATTTGCATTTTTTGTCTGTTTGTTTTGTTTTTGATTGTGTTTTTGTTTACTTCGTATTGTTTTTGGTGTTTTTGTTTTTGTGTATTTTTGGATGTTTTTGACTGTTTTTAGTAATTTTTTAAAATTTATTTATTTATTTGGTGGTGGGGAGGGGTGCATGGTCGTTGGGGGTTAGGAAGGGTGGTCTAGGTGGTGGGGAGGGGGGCGTGGTCATTGGGGGTTAGGAAGGGTGGGCTAGGTGGTGGGGAGGGGGCATGGTCATTGGGGGTTAGGAAGGGTGGGCTAGGTGGTGGGGAGGGGGCGTGGTCGGTGGGGTTAGGGTGGGCTAGGTGGTGGGGAGGGGGGCATGGTCGTTGGGGGTTAGGAAGGGTGGGCTAGGTGGTCGGGAGGGGCGTGGTCGGTGGGGGATAGGAAGGGTGGGCTAGGTGGTGGGGAGGGGGGCTTTATTGTGTTATGGTGCTTTGATTGTGTGGAGTCGTGAATTAGATTGGGGTTTCCCCTTTAATATCAGTGGGTGGGGGGTTGCGACCCCCCTCTCCGCTGGCTCCCCTGGGGTTGGGAGGTTTGGGGGGGACAAAAGGGGTATGTCCCCCCAACCCTTCTTGACCCAGGAGACCAGGGAGAGTGGATCGATTCCCCCCCCTCCTTAAAACAACTCCCTTTTTAAAGAGAAGAAACCGCTTGGTTTCTTCTCTTTAAAGACTGAGTTTTTTTAGGAGGGGGGAATCGATCCACTCTCCCTGGTCTCCTGGGTCCAGAAGGGTTGGGGGGGGCATACCCCCTTTGTCCCCAAAAACCTCCCAACCCTAGGGTAGCCAGCGGAGAGGGGGATCGCAACTCCCCCACCCACTGATATTAAAGGGGAAACTCCAGTCGGGACCTTCAGGCGCTGTTGGTGAGGGAAAGAAAGCCAGCTGGTGTTTGCTTGGCTGTGAGGCGGTGAGTTGTTTTTCGTTGGGGGTTATGAAGGGTGGGCTAGGTGGTGGGGAGGGGGGCATGGTCGTTGGGGTTAGGAAGGGTGGGCTAGGTGGTGGGGAGGGGGGCATGGTCGTTGGGGTTAGGAAGGGTGGGCTAGGTGGTGAGGAGGGGGGCATGGTCGTTGGGGGATAGGAAGGGTGGGCTAGGTGGTGGGGAGGGGCGTGGTCGTTGAGGGTTAGGAAGAGTGGGCTAGGTGGTGGGGAGGGGGTGTGGTCGGTGGGGGATAGGAAGGGTGGGTTACGTGGTGGGGAGGGGCCGTGGTCAGTGGGGGATAGGAAGGATGTGCTAGGTGGTGGGGAGGGGGCGTGGTCGGTGGAGGATAGGAAGGGTGGGCTAAGTGGTGGGGAGGGGGCGTGGTCGGTGGGGGATAGGGAGGGTGGGCTAGGTGGTGGGGAGGGGGGCTTTATTGTGTTATGGTGCTTTGATTGTGTGGAGTCGTGAAAGTAGATCGGGGTTTCCCCTTTAATATCAGTGGGTGGGGGGTGCGACCCCCCTCTCCACTGGCTCCCCTGGGGTTGGGAGGTTTGGGGGGACAAAAGGGGTATGTCCCCCCAACCCTTCTGGACCCAGGAGACCAGGGAGAGTGGATCGATCCCCCCCTCCTTAAAACAACTCCGTTTTTAAAGAGAAGAAACCGCTTGGAGTTTTTTTAGGAGGGGGGAATCGATCCACTCTCCCTGGTCTCCTGGGTCCAGAAGGGTTGGTGGGGGGCATACCCCTTTTGTCCCCCCAAACCTCCCAACCCCAGGGGAGCCAGCGGAGAGGGAGATCGCAACCCCCCCACCCACTGATATTAAAGGGGAAACTCCAGTCGGGACCTTCAGGCACCGTTGGTGAGGGAAAGAAAGCCGGCTGATGTTTGCTTGGCTGTGAGGCGGTGAGTTGTTTTTCTTTTTAATTTTTTGGGCACCAGTTTCCTCAGCGTCCTGCGTGCTTATGTCGCGCAGGACTCTGGGGCTTGTAGTTATGAGTTTGTGATTTGTGGTTGTGGTGCGTTTTTTTTCCTGCGGCTCAATTTTGATTGGCCGCGGCGTGTTTTTCAATGTTCTTTGTGGTTGCGCCTTTCAGCCTGATTGGCTGTGGTGCAGCGCGGCGCAAATAACATTGGGAAATGAAGTTGTTTCCCTTTTTTCGCGTTTGTGGGGCTGTTGCCCCACTGCCTGTTTTCTCAATCCTTTGTTGACCTGCGGACCCAGATCGGCCGTGTGCACGAAGGGTGAGTGCAGGCAAGTAGGGCGAGGCATAGCAACCTATAGCAAGTTCCAACGGTTAACCCTTGGTTTTATAGGTTAAGATTCGTATTACCTGGAGTTTGGGCCATTGTTCCTCGAAGAGCTCGATGAGCAAATGTATCATATCCAACCAACTTGGCCAGAAGATTTCTGCTAGTAAGGAGTTCCTCTAAGCAGTTTAGTTGCTCGGCATTTGGATACAGAAAAACTTTGTAGGCAACTTCCCGTACCTAATTTAAATTTAAATTAAAAGCAATAGGCAACTATTATAAATGTAATATAATTATTTAAAAAACACTTATTTGAAGACTAATATAAGATTGTCTAGTTGTAAGTACAGAAGAGAGACATTAAAATACTAATGCCTTCATTAATCATATAATTCACTTCTAAAACATTTCCTATATTAGCTATACCAGTTGGACATCATTAAATATTTGAGTACTGTACTTAGGCACTAGCTTTACAGTCTAGGTCTAGGATGAAGAGAATTTCATGCAGACAGGTAAATCTCTATGGATGGACACAGTGTTGTAACCACCACCATCTGCTACTCAGTGTTCTACATGTTAAGAACAGACGCCATCAGCACAGGCTCTACCTCAGAGGTGGCCAAACTTTCGGGCCAGTCACATGGTTCCTTTAACTGAAAGCAGAAGTAAATGTAACTGCGCTTGCACAAAATGCTGCCATAAATGCACCCATGGCTGTCGTAAACACATTTTGCATATGCATGGATGCGTTTTACTTCCGCTTCTGGGACCGGCGAGGGTGGTGTGGGCTGGATGATTTGGTGTCATGGGCCAGATCTGGCCCATAGGCCGAAGTCTGGCCACCCCTGCTCTACCTGGTAATTTCTGAACAGGATGGGATTTTGACCAAAATGTTCAGGGGATACCCCCGATATAAACCACCTATGGTGAATAAGTGCAAAGGGCAGAAAGCAGCCGTTAGTATCAGGAAGCAAAGCTTTTTTCTTTGACCGTTTATTAGTTCGTGTTCTGATCAAACCCTGGACTGCCAAAATGAAGCCACTTTCTTGGCTTTGTTGTTGGCCAAATTTAAGTCCACATTGGTGCATGTTTTTGGCAGTAATATCTTTGACTGTGAAGTTACATAACAACACAGTGACAGCTCTATAATGTTGACTAGCTGATTACCCGGCCTTGTCCGGTTGTTTTTTTACCGTAGGCCAGCCTTTCCCATGGAAATCTCATGGGGTGTGTGGGGGTCACTCCTGCCTCCTTTCCTCTGTCTCTCTCTTTCCTCACCCGTCACCTCTCTGCCTCCCTCACCCATCCCTATCTGGGACTGTGACATCCCTTCCTCCATCTCTCTCTTCCCTCACCCGTTCCGCTTCTCCATCGATGGTCCACCCTTATCCTTCCCATACATGTGTCCCGTTTGTGTCCCTACCTGGGACTGTGACATTAGTCAGCACAATTACATCACGATGATGTCACAATCGGGTGATCTACCTGGGGCTATGACATTAACATCACTGGGACATACACACACCCTCTTGTCGAGTATACTTCCCTTTGCAGATCAATTTAGGGGCATACACTCCCCTATGGGGCTCATGACACACACACACACACCCCAAGTGCTGGTCTCCGGAGGGCGAGGTACGTATGTGCCAATTTTCAGCGTGTTTGGTCCAGGGGTGCAGATTTGTATAGACCACATACAAGACCACACCTCTGTTTTATATATACTGTATTGATATACAAGGCTATGTATATCCTAAGGCCACTCCTGCATCCTGATAAATCAATACCTATGCACAAAACATAAACAGTGTTGCAATGAAGAGTAGACTTGTAATAGACAAAATGCAGGTCAGTCTGGTAATCTGCAGTGTATCAACAAGTGTTTTCAATTTTCAAAAGTTAACACCAACAATTAAAAAAAATTATCCATTAGTTTGCTGAAAACAAACAAAATGAGGAAAAAAGTGAAGTAGTTTTATGTTTGGAAGATACTGTGAGCTTGGTTTTGCAACTGATCACAAATTTCCGGATCAAGGGTGGGGTCAGAAGCACCCTGTTACTTTATTGTTTGCATACGTCCACCTGTTTAAGTCACTATTCTACATCTGGCTTCAGCTGTTAAAACATTGGTGTCTAGTGAAAGAAAGAAATTTTAAAAATATCCCACGAGCCTCAAATTTGCACATTCTTCTGTAATATATTTAAGATAAACATACCAGATCATCTGGATTATCTGCATGGAGACCACTGATTTGAGCATAATTGCCTTCAATTGCAAAGTTATGGCGAATATGTTCTGGCAAAATTTGCTTGTCGATCTTGTTGGGAAGATGAGATCGGATGATAAACTGATTACATAAATCCAGTATGTTCACATTGAGATTTACTGCCTTCCTACGCTGCAAATGGGAAATAACAAAATAAGACACTTCTTTAAAATATTGCTTCTGATAACATTTTAAAATGTTCATTGTGTTGAAGAATGTTTGCTCATGAGAGCAACAAACGGATACAACAAATCATTGGAACTATCCCCTTATTCCAGGGGTGCCCAAACTACGGCCCATGGGCTGTCCCCCAACACCAATTTATTCGACCTGCAAAGCCCTCATCACACCCAAAAGCAGAAGTAAAACACGCCATATGGGTGCATTTTACTTCCGCTTCCCGAAGCGACGAGGGCTTCATGGGCCAGATGAATTAGCATCAGGGGCCAGCTCACGGGCCATAGTGACCAGCCCATGGCTGGAAAAGTTTGGGCACCCCGGCCTTATTCCCTGTGAAATTAAAATGTTTGGAAAACTGACACAATAAAATTTTAGATTTAGCACTTAATACCAAGCTACTTTTCTTAAGGATTATTGTACTACAGTAAAAACCCTACTTACAAAAAAAAAGTCCTTTCCATAGGCTTTTGCTTAAATCAGTTTTTTATGTAACTCGAAGCAAACCCATAGGAAAAATTATTTTTACGTAACTTGAAGCAAACCCATAGGAAAAATTATTTTTTACGTAACTTGAAGCAAACCCATAGGAAAAATGAAATTTTTATGTAAATCGAAGCAAACCCAGCGGGAAATGAATTTTTACGTAACTTGAAGCAAACCCATAGGAAATCATGTAAATCGAGACATGGTTTTAGCACAAAATCATTATGTAAGTTGAATTTTATGTAGCTTGGTGTTTGTAAGTCGGGGTTTTACTGTATATAAATGTTGGATATGGTCATTAGTCAAAAGATACTACTTCAGTGCCAGGATTAATTAAACAAGTTTCTAAATGCCTCTATCGATACTTCCTTAAAGTAAAAATCATTACCTTTTCTTCATCCAAGTGAATGCCACTGATTTCAAAATCAAACATGAAAAGTTCTGCAACTCTCCTAAAGACATAAAGACTTTCTTTAAGAAAAAGTCAATTGTAAGACAATATTGTTATAGACCAGATACTAGTGTTATAAGTTTAAAGACCTATCACTTCTACCTTTTACATATCTACTCAAGTATTCTTACTCCTATGGAAGAGTGTTCAAGATTGCAATCTACGTGTTTCTTTTACCAAAAGGATCATACATCAGCGCTGCATTCAGTGCCACAAGTTTGCATCATAAGAATCAGCAGTTGCACACTCTGTTATGGAGAATGTGCATTTTTAGGACAATCTGATAGAATGTCGTTTAAAATTATGCTGTGTATTTTCCAGGTTTTTTATATTTTTACAATGATTACACATTTTTACACTACACTGAGTAGAACGTCTGCCCAGGTAAACATGCATAAGGGCAGCTGAGGGTTGGTGAAACTGCCACTAAGCCAAGTGAAGCTGTGCTGAATCCAAATTCTTCCTAGCCTAGGGAGAACAGAATTTACTTAGAATCACTTCGACAATGCCTACCATTGTTGGTGACATGGTGACTGATCCTCCATTTCTTTATTCCTTCTTAAACTCTTTCTGCTGGCTGATCACAACCCCCTTGTACTGGAACAAAGTCAACTATGCCTACACAAGGTTACTTCCTCTTCCAAATCCACTATAGCAGTGATTGTGAATCTTCGCACTCCAGGTGTTCTTGGACTTCAATTACCAGAAGCCCAAGTCAGGACTCCTGCTGATCAGGACTTCTGGAAATTGTAGTCCAAGAACACCTGGAGGGCCAAGGTTGGCCATCACTGCACTATAACTTTAAGTCTGCACTGCCTTGTCATTAGATAATAATATTCTGCTGAAGATATATAGCAGAAATACTCTCTTAGGACAATAGAATACCTTTCTTCCAAAAAAGAATGCTTCTTCACATGATTTAATTAACTTGTGGAACTAGTTACTTCCAGGTATTGTTACAACTTCTAACAGACATAGCTTTTAAAACAAGTGAGAAAATAAATGGAAACTAGGTAACCACCATATTCAGAGATTTAAAAAGTATTAGCATAGATTTCTTTCTTATAATATATAGATATCCAGTGTAGCATAACAGGTAGAAGATGGACCAGGATTCAAAAGAGTTGGGTTTGAATCTCTGCTTGGTCATGAAAACTCACAGCAGGGGGTTGAGGTGGGCAATGCTAAAAACACTCCTTAATGTCTCAGTTATGTTGAAAGCCCTACCAGGAAAAAAACACAGGAGACACAGAACAACAAAATATGTTGGGGTAGCCTTGTTGGGGTTTTACCTTAGGGTCAGGGTGTTTTATGGACTTCTTAAACATTTTAGTGTTTTAGCATCTGGTTTTAATGTATGGGATGTTTTTAACTGATGTGAGCCGCCTTGGTTTGCTGAGGCAAGAAAGGCGGCCTACAAATATAATAATAATAATAATAATAATAATAATAATAATAATAATAATAATAATAATAATAATAATAATAATAATAATAATAATAATAATAATAATAATAATAATAATAATAATAATAATAATAATATGGATGTTACTGTGCCTTACTTGCAAATCTTGTGCCACAGGGACAATTAGTCTTAGACTTAGCCAACCATGGAAGCTGGCAATAGTGTTACTAATTGTAGGAGAAGAAAAACACAAGATGTCAAAGCTATAATCTCAAACAAAAAAATTGATGAGGAGATATATATAATTGGGGGGGAAACCTGAGGAATACGAAGCAGGGACAGAAATTTACAAAAGCCATTTCAATTTTACAGGAAAAAAGTAATCTAGGTACAGAACAATTTGTCTCAAACCACATGATTATACAAACATATGTTACATGCCATCCGATTGCATCCAACTTTTCATTATCTGAATAGGATCTTCAAGATACATGAGATATTGAACAAGTGGTTTTACCATTGTGACCTCTCTCACTGAATTTCCATGGCCATGTGTGGATTTGTACTCGGGTCTAATGAGTCCTCTCCAGCACTCTATCCACTGTACCACTCTAGCTCTGAGGCTAGTACAGGCCATGGAATTGTTTTAATCAATCTGTAAAAATATTTACTCTGATTCCTAAGACTGGAAAATGTACAAATATTATTTTATTTATTTATTTATTAAATTTATATCTCGCCCTACTTAACCGAAGGGTGACTCAGGGCGGCATTATACACTCTGAAAATTGTTTCACAATATTTGGAACTGTGTAGAACTGTGGTTCCCAATGTGGGACACACACCCCACAGGGGGACAATTCGAAGATGATACACATACCACTAATCCAGTTGTGTGAGTCACTTTCTGCTGCTGCGCCCTTTTGACATGTAAAGTCCTGATCCGTCCCAGGCCAGTATTGATGAAGTTGCTGTCCTCCATCAAGATGGATTCATGTGGGATTTAATTCACTCAGGGACCATCACCCTTCCCCTGTAGACTTCGGCACCCAAGGCCATTTGTCTTCAGGGTTGTCAGGTTAGTTAACCGCCACCTAATACGTGGCGTTGAGTCGTTGGCAGTATGGACTACTCTATTACCATAATAGAATAACCTGGCCAGACTGTCATGCTGCGATGTGGAAGGCAGATGGAAGTCCACTGCATTATATTCTCAGGACAGTCTTCATGGATGATCACCATGATGATCACCTATATTCGGATTCGGATACAGCTGAACAAGAATTCAAGATGAGTTTAGACCATGTTAATGGCCTTTTGGGCTTCTTCCAGTGAATAGTTCACGTTTTGAATACAGTCAAACCTCAAGAATGGCTCGACTTAAGAAAAACTCGAGATACATCCAGAAATCTAAAAAAAAAAAAAGTCCAAGATACGAATTTTTAATAAGCTTTTTTGAGATACGAAATTCAATGCATTCCCATGGGAAATTGCATTCAATGCATTCTTATGGGAAATTCAAGGTAAGAATTTTTTTGAGATACAACCAACCTTGAGGAACGAATTAAATTCGTATGTAGAGGTTTGACTATAATAAGAATTATATGTCACAGGGGGCAGGCATCAGGATTTTAGAAATGCTTAGGTGGGGCATGGACAAAAAAAGAATGGGAACCATTCATGTTATATCTATCAAACAGCTGACCTTATGACTACTATAAGGAAATAGCTACTGAAAAAAAATTAATCATGTATACCTCGTTTCTGGATCAAGGGAAGCCATAATATCTTTATCAGCCAACAATTTCCTCAGACTTTGACATAAACTCACATCTGTATTTAATCTGGAAGGATGAAAGTTGAAAGAACCAATTATTTCCAATATAAGAATTCCTTGCAATTTCTAGTAAGGAATTCTATTTCTAGGGAAGAAGATAACCACAGATAAAGAGTAAAGCATAATAAATAAAGTGAATTGTATTCCCCTTGGTGTCAGTAGCACATGGGTATACTGATTTTGGTATTTTGTTTATTGTTTTATTCATTTTTCTTTCTTGTTATATTGTATTTTTATTTGACATTTATTTTTAATCTGATATTTAAATGTAAATTAGTTCTGCACTTATTAAAGAGTTAATAGCTGTTAAAAAAGAAGCAATTCATTCCAATATAAGAATTCCTTACTACAGTACAGTATTTCTATATGTTTGACATCTTTACCTATAAGAAGAGGCATTAACCGTTGGGGTCCAGCATGCACGCCTGCACCTGTCCCTACTATCCCGTACCAAGCTGCCCACACTTACCTTAAGACCCTGCGAGCATCGCCGCAAGAGTTTGACCGCCGAGAGTGGGGCAACCACCCCACAAATCGGAACAAAAAATAAAACTACGGTTCCCAGCGTCCTCCGCGCAGCGCAAGCTCTCAGCCAATCAGGCTGAAGGGCGCGAGCGTGGAAAACACTGAGAAGTCAGCACATGCATGCTAAAAAAAAACGCTGATGCGCCGGCTAACATAGCGGGGAGAAGAGGGGGAGAGCCCATCTTCTCCCCACACGCCTTCCGCTTCACTCAGGGAGATGAAGGCCGAGAACGGCGCCTTTACTTCCCGAGGAAGTGTTTCGCTTTCAACGGGGGGGAGGGGGGAGGAGGCACTGGTGCCTTTGCCACTGGCCCACAGAGGAAAGCGAACAGCTTCCCCGGGAAGCAAAGGCAGTGAACGGGGCTCCACTCTCCCACCGAGGAAAGCAAACAATTTCCCCAGAGGTTCACCCGGGCGCAGCCTCCTCAACTACAGCCTTCTCTCTCTCTCTCTCTCTCTCTCTCTCTCTCTCTCTCTCTCTCTCACTCACACACACACACACACAAACCACCCCTAACCACCAATACACACAGGAAACATGCTGGGCAAAAAATGCTAGTGTCTAATAAACTAAGTGAATCTGCCTTCAGATACCACAGGAGAATGGGAAGCAGATGTTTAACCAGAAATACTCATTCACTGCAATAAATATATACTATTCAATTAGGAGCCCTGGTGGTGCAGTGGTTAAACTGCTGTCCTGTAACCAAAAGTTGTAAGTTCGATCCTGACCAGGGCTCAAGGTTGACTCAGCCTTCCATCATTCTGAGGTTGGTAAAATGAGTACCCAGTATGTTGGGGGGGATGTTAATTAACTTGTGAACCACCCAAAGAGTGCACTATGCGCCATATAAGTGTGATTGCTTTGCTTTATCTGTAATCTTTCAATAGACAACATTTTCTGGTAGTTCTTCCATACTAATTTTAGCAGATAACTGTTTACTTTCACTCTCTCACTTTCTACAGGGCATTATCACACAAGAACTGTCCTCTGGATTTTCCCTAAAGTTCTACCATCTTTTCTCACACAAAGAAAGTTCAACTTTTTTTAAAAAAATGAAACAATAGTACAGGTACAGGATCCCTATTTAGAAAAACAGGATTTCAACATGTGTTCTGATGTTGCAGAATGGTGAACTTATTACCACTAAACACTAACATTTGCACATTTACTTTTCCAGTCTGTGCCATTTTATCATCCTCAATTATTTATCTTTACAGACATTTCAGTTACTATTAAAACACTATTTTGCCTATTTGGAAATACAAAATAGTCTTAAAATTTAGAATATGCTATAGTAGTAATGGGATTTTTCAAAAGCAGTTTCTGTTGAGCATGAAAGTTTGCATCTTTAAAGAAGCTTAATAATAGACAAGAATAGCAAGCAAGCAATCACACTTACAGGTAAAACTCGGAAAATTAGAATATCGTGCAAATGTTCATTCATTTCACTTAAAAGGTGAAACAAATATATGAGATAGACTCATTACATGCAAAGCGAGATATGTCATGCCTTAATTCGTTATAATTGTGATGATCATGGCGTACAGCATACATGAGATTATGTGATGATTATGGGGTACATGAGTTTGGGGGGTTGGGGTTTTCATAAACTATAAACCATAAGCATCAATATTATAACAAAGTAAGGCTTGAACTATCTTGCTTTGCAATTAATGAGTCTATCTCATATATTTGTTTCACCTTTTAAGTTGCATTACTGAACTGAATGAACATTTGCATGATATTCTAATTTTCTGAGTTTCACCTGTATATACCGCCCCATAGAGCTTAGTGCATTAACACAAGTTAATTAGCATTTTGGGTACATATTTTACCGACCTCGTAAGGATGGAAGGCTGAGTCAACCTTGAGCTCTGGTCAGGATCGAACAAGGTTAGACCTAATAAGGACCCTAATGTAGTCAGCATTCTTCACAACCATCTTACTAGCTGGTTTTTTTTAGATGCAGTCTTTTCATACAGGACTATGGAAATGGGAAATATTTATTGGCATGGAAAAGAGAAGGGATGGATATTAAGTTTTTGCCCCCTCCCCAAAATCTATTTTCACGGACAGAGACTAACTGATACAGTACACTGAATAAACATACTTTTCTACCATAGTTCCAATGCTCCTGCAAGCTTCCTCAGCAGCCTCTCTGAAAGCAGGATCAGGATGGGAAATTTTCACAAAATCAGCCTGACACAGCAAAAAAAAGAAAGTGCAGTAGTAAAGTAAAAGTGTTGTTTTGGCATTCACAGAAAAGTTGGGAAATCTAGCCAACTTCGTATATGCATAAAGTGAGGAGAAATGTCTCCCTTGCTTGAAATCTAGTCGTATCCGACTCTAGAATCTGGTGCTCATATCCATTTATAGCCAAAGAGCCAGTGCTGTCTGCATCTGCGGGTATTTCTTTGGTCAAGTGGCAGGCATGACTAGATGCTGGAGCGCACAGAATGCTGTTACCTTTCCCGCTGAAGCGGTACCTATTTATCTACTTGCAATTTCTTATTTTCCAACTGTTAGGTTGGCAGGAGCTGGGCCAGGCAGGAGCTCATTCCTGCTGACCTGCTGACCTGCCGACCTCCCAGTTGTCAAGTTCAGTGTCTTGACCACTAAGCCACCAGAGTCACTGGAGTGTAAATGTCTTTGCCCCTAAATATTATTTCCCCTCCCCACATTGCACACTGTAAATTCTCAAAATCTGTTGGGAGGGCCGAAGGATATAGTTGAAAAAGGCTACAGAGAGGAAGAGAGATAGGGAGGTTTAACCTAGCATCTCTCTCACATCATTTCTGCTCCTTTTTCTGTTCTTCTCCTGGATGATTTTAGCCCATACAGCAGTTTAGCAGGCAAATCCCTCTGTGATTAGCCAGCAGAAGGGACTTCTGCCAGCACAGGACATTTCTCTTAGCAAAATGGCCATTGCAGCAGAACAAAAAGCTTCCGCCAATTCTGAACTGTCCTGTGCTGGTATTGCACTGTTACTCATAGAATAAAAATCTGCAAACTACAAATGTAAAAAGCAACATGTTCATGAGCCTAGTTTTTCCTATAGTTGAGTGTTCTCCATCCTTTGGTTTTTGGACTTCAATTCCCAGAAGCCTAAGTCAATACACTGGCTGATCAGTGCTTTGGGGAATTGACATAGGCTTCTGAGAATTGAAGCTCAAAAACTAACGGTAGGGGAACACTGAACTATAGGAAAAACTAGACTCATGAACATGTTGCAGATGTTTTTAAAATTAAACAGAATTTTGTCAACAACAAAAGCAATCAAAACAGAAACAAATCAGAACTTAAGTGAAAGTCTCACTTAGGTTGATGCTTTAACTCAGGGGTGCCCAAACTACCGCCTGTGGGCCGGATCCCTGATGCCAATTCATCTGGCCCACACCACTCTCGGAAGCGGAAGTAAAATGCTCTTGTGCATGCGCAGAATGCTGTCAGAACACATTTACGACAACCTCAGGTGCATTTACAACAGCGTTCTGTACATGCATAGGTGCATTTACTTCCACTTACGGTGGGAGGAACCACGTGACCGGCCCGCTGAACCACGTGACCTGCTTGTGGCCCAAAAAGTTTGGGCACCCCTGCTTTAATTTATCAATAAATAATAATGCTATAGTGTGTACTGCAGCTACAAAATTTGTATTAACATAAATCTACACAACTAATAAATTTCAACAAATAATTTTCAAGTCAAAAAAGTCTTACCAGATCAGCGACTCTACACAAGGCATCCGAAAGTTGATCAAACACCATTACTATCTCCTTCCCAGCAGGTGTAGTACATGCTTTTTGTACCAGACGTTCTGCTTCTTGTAATGATTTTTCTTGAGCATCTTGAAATCCTTCTGGACAAGTTAATTCTGGTACACCAAACAAACCCTGAAAGATGGAGAACAGGTCTAAAATATACATAAAAACACATTAACACTTTGTTTTATTCTACAGCAACTTTATAAAAGTCTCACTATATCTGTGTAGATATGAAAAGGCTGTGTTGTTATATACTTATTACAACAAAAACAGATTAAATCCAGATTTAGGCACATGTACCTGGATTGACATGACCAGATTTACACAAACTCTTCACCACAGCAAATTCTCTAACACCTTGGACATGTTCCACAAGGATCAGAGGATCCTACTGAACAAGGTGAACTGTGGTCTAGGAAGGGGATTTCCAAAACTTAGACACGGGTATCTTTCATGAATGGAATTTTTCTTTTCAGAGAAGGCAGAAGCCGAATACAATCTAACATTATGTTTACACAGAATATTTTATTTCTGCTGATTTCTTGCTGCAACTCATATCCAAGAATGCATTTTTCCCCCTGGGAAAAATGCTCAGCATCTTAACCATTAAGCCACCTTTTGTGTCCAGATCCAACTTTGGACTGCCAAAATGAAACCACTTTTTCGGCTTTGTCACTCAGCTATTTAAACCCCTTACTTAGCCATAAAGACCTTGGGATAGCCATACAGTACAACGTTCTGCCTTAATCTACCTCACAGGATTGTTGTGAAAATAAGATATACGGCCTTTTACTCCTTTAAAGGAAGGGCAGAACTAAGAATATAATAAATGTTTGAAAAGACGCTTTAAAATATTGCCTTTCCTCCTTTAAAGGAAGAGCACAACTAAGAACGTAATAAATATTAACCAAAAACACACTTAAAAGATATCACCTTTCCTCCTTTAAAGGAAAGAATTAAGAATAAATGTAAACAGAAAAATCACACTTAAAAGATATTGCCTTTCCTCTTTTAAAGGAAGGGCAGAACTAAGAATATAATAAATGTTTAAAGAGACACTTTAAAACATCGCCTTTCCTCCATTAAAGGGAGAGCAGAACTAAGAATAACCCAAAAACACACTTTTTAAAAAAATAATCTTTTGTCCTTTAATGGAAGGGCAGAACTAAAAATACAGCCGTGATGGCGAACCTTGGCACTCCAGATGTTCTTGGACTTCAATTCCCAGAAGCCCCCGTGAATCCGCACAGATGGGTTTACTGCGATTCATCCGTCCCGCGCCGCCCTCGTCGCTCCTGGAAGCGGAAGTAAATACAGGCGCGTTTTACTTCTGCTTCCAAGAGCGACGAGGGCGGCACGGGCCGGATGAATCGCAGTAAACCCATCCATGCGGATTCACAGGGGCTTGGGCTTCTGGGAATTGAAGTCCAAGAACATCTGGAGTGCTAAGGTTCGCCATCACGGGAATACAGTATAATAAATGTTAACAAAAAAACACTTAAAAGATATCGCCTTTCCAACTTTAAAGGAAGAGCAGAACTAAGAATATAAATGTTAACAAACAAGAAACAAAAAAAAAATTCTGTCTCTGTTCCATGAAGTTGTTTTTTGGCACCCGCTGCTCCGGGTTCGAGTCCTCCCACCGGGCAACGTTTCTGATGGAGCCTGCCTGCCTCTCTCACCGTCTTTCTCTCCCCTTCCCGCCTGTGCGGTTGGTGCTGCGGCTGGGCATTGAAAGCAGCCCCCACCGGGGACCAGCTGGTGCTGACCCATCTCTTGGCAGTAGCGGTGCAGCCGACGACGACCCAGCCCAGCCTCGCTCGCTTCAAGCCGCTCACGGTCGCCCGGGCTACCCGGCGCCAGCAGCCAACCATCCTGGCGGCGCCCCGGCCCTTCACACGCGGCGTGACAACCAACCAGCCTCCCTGTTCCTGGTTCCGGCGACGGGCGACAGCTTCTTACGCGTCGAGGCGGAGCCACCACTTCCCCACGCCCTTTTCCTCCATGCTTGCTTGCTTGCCTTTATTTATTTATTTATTGTACAGTAGTAGCAGTACTGTGTTTCCGCGGTGGGGCTCAGTCAGTCAGCGGTCCAGAAGGCTGGCAAGTCGGCAGTTCGAGACCCGGGTACTGCATGGCGGATTGAGCGCCCGCCTCTGTCCTAGTTCTTGGAGGACAGGAAAGGAGCCTCATTTGGGCGTTCCCTGAGCGGAGTTTCTTCCCGCAAAAATTATTATTATTATATTTATTATATTTACATTTCTATACCATCCTTTCAAACCAGAATAATTTCTGACACGAAATTATTTATGCAGGTGAAACTTGGAAAATTAGAAATATCGTACAAATGTTCATTCGTTTCACTTAAAAGGTGACACAACTATATGAGGTAGACTCACTACATGCAAAGCTAGATATGTCATGCCTTAATTCGTTATAATTGTGATGATCATGGCGTACAGTGTACATGAGATTATGTGATGATTATGGGGTACATGAGATTGGGGGGATGGGATTTTCATAAACTGCAAGCCATAAGCATCAATATTATAACAAAGTAAGGTTTGAACTATCTTGCTTTGCGTGTAATGAGTCTATCTCATATATTTGTTTCACCTTTTAAGTTGCATTACTGAACTGAATGAACATTTGCACGATACTCTAATTTTCTGAGTTTCACCTGTATATGTTTCATTTCTAACCCGGCCATCTGGGATATTCTCCCACTTTGGGTGATGTAGAAGAATTTTTACACACACACACACACACACAGTTGCATAAGTCACTTGCTCAACCGCCAGTCGTATCTGGCTCTAGAGTACGGTGCTCATCTCTGTTTACAGACAAAGAGCCAGCACTGTCTACATCTGCAGGTGTTTCCATGGTCATGTGGCAGGCATGACTAGCCGCCAAAGCACATGGAATGCTGTTACCTTTCCCACTGATGTAGTACCTATTTATCTACTTGCAATTTCTTGCTTTTGAACTGCTAAGTTGGCAGGAGCTGGAACAGAGACAGGAGCTCACTCCGTCATGCAACACTCTGGTCTCAAACTGCTAACCTGCCAACCTTCCAGTCATCACGTCCGGTGTCTTAACCACTATGCCGCCACAATCCCAACACAAAATTAAACATTAACAATAAAACCAACCGAATTACACTTACACATATACCACCCCATAGCACTTAGTGAACAGTCTGGGCAGTTCACAAGCTATTTAGCATTTTGCCCCCAATATGCTGGGTACTCACTTTACCCACCTCAGAAAGATGGAAGGCAGAGTCAGCATTGTTCCCCATCAGGATTAAACTCACAATCTTTTAGCTGTAGTACAGCAGTTTTAACCACTGTGCCACCGGGGCTCCTATTGAATTAATAATAATAATTTAGTGTCAGAAATTATTCTGGGTTGAAAGGATTTTTGCTGGAGAAACTCTGCTCAGGGTGAGTTTCCTGATGATATTGTTTCTCATGTTAACTTGCAGTTGATGTGCACAAATTTCTGATTTCTTGATGTCCAACAGTTATTTCCAACTTACACCAGGCCAAACATGTATTTTGGGGCATGGGAGAGGTTCAGGGATTTTGGTTAACCATTGCTATCCTTCAATGGATATCTGTGGACAAGTACGAATTTGACCCCACATAACCTGAATCCACACTGGCTGCCCTCTAATGATGCACATGTATTAAATCTTCTCATGTCGATTCCACATAATGTGACCTAAGATGCAAAGTCTCCAAAAACTTCCAGAAGAACAAAATGGGGAATCAATTCTAGGTATGGTATATCTAAACCTTGGTGTGTTGGTGACTCTCAGCTTTCGAAAACCATAAAGTTTTATTTTAGTACTTCTTCTTTCATGTCTAGGCCAGACATGAAACTGCCAAAACAAAGCCATCTTTGGATGAGTTCATTCTGCAGTTCCTTTTGCCTGACCTAATGTGAGAAAGATTAGCTGACAACACAAAGCTGTCGTTACCAGAGTATGCCTGATTGTGGTTCAAAAATACCACATTCTTTGAGGAGATTCTTTCTGTGGATCCCTGTTGTGTTCTGTAAAGCTGTGCCTTTAACAATGTACCTTAGCCATGTGGTAACAATGTAACCTTTCTGTGTGCAACATTATAACCTTCAGCTGTATCAATGTAAACCTGATAAGGGGACGCGAGCTAGTGACCACTAGATGGCAATAGCGAGCGTCCAGCTCTCTTGGCTCAGATTCACCTGGATCAGCAGCGCGGGAAGATTCCCGCCACCTCTTCACCTGGTCAAGAAGGGCGTGACCTTCTACGACGTCACGCAGGCAGCAACCAATAGTCTGTCGACGAGCCACTTTCAAATGTATAGCCAGCTGTATATATTGAGCTACCCATCCGCCATTACCACATGTTCCTCCGGATCATCATGCAATAAACCTGTGTTAAGCCAACCCTTCGGCTGTTTCATTGTCTTTGGTCCCTTACACTAAAATCCCACATTTCTAGCTGAGGGGCTTTGAGTATGTTTTCCCATATCACTTGCACTTTCATGTGACTTTCATCTTTGTTCAACGTTTGTTTGTTATGTGTTGTCAAGTTGGAAACAAAGTGAAAGCTCATAACCCCCTGGTATGGGTTTCAGGGTAAGTTAAACACTTTGAAACCAGTCAGGGTTCAGGCCATGTCATGGCACCCCAACTGCATTGGTTTCCCTGTATGGTGATCTTCCCAGAGAAGTAAACAGGGGATGGGTGGTTATTCCTTCATGATGTTCCTGGATCTATTGGCGGCTTTCAAGGTTGTTGCTACCAGGGTACGCCCGATTGTGGTTCAAAAATACCACAGTCTTCCAGGAGGCTCTTTCTGTGTACCCCATTTGAGTACTGAGATTCACTCTGTGTTCTGTTTTAAGACAGTGAACCAAAGCTGGGCTGAAGGGCCTTCTTCAACAATTCCTAGTTCAGAATTGACTGGACAGATTACTTAAAACAAAAGGCTCAGTATTTGAAAACACAATTGTGGTAGGCTTGAGTAACATTTAAAAGGCTGTAGAGAAGGTAAAGATTCACGAAGGCCATTGGTAAACTTTTATTTGTCAGGAAATGTTAAAGGCAACAGGAAAAGAAGAAGATTAAATATGAGATTGATTCAGGAGTGTACCATGCACCATGGGAAGGCGCTGGGCAGGCTTGGGGGGTATCCCATACATTGCTATTGGCGCCACAGGGCGCCAGAGGCAAAGGCGGTCTGGGACAAAGCCCGATTGCCCAAGTGTTGTGTATGTAACAGTATTACTTTAAGAATGTATGAATGCAACCTGACAATGATTACAATGTAACCCAGCTGTTAAGGAACGCGAGTAAGCTGCCCATAGAGGGCAGCTGCGAGCGTTCAGCTCACATGGTTCACATTCCCCAAATCACCGGCAGCCGCGGGAACCTTTCCCGCGCGAGGATCACCTGGAGAAGATGGGCGTGACTCAGAATGACGTCACGCCGGTAGCAGCCAATGAGCTACCGTGCAACGATATTCAAATGTGTGTACTGCAGTATATAATGAGCTGTACCTCCGCCATTACCACATGTTCATCTTGACCACCATGAAATAAACCTGTGTTTTAGCCCCCTACTGCGGCTCCTTCTTTGTCTTCCGTGCAAGACACTAAACCGATATACCAGCAAACGCCTGGATTGATTGACTCCATAAAGGAAGCCGTAGTCTTCAATCTGTATGAGCTGAGTATGCCTGTTACTGATAGAACATTTTAAAGGTCACACATTTATAGGGTCATTATAACAAAGGTGATTTGATGAAACACAATAATACAACATATTTCTTGAAGATGAAAGTTTTGCTTTTCTTTGGTTACTTTTGGAAATAGAAAAGGACATTCCAGCCAGTGGAGTCCCACTGACTCAATGGGATGTACATACATTTTGACTAAATAAGTCCCATTCATTCAATAAGTCTACCCTACTTAGGAAAGTAGGTCTGGTTCTGGTAACCCTATGGGCATTTACTGTATGTCAGATGAATCTGTCTCTAACATCTATAAGACATGCTCATCTTATTCTACTGATTGGCAACTATAGCTTCAACCTCTTCAATCTGTAAGAGCTGATTTTCCAAAGGAGAGTCTCGTTTTTTAAAAAGCAAGAACATAAGAACAGCCTTGCTGGAACAGGCCACAGGAGCCCATCCAGTCCAGGATTCTGTCTCACACAGTGGCTCACCATTTGCTTCAGGGTATTCCCAGACAGATGCCTTCACGTGCTTAGGATTCCCTGGAAATGGCATTGAGAGATATCCTGCCTCTCTCTCCAACCCGGAGGTTGTCCTTAGGTATCCATAATTATACCTATTGATACCCTTGTCCTCCATGAACTTGTCTAATCCTTTCTTAAAGCTGTCAAGACTGACAGCTGTCACCACTTGTTCTGGCAGGGAGTTCCATAGACCAGTGATCCTCTGGGTGAAAAAGTACTTTCTCTTATTTGTTTGCGAACTAGTACCCAAAGGTTTTATGGTGTGCCCCCTAGTTCTAGTGTTGTGTGATAGGGAAAACAGTTTTTCCTTATCTACTTTGTCCACACCGTGCATGATTTTATGAACTTCAATCAGGTCACCTCTTAGACGCTGTCATTCAAGAGTGAAGAGGCCCAACCGATGCAGCCCCAGATGGTAAGGAAGGTGTTCCAGTCCACTAATCATTCTGGTTGCCCTCCTCTGCACTTTCCCCCTTTTTAATGTTTAAAGTGAACATTAAACTTCCTCATTTGCAACCCAGAACATTCCCTGTATTTCTCCTCCTCCTTGATTACTGATAGCTGATTCCTGTCACTCATCCCATTCTACCTGACTACAGCTATTTTTCCTAACCTGTCACTCTATAGCAGTGATGGCCAACCTTGACAGTCCAGCTGTTTTGGACTTCAATTCCCAGAAGCCCTGACTTGGGCTTCTGAGAATTGAAGTCCAAGAATACTTGGAGTGCCAAGGTTCGCCATCACTGCCCTATAGATATGGTAAACTACATTTCCCACAATTACAGGATGGGAATTGTCCTCGAACACATCTGGGAGATGCCAGGTTAGTGGCAGCCTTGCTAAATAAATGGGACCTGAGCCGTGTTACCTAACAGGCAGAAAAATAGAGTAAGCAGTGAGTCCCTCTTGGACTTCAATTACCAGAAGCCCAAGTCAGCACACCTGCTGATCAGGGTTTCTGGGAATTGGAGTCCAAGAACATCTGAGAGCCAAATGTTGAGAAACCCTGGCTTAGAGAATCACATGGGGAGCAAAACAACACCTCCTGTGGCTTGAAAAGAGTGAAAAATAGAAAATAATTCTCAAGCTGAAATGTTGGTGTGTGAGTTTAGAAAATGGACTTTTTCAGAGAAACTTGACTTTGTAAAAGCTAATTGTAAATAACTTGCACTATGGCTGTAAACCAATTGTACATTAGGAAATAAGCTTCATTAAACTTCTGAGCAACTTCCGAGTAAAAAAGACATTTAGCATTAGGTAGCAAAAAAGTAACACTATGTGTTTCAACATGTTTATGAGGCAATGACCACTGCCAGACATTTCTTTCCAAATTAATGATTAATGAAATTTAGCTACATGATGGCGGGACATTTTTAGTTTTGCACGCAGTTTCTGACTTCAGCCTGAGCATTTTGAACTTAGCTGGATTCAAGTCCAAAAACAATGTGTCACATTAAAGGGGGAAATCAGACAGAAAAAAGGCAACAGTCCCGTTTCATGATAGGAGACCTGATTTTATTTTTGCAGAGCAGAAGACCTGAAAGTAAAGTTCCTAAGGTCAAGGTCACCCTTGTTCGAAAGCCAGTCATATCCAGACCTGTCAACCATCCCGTTTTGGCCGGGAAAGCCACGTATTTTGCACTGCTTTCCTGGCCCTCTCCTGTTCTTCTCAACACCCATAAATTTCCCGTATTTTATTATTATTGTTTATTTATTTTTATATTTATGTTTAACAGTTGCGGCCCTGGGACAAATGCCAATCGCAACTGCCATGGAGCCTCCTAGTATCATGGGAGTTGGTTAAGACTGGTGCGCATGCATGAGGAAATCGCACGCGCGCACAAAATTGAAACTAACTACTGCAGTCAGTTGAAGTCTTGAGACTGTCTGACTGCATGCACTTAGAGGAGTCGGACTCACTGGCGACAAGGCGACTGTGTATCCGACTCTAGGGTTCAGCGCTCATCTCTATTTATAGCCAAAGATCCAGTGCTGTCTGTGACTGCAGATGTTTCCATGGACGTGTGGCAGTTATGACTAGGTGGTGGAGTGCGCAGAACATTGTTTACCTTCCCACCTATTTATTTACTTGCAGTTTCTTGCTTTTGGACTGCTAAGTTGGCAGGAGCTGGGAAAGAAATGGAATCTCACTCCTTCATGCAGCACTCGGGTCTCGAATTGCTGACCTGCACAAAATCTGGGAGTAATTATTTGACTTTAGATTCATATAGTGGATGTGGTAGAGAACAACATCAACCTAAATTTCTCAGGTATTGATTTGAAATTTGGCCTGCAACAAGTTTTGCTAGACACAGGGTCAAACTGCCTGAAACAAACCACTTGCATTTACATGTGATAGTACAGTACATTAGTTGGTCAGTGATATGATGGACTTAGAGTTAGATCTTTGTGAAAGCAAACTGATAAATAAAGCCTGTGCTTACTGTCCAGTGACCAATCATAAAATAAGCTCATACTAGAACAGACTTCTTTTTCCACTTCTAAAAGCAGAGACACTCTAAATGCAGAGTGAAGGGTCTTGTACATCTTGGCTCTCTGTCATATCTAGACAGGGATACAGAATTGAATTTGTTCTTTAATTTAGGGCTTAAATTATTTAGTCAAAAAGTGTGGGAGCCAGGTCCGCTCAAATAGGACCACAATGCAAAAAATAGTTGAAGTCCTCCACTTTTGAGATTCTGAGTTTAATGTAAGCTATTACAATTAGAGTAAATAAAAATAAACACAAGTAGAGTTGTGCACTTCGGTGTCTAGGCATGCCTGCCACACGTCCACGGAAACATCTGCAAACGCAGGCAACGCAGGCTCTTTGGCTATAAACAGAGATGAGCACTGAACGCTAGAGATGGATATGACTGGCTTTCGAGCAAGGGTGACCTTTACCTTTACTAGAGTTTTATATAAATTATGATGAACATTACTTGGCATAGGTTTCAGATTTGTTCACAAAAAGTAGGGTGGGGATACACTGGAAGGCACACAAAATAATATTCAACTACTGCTTACCTTCAAGCTATATATGATAACCAGGGAGTTGTAATTATGCTTTTTGTGAGTTTTGTTTGCATACCAATCTTGAGGCAAGGATTAAACAATAGATTAAGCAACAGACTTTATATTTTGAAAACAAATCTCATGTGCTGACAAGTGATATAGATGCTGGTATCTCTGATGTACTAAATATAAGGAAGCCGGTGAAGACTGTGTCGTCATCTGGGTCTGCATACAACCCGTTAGAAGTCTCCCCTCCGTAGGTCTCCAACCAGATCTGATCATTTTCCTGAAGTTCCAAGATGGTTGCTCCTGAAGCCTGATCTTCGGCACCTTGATACTTGTCCACAGTGTGGAGCATCCGGTACCCATTTTTGACTAGAGCGACTCGAATGTTCTTTGCAAATACAGTAATGTGGTAGGTGAAGTAGTAGACACCTGCCACCTGGCAAGTGAACACTCCCGTGGTGGGGTTATAATGATTTAAGCCATTATACATCACTTTGTCAAACTTGATGGGTACATTTAAAGGGGGGAACTTGGTGCTAAGGCCTGCACTAAAGGCACTTCTGGGAATGATCGGAGCAGTGCCCAGGTTGCCTTTCTCTCCCTTCTCTCCCCTCTCACCTATTTGTCCTTCATTCCCTTTACTGCCTTTCTGCCCTGAGTTTCCAATTTCTCCTTTTGGGCCAATGGGGCCTATCGGTCCGAGGGGACCTCTTATCCCTATTTCTCCTTGGGCTCCAGTGTCACCCTTGATGCCTTTTGGGCCAAGGGGACCGATGTCGCCTTTTAACCCCTTTCTTCCCTGTAGTCCAAGTTCACCCTTTTGACCTTTTTCACCTACAGGTCCAAGTACTCCCTTAGGTCCAAATTTCCCAGGCCAGCCTCTTTCTCCTTTCTCTCCTTTGATCCCTTTCTCGTCAACTCTTCCATCAGCTCCTGAAAAATAAAGGGGGGAAGGTTGGGAACACACAAAGCCTTATGTCTAATTCTCTGATATCTTTTATTGAAAGCATAAATAGAAATGCAGAATTAAAATTAATTAGCATTTCTAACATGATGTCAGTGCAGATATGTAAGCTGGGGATGGAGGTACACTTTTTTGATTTGGCGCCATGGACCGGATCTGGATCCCATGGGTCATAGTTGGGGCATCCCTGCTTTGAGGCTTTGTATGTCAATTCTAAAACCTTGAATGAGTTATTGGAAGCCTACAGATAGCTAATTCAATTGTGCTAGTGTCAAAGAGATAGTCAAATCTTTGAATCTCTGGTACCAGCCAAGCACCTGCTACAGCTTCCATACCATCTTCAGAGGTAGTCCCAGGTAGAGTGCATTACAGTAATCAATTCTAGAGATTACCAATGCATTAATCAGTATCAAGAGGGACTTCCTACTGAGGAATGGGTGCACATGGAAAAAGCTAGATCTGGGCACAGCAGATATTTGCTTTTCATGTAGATGGTCAAATCCAGAATAATGCCCAGATCTCAAACCAGAGGGAGAATAATCCACCCAGACAAAGTTGACCAACACCCAACCTGTCAGGCATACTTCCCAACAACAGGATCTCTGTCTTGTAAACCATTAGTTTGCTGTTGTGTGGTTAGAACATTTTTGGATGATTCTTTTTTACTTTTTATTTTTTTGTTGTTGCTGGTGTGTTTTATACTCATTTGTGTCTATAGGTATTGTGTCTCTATTGATCATATGATACGGTACAACTCAGCACCCACTCACACATAAAATCTCACATATTTTCAGTAAAACCAGTTTTTGTCTCACCTGGTTCTCCTTTATCTCCACTTATGCCATCTATGCCTGGTTTTCCTGGATGTCCTGGTTCACCTAGCAGCAGTAAAAGACAATATCTGTTTAGATAACCATATACAGAGCTGTGGCTTCCACAGAAAAGACTCTGTCCCTGGTTCTCATGAATGCTGACCTGTCTACATCAGAGCATGGCCCTATATACTCAAAGTAAGACTATGAAAATCTCTACATTGTACAGATGCAGAAATCTGAGGCCACTTTAACTCTCACAGAATTCCTTTGGATGGAAACATGACAGTTAAATTGATATCAAACTGCTATTATAATCATATAATCATAGAGTAGTTGAGTTGAAAGGGGCATATAAATCTTGTTCAAGTGCAGGAATCCAAGCCAAAGCAAATCTGACAGATGGTTGTGCAATTTTCTCTTGAATGCCTCCAACAATGTAGCTCTCACCACCACCTCAGGAAATTAGTTTCATTGTTATACTGTTCTAATAGGTAAGAAGTTGAAATCTGGTTTCCTGTAATTTGAGCCCATTATTCCTACATTCTGAGATGATTGAGAACAGATCCGGTCCCTCCTCTATTTGATTATCTTTCAGATATTTGAAAAGTGCCATCATATCCCCTCTCAATCTCCTTTTCTCAAGGCTAAGCATACCCAGTTCTTTCAGTTTTTCCTTATAGGGCTTGGTTTCCATTCCTTTGTTTATCTTTGTTTCTCTCCTCTGAACCTGTTCCAGTTTGTTGACATACTACACTATATTATAGGTGCATTCATGGATATGTTTATAAGTGTGTAAGTAGACCATCAGATAGTCTAGTAAGCAAAGACAGGCGTGTGATACAAACATAAATGCAGGAAGAAGGTGATACCTTATAGTAGGGGTTCCCAACCTAAGGCCCGTGGGGAGGATCCAGCCCACAGCACCATTTCATATGACCCCCACCCCTCCAGTGGCATTTGAGAAACAAAATGGCCAACCCTTTGAAACTGTTGGGATAAAATGGCCACCCCCATCATGTAGGCAGGGCAAAATGGTAATCCGGCCCTTGCAGCTGACTGAGAGAGCATGGACTGGTCCACGGCTTGAAAAGGTTGAGAACCCCTGCATTATAGGATCACTTTTAAAAAATCAAACATTAAGAGCTTTTGCGATTCAAGATCACGTCTTCAGGCATGCATCAATTTCTTATGGATAGAGTAGGAAAATTATTTAGTCCCCAAAATTCATAGTATTTTGTGGGAGGGAAACAGCAGTCTCTGCATTATTTCCCCAATTGAAAGTACAGCTTTAAAGATTAATGATTTAAGATTTAAATCATAAAGAATTTTAGCACAATCATAACTTGGACTGCACATTCACCTATATTTTGTTGATCTGGTACTGCTTATGTTTCATTACGATCTGGATCACACCAATTAATTGGTTGAGTAGGATGTTGGTTATTTGTGATTTCATGGATGATCCCAATACAGAGGCAAGTAAACAAACTTTAGATTTCATCCTTGAAGATTATTGATGACATTATGTCCTTGTAATTCAAACAATGGGTGGTAATTCAATGGTAATTCAAACATCTGAGATTTATTGCTCAGTTAAAAATGTGATACCTGGATCTCCTTTCCACCCCTTTGATCCATCCCGTCCATCCCGTCCTGGTATGCCATTGTATCCAGGGTTCCCTGGTACTCCAGCATACCTTTCGGCACAGCTGTTCTCTCTTTGTATTTCTTCTGTGTTGACAGCAGCTACCAGCAAAAGAACCCAGACTTGCATCCTATCTGATTTCATCTGAAAGAATAAATGTGGTTTTTAAAATCATAGCAGTTTGCAAAATGAAATGCTTAGCGATGATCCTAAAAAAAAAAAGATGTTATTCAATGTCATATTTATTTTCAAGTACCTTGAGAGGGGGTGGGGGATACAGGACAGTGCTTGGAAGCCTTAGATAAAGAGTACAAATGTATATGTTTCATCTTACAGGGATTCTCAACCTGCGGCCTATGGGCTGAATGCGGCCTGTGCAGCACAATTTCATGTGGCTCCTTTGGTGTATGCAAACCAAGACACAGGACACAGCCTCGGGCTGGGTTAACTCAGGTTTATTGCATCGTGGACAGAGGGAACATGAGGTAATGGCGGATCGATAGCTCTTTATATACAGCAGTAATACATTTGAACGTGGTGCCATGGTAGCCCATTGGCTACTGTCTGCGTGACGTCATTGCAGGTCACGCCCTTCTTGTCCAGGTGTAGGTGGTGGCGGGAAAACTTCCCGCGCTGTTGCCTTTGATGAGTTCGGACCAAGAGAGCTTGGACGCTCGCTGCTGCCAGCTGGTGGTCATTAGCTCGCGTCCTATTACAGGGTTTATATGATACAGCTGAAGGTTACATTGTTGCTATAGGCAAGGTTACATTGGCTCAGATACATTGTAATCCATGTGTACAATAAAACCATCAGAACACAACACCCCTCCCCCCTAGGACGAGACAAAGTCTCGAGCCCACACTTAAACACACTCCCCCCCCTTAGGAGACAAAGTCTCTCAGCCAAGATGGCTTATTTCGAACACGCTGGGGTCTCGATGCGGGCTGCCTCTCCCCGGGTTTGCTACCTTCTCTTTGTCCCCTGGTTTCCTGTCCTGTAACATGAGAGGGAGACTCGTTAGTGACTTGCCGCGGCTCCGCGGCGTTGTTGGGAGGTGTGCTCTTTCTTAGGGAGGAACCGGGGGCACTGGGGGCTAACGAAAAACCCCTCTTCTCGCTTGGATGGGTGGGGGAACACTCCTGAAACCCCCCCCCGGCTCGCAAAATCAAAATCAAAATCACAATCGGGGGCAGCGGCCGCGAACTCCTCTCCCCCTTCCCCGGCCCCTGATAGGACTGGCGTATCAAAAGGATATGAGTCGGGGCCGCTGCTACTGCTTCCTTCCCCCCTTGCTTGGGACTGTTGTCCACTGCTGTCTCCCCCTTGGGTTAAGCGGGTGGGGGAGAACCCTAACGCTGAATCCTGTTGCTGAGCTCCACTGACTGGCCCACTCACTCGGTGCCTCAGTTGGTCTGCGTGCCTCCTCCAAAAGAGGCCGGTGTTAGTCTCGACCCGGTACGATACTGGCCCCGTCTGTTCTACAACCGTCCCTGGCACCCAGGCTGGCCCTGCGCTGGAATAGTTCCTGCAGTGAACAGGGTCCCCGGCGGCGAAACCTTTCGAGACTGCCAACCCTATGTTTTTCCCTTTATCCTCGACTCTCGTCGGGTCTAGCCTGGACAGGATCGTGGTCAGTTTTCGCCGCATCAAGAGTTCCGCCGGCGAGTAGCCTGACGCTAAGGGGGTTACCCTATACGCTAAGAGGAACTGGCATACTTGGTGATTCAGGTCCCCCGGGCCCATGCGCCGCAGCGCCTCCTTCGTTGTCCGCACCAGCCGTTCCACTTGGCCATTCATGGCCGGGTGAAACGGTGCGGACGTGACATGCCGAATGGCGTTCGCCTCCATGAACGCCCCGAACTCGGCGGAGGTGAAACAACTAGCGTTATCGCTGACCAAAGTGTCGGGTAAACCGAATGTGGAAAAGACTCTCCTTAGCTGGCTAATTGTCGTGGCGGAGGACGTGCTCTTTACTGGGATAACCTCCAGCCACTTGGAGAACGAATCCACCACCAGGAGAAACATGGTTCCTCGGAATGGGCCAGCGAAATCCACGTGCACTCTGGACCACGGCCCCCTCGCTGTGTCCCACTCCCTATGCGGGAGACGGGCCGCCTCAGGTCGGGATCCCTGGCAAGCCTCGCAAGTGCCGACCATGTGCTCAATGTCCGCGTCCAGCTGTGGCCACCAGAAGTAACTCCGGGCCAGCGCCTTTGAACGAACTATGCCCGGGTGGCTGACGTGCAGCAGTTCGAGCACCCTCGTCCGCAGGGGTGCAGGGACCACCACCCGTTGGCCCCACAGAAGGCATCCCCTCTCTAGGGACAACTCTAGCTTTTTCCTAAAGAATGGGTCGAACTCTGTACTCGGGGACGAAGCCGGCCACCCCTTCTGCACCCATGAACTAACCTTCCCCAGCGTCCTGTCCTTGCCTGTCGCCCTAGCAATGTCGGCTGGTACTAGTGGGGGTGCGTCTAAAACCTCAATCAGCAACACCTGGCGGTCTCTTTCTGCTCTCGCCTTTTGGTCGTCCGACAATGGCAGAGGGGATCGCGAAAGCGCATCAGCATGGCTGATCTCCTTTCCGGGCCTGTACTCCAACTCATGTTGGTACGCGTTGAGGAAAATAGCCCATCGCAGCATTCTCGGGGACAGGATCTGCGGCGTGGGCTTGTTTGCCGTGAAAATCCCTAACAGCGGTTTGTGATCGGTCACGATTTTGAACGGGCGGCCATACAAAAAATCGTGAAATTTTTTGGTCCCCGCTACTATTGCTAACGCTTCCCTGTCGGTTTGCGCGTAATTTCGCTCCGCTTGGGACAGGGACCTTGAGTAAAACGCTACCGGGGCCTCCCTTCCGTCCTCCAACACGTGGCAAAGCACCGCCCCCACCCCCACCGGGGATGCATCACAAACTAGGACCACAGGCCGTTTGGGGTCGAAGTGCGTCAGGATTGCCTCAGATGTTAGGAGTTGCTTTAGCTCTTTGAACGCCCTCTCGTGCTCGTCACCCCACATCCATGGCTCCTCCTTTTTAAGTAACCGATGGAGCGGTTCGGCCACGGACGCCTTCCGCGGGAGGAATGTATGGTAAAAGTTGAGGAGCCCCAGGAAAGACTGCAGCTCGGTTTTGGATGTGGGGCGAGGGGCCTTTTTAATGGCTGCTACCTTGGATTTAGACGGCTTAATCCCCTCGGGTGTGATCCGGAACCCTAAAAACTCGACCTCGGTTTCGAAAAAGACACATTTATCCTTCCTCAATCTCAGCCCCGCTTTCTCGAACACGGTCAGTACCTTGTCCAACCTTTTTGCCAGTTCAGCCTCACTCCCCCCTGTTATCAACACGTCATCAAAATAAGGCAACACCCCCTCCAGGCCCTTTAGGAGGCGTTCCACGAGCGATTGAAAAAGGCCGGGTGCCGAGTTCACGCCGAACTGTAACCGCGACACCTGGAACGCTCCCTTATGTGTAACTATTGTTTGTGCCGCGGCCGTGGCGGGGGTCACAGGAAGTTGCTGATAGGCTTGTGCCAAATCGAGTTTAGCGAAACACTTTCCCCCATTTAGCCTGGCCAAAAGGTGGCTGATCACTGGCACCGGGTATGCATTAGGGCGGATCGCCTTGTTAATTGTACACTTATAATCAGCGCAAATGCGCACCTCCCCGTTAGCCTTTAGAGCCGTTACAATTGGAGTTTCCCACTCCGCGGAATCAACAGGAATAAGAATCCCCTGGCCCACCAGTTTGTCCAGTTCTGCCTCTATCTTGTCCTTGAGTGCGAACGGCACCCTGCGTGGTTTGAGTCTTATCGGGCGGACCTCCGGGTCTATGTCGAAAGCTACAGGGGGTCCCTTGAACTTTCCGAGTCCTTTCTTAAAAACGGCGGGATGCGCATCGCAAACCGCTTGTATTGGGTCCCCCCCCCACGGTATGCACCCCCCCTATGAACAAACCTAAGGGCTGAAACCACTGTGTCCCTAGGAGGCTACAGCTTCCCCCTTTGAGGACAACTAGGGGCAGTTCCGCAGAATGTCTCTTAAAATTGACCCGAAATTTCCCGACCCCCAACACCGGAATGCTGTTTCCCTGTACGTCCCGTAGTGTGGACCTCAACGCTTTAAGCTTGGGCCGCACGTGGGGGTCGATTTTCAGGAACTCCTTCTGGGGAATTATGGAATAGGAGGACCCCGAGTCAATTTCCATCTTAATAGGGGCCCCTTGTACTAATACCTCAACGAAGTAATGGGACTGTCCCGCGGACACGCTGAACACTGAGGCGTCGTCCTCGCTGCCGTCCGAGACGCGGCCCACGCCGTCCTGCTTCCTCGTGGTCTGGGCGCCATCTTTGGGCCTCGCTGGACGGTCCGGTCTGGCCGCGCGGTCTTGTGACTGCCTCCGGCCCTCTTTCCGCTTTCTGCACGCCTTGGCGATGTGCCCCCGACGGCCGCAGGTGTAACACTCGGCCTTCCTGAACGGGCATCTCGCGCGCTCGTGGGCCGCTCCGCAACCCTCGCAGCGTCGACCGCCCTTCCGGACCTTCTGGACCTCCTCGCCGTCGCTGCCTTCCGTAGACGACTTTGAGGCCCGTCGAGTCGCGTGCACCGACTTTTCCGCCTTGCCGGCTCTAGGACGCCACTCACGCCACTGGTGCATCTCGTCCACTCCGGCATTCGTGGACTCTGCGGCTTCCGCGGCCTCAATGACCTCTGCCAGCGTGGGTGGCGGCTCCTTATTCATCAAGCTGCGCTGTACCTCCTTGTCTTTCAGGCCACACAACACGCCGTCCCTGAGGACCAACTCCAGGATATCGCCCCATTTACAGGGGGCGGCGGCTATCCTCATGGCGGCCACGAATGCCTCAACCGACTCATCCGGCGCTTGGACTCGCCTCCAAAACGCGCTCCGAGCGGGAAACATTGCCCTCGAGGGGCAGAACCGCTCTCGCAGCAGTTTCATGATGTCGCTCGCCTTAAAGTCGCTCACCTTCTTCGGAGCGATTATGCCCACCAGCGTCCGCTTGGTTTCCATCCCGAGCATTCTGGTGAGGATGGCCCTCTTCCTCTCCTCGTCTTCTCCTTTGACTCTGAGTTCCACCAGGGCCGCCTGGAAATCCATCTCAAGCAGCTCCCAGTCTTGCGGTTTGGTGATGTTGAAACCGCTCTGTGCCCTGGCTGTTCCGTGGGGATCCATTATCCCACCTTCGTCGCCAATTTGGTGTATGCAAACCAAGACACAGGACACAGCCTCGGGCTGGGTTAACTCAGGTTTATTGCATCGTGGACAGAGGGAACATGAGGTAATGGCGGATCGATAGCTCTTTATATACAGCAGTAATACATTTGAACGTGGTGCCATGGTAGCCCATTGGCTACTGTCTGCGTGACGTCATTGCAGGTCACGCCCTTCTTGTCCAGGTGTAGGTGGTGGCGGGAAAAAGTTCGGTTTCACTTACCAGTGATAACTTTCGTTCTTCGAGTATATAGTTTGTGAATACACACTCATGGGTTATGCGCCTGCGCAGAACAGCCGATCGGAGGCTTGAAAAGCTATTGGTCAAAAGTTTTGGCGGTAAGACCGCCCACCGTACCGCCCACCCTGAGGCGCCCGCGCGCCATTTTACCTCAGTTCCATACTTAAGCCAAGCACAGGATAAACCAACTGATCTCATCCGTGCAGCTCAAGAGGGGAGGCAGGGTGGGTAGTGTGTATTCACAAACTATATACTCGAAGAACGAAAGTTATCACTGGTAAGTGAAACCGAACTTTCTCCTTCGTATAGTTTGTGAATCCACACTCATGGGAGATTAGCAAGCTCACACTTACTTGGTCGGTGGGCAGTCGGATGAGATGATCCCACGATGAGCTGAAGAACCCGTAGGTGGACCCGTCAGGGGCGTTGAGTCCGGAGCCCTCTGGTGAGGACGACACGGCCAAGCCTGGCGTCCGCAGTGGCTCTGGTGTCCACCCTGTAGTGCTGGACAAATGTGGAAGGTCTGGACCAGGTGGCAGCCTTACATATGTCCTCAAGCGGTGTGCCCTCCAGAAAGGCAGTGGATGTGGCAACCGCCCTGGTGGAATGCGCCCTGACATGCGGTGGAGGTGGCAGTGAAGCTGACTCGTAGGCCAGGTAGATGGTAGAGGTGATCCATTTGGAGAACCTTTGAGCAGAGATGGGTTCACCCTTGGACTTTCCCCCATAAGCCACAAAGAGGCGTTGTGACTTCCTGAACTCTCTAGTCCTGCTGGTGTAAAACAATAAAGCTCGTTTCACATCCAGCGTGTGCCAAGTCCTTTCTTGGGCGTTAGTGGGGTTCTGGAAGAAGGTTGGCAAGGAGATAGTTTGTGCCATGTGAAACTTGGAGACCACCTTGGGTAGAAAGGTGATGTCCGCTTGGAGGACGACGCGGTCGTTGAAGAACTGGAGAAAAGGTGCGTCTGCTCGCAGGGCAACCAGCTCACCAGCTCGTCGTGCAGACGTGATGGCCACCAGGAATGCTGTCTTCCATGTGAGGAGACGAACATCGGCGGTAGCCAAGGGCTCGAAGGGGGTCCTGGTGAGCGCGTTGAGAACGGTGGACAGTGACCATTGAGCCGTCGGTGTCCGGGCCGGCGGAAAAGCGTTCTTTAGTCCCTTGAGGAAGCGCTTTACCGTTTGGTCGCGGAAGGCCCCGGAAGCGGGCGAGCCAGCAGGAGAGTGCGCTACCACTGCTGCGAGATGCACTCGGATGGAGGTGATGCTGAGGCCAGACTCCGCCAGCTGGAGGAGGTAGGTTAAAATGTCCTGCAGTCCCACCTGGGTGGGGGGCGTTTGCCGGGCGGCCAGGAAAGCACAAAAACGCCTGTATTTGGAAGCGTAGGACTTCCTTGTGGAAGGGCGCCGCGCTAGTTCAAGGATCCTGGCCAGTCTGGGGTTATCCTCCACGCGGTGAGGTGGAGGCTGGGCAGGTCCGAATGGTGCAGCTGGCCCTGCTCCATTTGGAGGAGTGTCGGTGATTCCGGCAGTGTGCGATACTGTGACGACATGCGCAACAGTAGCGGAAACCAGGGTTGGCGCGGCCACGCCGGTGCCACCAGAATTGCATTGGCTCTGTGTTGGTGCATCCTGGTGAGTACCTTCTGGACCAGAGGAAACGGAGGAAAGGCATAGAGATAGTCCTGATCCCACCGTTTCATGAAGGCATCGCCCTCGGAGTTCGGTCCGATGCCTGCTCTGGAGCAGTACCTGCTGAGTTTCTTGTTGGACTCCGATGCAAAGAGGTCGATGCTCGGCGTCCCCCAGACCTGGCACAGGGACTGGAACACTCCGTCGTCCAGCTCCCATTCGTGGGTCGTCGAGGTGAGACGGCTCAGGTGGTCTGCCAAGACATTCAGTGTGCCCTGAATGTGCACTCCAATTGGGAAAATGTGCCTCTCCAGGCACCATTCCCACAACTGCACTGCAAGGTACAAGAGGGTGGTGGACCGTGTTCCTCCCTGCTTGTTGAGGTACGCCACCGCCGTGGTATTGTCCGAGGCCACTTGAACCGCCTTGCCGGTGAGCAGAGTCTCGAAGGAGCGCAGGGCCTTCCAAATGGCCAGCAGCTCCAAGTAATTTATGTGGTGCACCGTTTCGTGCGGTGCCCAGGCGTCGTTGACCGTGAGAGTCCCGCAAGCAGCGCCCCAGCCGAGGTTGCTCGCGTCGGTCAGTATCTGCAGTGAAGGTTGCGGGGGGTAGAAACTCTTCCCCGTGGCCACGTTGAGTGGTGTGGACCACCACAGCAGTTGGTCCCTCAGTTCTGGAGATGGGGTCAACCGTTTGCATTGGCTCTCCCGAAGTGCGTCGAACTCGTGAAGGAGCCACGATTGCAGGGACCTGAATTTCAATTTGGCATGGGGGATCACTGCCGTCGTTGAGGCCATCAGGCCTAGAAGTCTCTGAGCCTTCTTCGCCCGGATGCACGGTTTCGTGCGCAGTTCGCTCACCCCCTGCGCAATGTCCCGTAAGCGTTTCTGGGGGGCGTAGGCTCTCGTAATGAGCGAGTCGAGTACCGCTCCAATGTACTCGACGCGCTGGGAGGGAGTCAACTTCGACTTGGTGAAGTTGATCCTGAGGCCGAGACTCTCCATGAGGTGAACCGTGTATTGTGTGTCCCGAACGGCCGACGATTTGGTGGGGGAGACGATCAACCAATCGTCGATGTATGGGAAGACCCTGATGCCCCGTTGGCGGAGGAATGCAGCCACCGGAGCCATGCATTTGGTGAAGACCCGCGGTGCCGTGGCCAGACCGAACGGTAGGCATCGGTACTGGTACACGGAATGGTCGATACGGAAGCGGAGAAACCGTCTGTGTTCCTCGAGGATGGAGACGTGGAAGTAGGCATCCTTGAGGTCTATGACTGTGAACCAGTCCCCTTTGTTGATGAGGGGGAGGACGGTCTGTAGGGTCACCATCCGGAACTTCCTGGTGTGGATGCATTTGTTCAGGCGGCGTAGGTCCAGGATAGGGCGAAGGCCTCCGTCCTTCTTCTGGACCACGAAGTACCTCGAGTAGAAGCCGTTGTCCCAGTCGGACGGTGCTACCCGCTCGATGGCTCCCTTGGAGAGAAGGGTTGCTATTTCTTCCTCCAAATGGGGGGACGAGGTGGTGAGACGATGTCTTCCTACTCGAGGCACCCGCACGAACTCGATGGCGTAGCCAGAGGACAAGATCTTTAAGACCCACTGGTCGTCCGTGATGCCCGACCATGCCTGGAGGAAGTTCCGGAGGGGGAGGTACGGGATGTGGAGCGAGAGAGACTCGGCCGTCGCAGCTTCAAACGCGGGGCTTGGGCCTCGCGGTCGAACGCTTGTCCTGTCCGTAGGGCCGGTAGCGGGGTTTGTGTTGTCGCCGCTGTTTATAGGAGCTGGATCTAGGCTGCTCCGCCGGTCCCTGCTGCTGTGGGTTGCCCTGGAACCGCCGTGTGAAGGGCTGGAACCTCGGCCTGGTGGAAGTTGCCGGCGTGGTGAGCCCCAGGAACTTCGCCGTGGAACTGGTCTGGCGCATCTCATTCAGGACCTTATCGGTGTCCTGACCGAAGAGGCCCTGCCCGTCGAAGGGAAACTCCTCGATGAGCTTTTTCATAGCGTCATCGAGGGAGGTGTCCCTGAGCCAAGCATGGCGACGGAGGTAGATTGCGGAGGCCATGTCTTTTGCCGCATAATCGTTGATATGCCGGGCAGTGCGCATCAACTGCTCGGCGACGAAGTCCCCCTCGGCGGCCAGCGCGTCAATCCTCTTCTGGGCATCTGCGGGCAGTTTAGCCGTCTCAACCTTCACCTGCTCCCAGAGGTGAGATTGGTACAGGCCCATGGCGGCCGAATAGTTTGCGGCCCGAAAGAATAGGGAACCGGTGGCGTAAAACTTACGCCCCACCGCGTCCAATTTCTTTCCCTCCGGCGTCGACGGGACCGGGAATCCGCTGGTGGCCGTCCTATGCTGGAAGGCCTTGACCACCAGGGAATTCGGCAGGGGGTGAGCCTGCAAGAACTCGACGTTCTCGTCCAGGACCCGGTACATGCTGTCGAGCCTGGACGAAACGGAGTGTGCCGCCAAAGGTTTCTTCCACGTCGCCCTCGCCGTGGTCATCATGGAGGGGAGCATGGTTATGTGGACCGGTCGCACGGCACGCCTGTCGAGCTTCGCGGTCATCTGATCCTCACCCTCCAACGGCGGCTGGTCGACCTTCAGGTTGAGGGCGGTGCCGAGCCTCGTGAGCATGGCGGTCAGTGAGCGCTGGTCCTCACCACGCGGTGGGTCCACCGAGCCGATGGCTTGTTCCGGCGTGCGCTCGGCGTCGACGTCTCCCTCGTCCTCCTCCGACGACGAGCTGGACTCATCGGAGGACGAGGGAGGCAGTCTTTCGTCCACGTCCGGACCGCGCCAGTACGGCCTGGGCGGGCCGGCGGGATGGGCGTCCACCGCATCAACGTCCGGACCACACCATGACGGGTTGGGTGGGCCGGCGGAGCGGGTACTCGACCCACGGGAGGTCGGTGGGGCCGCGGCAGAGCCGGGATGCCCGGGGCTTGCGGTGGTCGGAACCGGAGCCGCAGAGGCCGCAGGCGTGGAGGTCTGGAACCTGGTCGCAAACGACGCCATGACCTGAAACATCTCTCGGACGAGGGCCATCTGAGACGCGTCCGAGTCCGCTGGCGGTGGAGCTCCGGTGGCCGGCGGGATGGTGGCCCACGAAACGGTGGGAGCCGAAACGGTGGCCGGCGTCGGTGTCGGCGAAACGGTCGTCGAAACGGTGACGACCGCCTCGTCCGTCGGTGTTCTGGGCCGTGGAGAGACGGAGGCCTGCCTCGGCGAGGAGTTTCTGCCCCGAGGAGGAGAGGAGAGCACCTGAGGTGGGCGAGCTGGAGCCCCAGCCCTGCGTCCTTTCTCAGGTGACCCGGAAGACGACCGTCCTCCCCAGATGGAGGATCCCGGAGAAGGACATCGGGCAGTCGAGAACGGCGGAGAAGGCCCGGGAGAGGCGGGTGTGCGCGGAGTGGGGGGAAGCGACCGTCTCTTCTCCGACCCACGCTTGCGCTTCTTCTCACCGTTCTTGTCCTTCTTCTTCTTCTTCCTCATCGGAAGCACGGAGGAAGAGGCCGGCGGTGGTTGAGCGGCAGCGGCGGCCGTGGAGGCGGACGCGGCGGGAGCCAGAGCGAGCTCCATCAGGTGAGCCTTGAGGCGATTGCTTCGGTTCTGCACCGCGAGGCACGTAAACTTTTTGCAATGCGGGCAAGACTGGCTCTGATGCGACTCTCCCAAACAAAAGAGGCACAGGCTGTGTCCGTCGGAAGCCGGAAACTTCTTAAGGCAAGCCGTGCACTGTTTAAACGCTGCAGCCATCAACCGCGGAAAAAATTCTTCCAGTGGAAGTTTCTGGAGACGAGTACCCCGAAGGGCCGACCAGCCGCCACCCCCTTGAGGGGGGAGACGGTGATCGATGCGAAAAATTGGCTACTGAATCCACTCAAGAGAAGAGACAGAGCCGGGGTGGCGATCCTGCCCGGAGGACAAGATCACCGAGAAAAATTGAGATTTGCCAAAAAGACTTTCCCTCAGAAGGGCGAAAAAATTGAGGAAGCTCTCAACGATCGTCCTGCTGCTACGGCGGAAAGAAGAGAACTGAGGTAAAATGGCGCGCGGGCGCCTCAGGGTGGGCGGTACGGTGGGCGGTCTTACCGCCAAAACTTTTGACCAATAGCTTTTCAAGCCTCCGATCGGCTGTTCTGCGCAGGCGCATAACCCATGAGTGTGGATTCACAAACTATACGAAGGAGAACTTCCCGCGCTGTTGCCTTTGATGAGTTCGGACCAAGAGAGCTTGGACGCTCGCTGCTGCCAGCTGGTGGTCATTAGCTCGCGTCCTATTACAGGGTTTATATGATACAGCTGAAGGTTACATTGTTGCTATAGGCAAGGTTACATTGGCTCAGATACATTGTAATCCATGTGTACAATAAAACCATCAGAACACAACAGCTCCCCACTGCCTCCACCACACCAGGAAGTGCCATGTGGTGGAGGAAGGGCAAAATGACCTTCTGGCCCCCAAAGCTGTCTGAGGGAGCATGACCTGGCTCCTGGCTTTAAAAGGTTGAGAACTCCTAGAGGAGAAGGTTACAGGATGTAATGTTTTGTAGTAGATTGTGTTTCAGAGTGTGAACTATTCCTCTTTCTTCTTTTCCCCATAATAACTCGTATCCAGTACTTCACAAGACCTCCGGTGTTCCAGGCTTCCAGCCAAAAGTTTAAAATTCCAGGTGTTTCCAGTAAAAGGTAGAGCCCGTAAAGTACTGCTAATAGACATTTTCATTTAAGGGGAAGATAATTCCAACTGTCTAAGTAGTGCCACTCCAAAACACCAAAGTCAAATAACAACAAAAGATAAAACGAGAGTGCAAAATTGTTTTGCTCTACACAAGCAGCTAAAACAAGGGGAGATAATCTGAAGAACACTGGTCAATTTAATAGGAAAACAATTCTTTTCACACACACACACACACACACACACACACACACACACACACACACACACACACACACACACACACACACACACACACACACACACACACACACACACACACACACTGGGCCTATATACTGTATTAATAATTTGGTTTTCTCAATAGTCTTTGGTACAGCTACAGCCAAAACAGGGCCGTAGCCAGGGGGAGGGGGGCGAAAACCCTCCTGAGCTAACAACCCGCCCCTACTCCACCCCGGGATGCCAATGTTATGTGTGTGTGTGTGTGTGTGTGTGTGTGTGTGTGTGTGTGTGTGTGTGTGACATTGTTGCCCCTCCTGAAAACACACACACCCCTCATAAAGGTAAAACCAGTCATATCCGACTCAAGGGTTCAGTGCTCATCTCTGCTTCAAAGCCGAAGAGCCAGCGCTGTCTGCTTCTGCAGATGTTTCCGTGGTCATGTGGCAGGCATGACTAGACACCGGAGCACAATGAACACTGTTACCTTCCCACGCAAGTGGTCCCTATTTTATCTACTTGCAATTTCTTGCTTTCAAACTGCTAGGTTGGCAGGAGCTGGGACAAAGACGGGAGCTCATTCCGTCCTGCAGTACTCGGGAATCGAACTGCTGACCTTCCGTCTCCCAGTCAGCGTCTTAGCCACTTGAGCCACTGCATTACTTTATGCTTCCTGAAATTAGTGTCATTTTCATCTACATTTCAAAGCCTGCTTTTTGTATCCATTGGCAGATAATCTGGTTGCTCTGTCTTTCACTAGGATGTTTATGTAATAAATACTTTGAATGTTCACTACTTGTGTGAATATTTCCATAATCACTTTGAAAGTTCACTACCAGTGTTAGTAATATAATGTAAGATAAAGGTCTCCCTTGCTCAAAAGCCAGCCATGTCTGACTCTAGGGGGCGGTGCTCATCTTTGTTTACAGCCAAAGAGCCAGTGCTGTCTGCATCTGCGGACATTCTCATGGTCACCTGGCTGGCATAACTAGATGCAGGAGCACATGGAATGCTGTTACCTTTTCTCACCGAGGCAGCACCTATTTATCTAATTGCAATCTCTTACTTTCAAACTCCTAGGTTAGCAGGAGCTGGGACAGATGATGGACGCTCACTCCATTGCCTAGCACTCAGGTCTTAATCTGCTGAGCTGCCAACCTTCCAGTCATCAAACTCAGTATCTTAACCACTAAGCCAGTGCAGCCCCTTTCTCTCCCTTTAGAGTTATTTAATTTTAATTAGCACACATAATTTGCATGCAGGCCTTACCTTTATCACCACTGCCAGTCTGCATACTGTTTTTGAGCATCTTGCACTGATAGGCAAAGTTTGTGTGTTAAGGCAAAACAAGGTAACTGTTCTGAGCTAGTTATTAAGTTCTAAATGCTGTTATTCAATCACTAAGCATGTCCAATGATTAGTACAAAGGCTCATGGCAAGTGATTGATGTGCCAGAATCTCAGCATTTAAATATTAATCATCCCTGTACAGATCTTATATTTTCCATCCTAATTCTCAAAGTCCAAAGTCAATAACTGCACCATCATGTGGTTGGCCACTTTCTAGTAAGCCCAAGCTGTTCCACATTAGCTGGGTTGGTGGAAACTGGTTTTCTGTGCTTTTTTGGGAAAAGAAGTTGCTTTTTTGGGGGCACACAAGAAAGAGCACTTACTTGAAACTGCAAAATGGAAGAGGATCTCCTAAACAGAATGTTGAGCAGAAGTTGTTTTAAAGCCGTGGGCCAGGTCACACTCCCTCAGACAGTTGAGTGGTTCCCCCACCGTAAAATGTGTCCACAGCTGTCATAAACACATTTACGACAGTCGTGGATGCATTTACAGCTGTCTATGACAGCCGCAGATGCGTTTCTGCCACTTTTGGTGGCGTTGGCAAGGGCGGCGGGCCACATGAAATAGCACCATGGGCCGACCCTGGCCCATAGGTTGAGAACTCATGCTTTAAAGCCATGGTTCCCAACATGGGGCATACGCCCCACAGGGGGGTGCAATTAAAAATGAGTTATTAACAGTGAATGGTCTTTTAGGCTTCCTCAATGTGAACAGGAGTTCACTTTTTGAATAATAAGAATTATATGTCACAGTGAGGGGGCACCAGGATTTTAGAGATGCTTAAGTAAGGCATGGCCAAAATAAGGTTAGGAACTACTGCTTTAAAACAACCCAAGGTTCAATATTTTCATTCAAACAGCAACAAACAAACAGGAAGGGACTCCATGACTAGGCAGCAGGAACAGAGCATCAATTGTACTTCTAGTACCATCTAGTGATTAGACCATACAATGGCACAATCTATTATCATTCCTGGTTTTAATTTTCATTTGTGTGCACTAACAGTTCTAAAGCAAGTTTATAGCTGAAGATCTCAACCTCCCCTATATCACTTGGAGGACCCTGAATAGGCTGAGGGTTGGAGTCCCTAAATGCAAGATCAACATGCTCAAGTGGGGGCTACTGGCAGACAACAACACATGGTGTGAATGTGGAGACATAGTATCCAGCTCATTTACTGGTGTGCATATTGCTGCCAGAGACATGCACTGATGAGGACTTGGGTTTGGGCAATGACAAAGTGAGGAAAATGGCTTCATTTTGTTTGTCCAGAGTTTGATTTGTACACGAAAGAAGAAGCAAGTTTATCCACCAGTGTTCTCTAGATGTGCTAGATTACAACTGTAACCATTCTCAGAAAGCATCTCCATGGATGTGCAAGCAAGACAACAGGAAATGTAGCCCAATATATTTGGGAAGTGTTAGACTTGGAAAGACTATAATGAACCTGAACATGGATATATCTTGTGGCACTATATCAGTCTATCTCTGCACCTTTAAATGAGAACTTCAAAGAGACTCTTCCGTAATCTCTGCACTGAAAGAAGGCAAGTAGATCAAAGCAACTGCTTTTATTCCACCAGCATCTCCTGTGGGACAGACTATTATCGCTGTCCAGGAAGCTAAGAAATTAATAAATAATAATTGGTCTAATAGGCATTTAGATAATATTCTTTGGACCATAGAAACGTTAGTAGCATTGGATGGAATACATTGCCATCTTGTGGTTATTTTAACCATTACAGTAAGTCATAAATGAACAGAGGAGGAACTCTGATTCATATTCTCGGAAATGAATTGCAGCCGATGATGAAGTCATATATGAAATGGCAAATTAGGTCAATTCCTTTTATCTGTACTACTCAAAGGATATGAATGCTGTTGAATTTTCCAGAACTTTGTCAAGCAAGTTTTTTTAAAAAAAAAGAAAGGCAAATGGGACCCTGTGTTCAGTAGGCTAGGAACTGAAGCCATGCCATTAATACTGAAGGCAAACTGTAGTAGACATTCAACAGAGACTGTAATGTTTTTGGTGCACTTAGGACCACTGAGTTGATGGAACAGATGTCTCCTTTCTTCTTCTGTCGCATCTGAATCCGAATATAGGCAATCATCATGGTGATCAGCCATGAAGACTGTCCTGAGAATATAATCCAGTGGCCTTTCCTCTGCCTTCCTCATTGCACTGTGATACCCATACCACTGATCCAGTTCCACCAGTCACTTTCTGGTCCTGAGCCCTTTTGCAGGCAAAGTCCCCCTCAGCCCCAGGCCAGTATTGATGAAGCTGCAGCCCAACATCAAGATTGATTCAAGTAGGATTTCATCCACTTGGGGACCATCACATTTCCCTGTGGACTTCAGCACACAAGCAGTTAGTCCTCAGTTGTCAGGTTAGTTAATTGTCATCTGACAATTGGCGTTGAATCGTTGGCAGTATAGTCTACTCTATTACCATAGCAGGATAACCTATAGGCTTGTGTAACTTACAGTTCAGAAACCCAGTACAGTACTGTACTTTGAAATGCTGGGCTGTTAGCAACAAGTTCCTTTTCTACTAACTTGCCCTGGTCATGTTTTGGTAAGGTCTGCAACTTCATGTACTTGAGATATGGCTGTGATACATTAAGAACAGTAAGATTAGTAGGTTCTACCTTCAGTTACTGCAGAGCTGAAAAACATGTGGCTCTCTGCATGTTAATGGTTTGCAGATTTTGAAGAGTGGGGCAAAATTTCAACAGCCTCCAGCAAATTCTCCCACAAGTGAAGCGTGAGGTGAGACTTTATCTTTGACAGCAACCTTGGCGAACTTTTTGCAAATTGAGCAAAGATGTGTCTGGTGTCCTTCACCAAGGCAATATTCCTTGATTAACCAGACTATCAAGGGATGAATTCCTGCTGATCACAACTCACTTTCCATTCCTTCACTGCTGTGCTCTTTTTCTCCAGGTTCCACCAGTCAATATAAACAAAGCAAATGCACACATTTCAGGGGGTTATTATTGCAAGATCGCAGTGCTTGAAAGGGACCGCAGAGGCCATAAAATGATGGGAAGCCAACAATGCAACTATATATAGGAAACGAACTATACAAGAAACTATCTACAAGAAGAACTAGGCTAACTAGAAAAATATTTATTTCTTTATTTTTTAAAAGGAAGGAGGTATTTTTGAAAGAAGGCAGATAGCTCGAAAAATAACTGAGGGGAGCATTGGGCAGGAAGGCCCCTACAGGGGAGAGTAGGAGGGGCTTCAAGCTCCACTAAAAGCTCTGGAACATTCAAAAATGTTTGTATATGCACAAAGATTAACCCATTTGTGTGAATCACAGGGACCACGAATAAGAACTGCACGATAAGAACTGCACGATAAAGAGGTTAAGGCAGGAGTTCTCAACCTTTCAAAGTCATGCTCCCTCAGACAGCTTTGGGGGGGCCAGACGGCCATTTTGCCCTTCCTCCACTACATGGCACTTTTTGGTGTGGTGGTCCACATGAAATGGCGCATGGGCCGCATTCGGCCCACAGGCTGCAGGCTGAGAATCCCTGGGTTAAGGGAAAGAACACTATGACATTCTTTCATTGCTTGAGGAAACACCATTTCTTCCCTGTCTAGGCCAGACATGAAACTGCCAAAATGAAGGCACCTTTTGGTGAGTTCATTCTGCAGTTCCTTTCGCCTGACCTGGTGTGAGAAAAATTAGCTGGCAACACAAGGTGGCCGTTACCAGGGTACGCCAGATTGTGGTTCAAAACAAAGGGGGAAATGGTTTCTTTGAAATTTCTGGTCAATAGGATAAACATAATCTGTCTGCCAACTGATATGAAATTGATTTGGTGTGGCAAGTGAAAGAATTCGGAGAATAGATGAAAGTAATGTTTCCTTTGAAGATCTGGTATTCATATGCTTTGCAATCGCAATTTGGAAAGTACCCACCTATTTGATTTTGAAATGGCAACCCACATAGTTCAGTTTGTGCACTGTATAATTTGTCTGTTCCAAAAAAGCAATGACAGCTAACTTTAACTAGATGTTTCATGCCCTGGATCCACACAGCAAATAAACTGAACGGAGTAAAACACAGCATTGCTTTTGCCATCGGATAGTAACCTCCAAATACTTAAGCTTACATAGAAAGATTTATATACTACAAAAGTCACAAAAATAAAACTGTGCAGTAAAATTATGTAAGACACAGTAAAGTTAACTTATACAAAGTAGGATGTATCACATTAGAACAAGATATATGGAATGCATGTTGAATATACATTTCCATAAGGTACGGTTTTCTTAAAGTGTGTGTATGTTATAAGTGCATGCTGAATGAAAATAAATCTTACAACATGAATTACTTTACAGCAAGTACTTACACAATTGGGGGGGATCTTATATACTATATTTCAGCTGTCAACAGCCAGTTCTAAAGCAATGATGCTTGGCTTGCAACATACACACTGGTATTTGATGCTATGATGCATAAAATACATATAGTATGTGTTACATAACACTTGTTTAAAATAAAATATATAAGCAAGTTGGTTAATTTTAAATTACAGGTTAATTCAGAAGACAAATACCATATAAAAATTCCATACATATTTAGAAGAAAAGGCAGTTGACAAAAATATACCAATTTGTTTATGGCTAAGGTCTCTGGCTCAGATTCCAAAATGAAATATAAAATATATTTTAAAATGCTGCAAACAATGAAAAGTGAACTATTTCAATTAAGTTCCTTCAGTTTTTAATGGCAAAATTTGAACCATTACTAGAGCTAGCTTATTTAGCTGCAGATACAGACTAGCAGAAAATTTAGAAAATTAATATGTAATGCTAGTTTAATCCAGTGGAAACAAGAGTGTGTTTTTCTGTTTTTCATGTGCAAGTGGAGGGAATAGTTTCCTAAAATGTGCTTTTAAGAGACACAATTTGTGGTCAAAATGGTAACAAAACAGTGAAGCAATAAAGGTTGGATTAAAACATCATCATTCCCAAACAGTATTGTCAGTGGCTGAGAACAACATGAGATGGTTCTTGGTCAACAATGTCTGTGATCCCAAAGTCCAAACCACAGCAGACTATGGTAAAATAAAACCATGAAAGCCATACAGGTACAGTACAAGGATTAGTCTGGAAATTAAAGGTAAATATAGTTGCTAGTCTGTTAGAACAGACCCATTGAATCAGTGGGACTTACATGTGTATTTCCTTAACAACTCCCATTCAATCAATATGTCACTGGAGCTTTGAGAGTTCAGTTCTGATGAAACAGTGGTTGATGAGAGTTTGATCAAAGGAACTTTCTGGTGAGCTACAACACAATTTTCTCCAGTTGATTTCCACACATACCTGTGCCAGGATCTAAGTAACTCCCAAACTAAAATCTACATGTTCAAAGTTTTTAGTAATGATCCTTTAATACCAGCGTGTCATGTAGCAACCAACTGACATGTGAAATCTGAGGGTAGTTGCAGTTTGTCATGTAACACAATGATTTTGGGTGCTCTGAGTGTGGATGGGTGCACATGACACAATTTTTAAAAATCTCACTCAGTGAGAGCAAAACATTAGACTCATCTGAAGCTCTTTGGTTCCTGTCTGAGAACATATTTTGATTTCCCAGGGGAAAATGCCACTTTAGCTGAGAGTATACCGTTCATATCTAAAGAACTTACAAGAGTTTATATCCGATCTATTTTCTCCAGCCTTTAAATCTCAAATTATTTCAAGATCAGAACACATAAAATCAAATTATTGTTTGTTTGTTTTAAATCTGCAAAATGTTACACAAGGAAGAACACCTCAATAAAATAGTTTAGTATGGTATCTTTTTCCTGAGAAAACTGAGTAATACGATTTCTTTCTTTTTGTAATGTTTTAGAGTTGACTGAAGAAAGTTAAGATCCGTTCATTTCCAGACAAGACTAAGGTTTTTGCCTGAAGAACTAGGAACACAGGAAAATCCTACAGTGAGACAAGCATGGAATGTTATCAACAGTTGTCTCTTCTAATCCTCTGGTTTGATCAAGCTGTTCTAACATAGGTTCAGCACCCAACAGCAGTCCAGCATTTCAAAAGAAGGTTCAAGTATGAGTAGCAATGGCTCAAACATTACTTTCTGTGCTTTGCTGTGTTTCTACATCTATGCAACATCGAGAGGTGGGAAGATTGCTGAGAGGAAAACTAGGGAGGGGGGGGGGACTTTCATGTAGGCGATAGGTCCAGCTTTGACTTCTTAACTAGCACCACCACTGAGATGTATGCTGCTGGACGTACGCCAGTATAAGTAATAGGATTCTGGCCATTGTATCTTCCAGCCATCTGGCACAGGAAATTGGCCTGAGACAGCAATGAAACTGCATCAGTCCAGCCCCAAAACTTCAAGTGTTAAAAATATCAGTAAATTTGAGTGATGACATACCAGCCAACTTGCATCACTCTTCTAATACTGAACCCAAGTGGGTGAGTGCCAACAGAAAGCAAGTCAAAATAGGGTGACTGAGAAACATGAGAGAGGAATTGCATGCTAGGTGAAAGAATGAGTTTGCTTTTTTTGTACTATAGAAAGGTAAGTTCAAAGAAGTTATAGGTTAGTGATGGCGAACCTTTTAGAGAACAAATGCCCAAACTCACCTTCGCCACAGACTCAACAGGCTGCTGTCCACGTTGCACCCTCACGTCGCATGTGAGCCGCTCGTCTTACCCCAGAAAGGGGAGGGAAGAAGCACTCTCACTGGGCTGCTGGGCAGTGCAAACTCTGTGCTGTGGGAAGCACTCCCTTTGGGCTGTTGGGCAAGGTGGATTCTGTGCTGGGGGGAGGGAGGAAGCGTTCACCTTGGGCTGCTGGGCAGAGGAGCGGGCAAACTTTGTGCTGGGGTGACAGCATGCATGGCCACAGAGAGGGCTCTGAGTGCCCCCTCTGGCATGCATGTTATAGGTTCGCCACCACTGTTATAGGTTATTGTAACTCTTAGAATCAGTGGCTCTGCCAGGAAGCAGCTGTAGTTAAAAAAGGAAACGCCTCCAAGTTCTAAAGCAGGAGTTCTCACCTTTTTAAGCCTGGGGTCGGGTCATGCTCCCTCAGACAGGCCGCTGGCCGCAGGTTGAAAATCCCTGCTCAAAAGAGAATAAATCACAGTACAGTACAGTAAAACCTCGGTTTACAAACACCTTAAAGTTTGCCATGGTTTACAACGGCAAATCCTATGGAAATGCCATCCCAGTTTACAAATGTTTAATGTATTTTTTTTCGGTTTACAACAATCAATTCATGACCGTTTTTTATTTTTCAATGCATCCCTATGGATGCTTTGGTTTACAATTTTTTAAATTTACAACGAAGGCTGTCGGAATGGACCTCGATCGTAAACCGTGGTTTTACTGTATTCTGTTGGAGGGATCTCTTGTTCAAAGTAATTTTATGCCACCTTTTTTGAATGGGAGTGGCACTATATGAGTGTTGCCTTTGAATCTTCTTAGATACTCATCACCTGTGCAAATTTAGAATCTATACCATACCTGTCAACCCGCGGCTCCAGAAAAAACGGGACCTGCGCAGATCGCTTGTGCGCAGGTCGCTTTCCACGCATGCGTGGAAGGGTTTTACACTTGTGTATCACCCTTCCATGCATGCGTGGAAGCGCTCCACTGCTTGCGTAGGGGCTGTGCAAGTGGCGTAGCGTGGAAAGCATTTCCCCCGCTGCCAAATTACGGGGTTTTGGCAGCGCGGGGCGGGTTATGACGTCAATCGGCATCAAATTACAGGGTAATCCCAGCCAAATCGGGATGGTTGACAGGTATGATCTATACTGTCAAGAACAAGGCATTGTATACATTAAATTGATAAACTGAAGTACATTTGTTTTTGTATCAAATGCAACTCTTGACTGCAACTTCTTTAAAAAAATTACTTCAGACAACTGCAATTTTGCAAGCAGAATGGTAGTCTACAATTCTACATATCTGTTTCTCTGATATTTCATCTCAAAAAGTTAATACTGAAAAGCAAGCAATGAGGTACACAGCATGCCAGACAATTCTGTTGAACATCAACATCTTTTACATTCATTGCTGAACTATGAACATTGCTGAACTATGCTGAACTATGTTCCATTCTGAAAATTATTGATAAAATATTAAGTTTATGAGCATGAAAAATGCAAGTGCAAGAAATTGTCTTGACACACATCAGTCAACAACTGTACAAAGATGCACATATTGAGCTAGCATTTGTAACTTCTTAGATAATAAGGGTTTATTTTTTCAAACTTTGGAATATTTAATTCTCATGAATCCAATCCACAAATATTTCAGTAACCCCACTGAAATCAATTGAAGTTAAAATGCTGCACACTGTTTAGATTCTCTGTGTTTGGAGAAAGTGAATAAACAGTACAAGCCTAACTATTTTTTATATTTACAATGACTTACTTCCCGGCAAATATGGCTTGGTTTATATCCAAAGGCTTATTTTGCTTTTTATCACGTGATTAAGTAGCCTAGTTGTAAACCACTGTCCTTTGTTAACAAATTTACCAGAAATTTTTTAAAAATTGGTTTCATACTCAAAAAAATACCTGAATCTGTCTTCCATATTAAAGTATATCCCTGATCACCAGCATAGTTCACCCATTGAACTGAATTTGGGGTAGGGGCAACTTCTGTTATGAAACTGCATACTGATGAATAAAAATATAAGAATAGAGGGAGCATAGAAATTATGGTGCATGTCATAATTTTTGTGCATTTTCTTAAGGTAAAACATTTTGTTAACAACCATATGAAAAATAGCTTCGTTTCACATAACAGAACAAAATCAAAGCAAGGAAATGTTATTTTAGCATTCTATATATAGGCCACAACTGACCAGAGGTTTAATCAAAGTTCATTTATGTCACAGACTGAAGCTGATGTGTGTGAATCTCCTGATATCACTGTAAAAATAACCACTTATTAGTCCTTTCACTTAATTGATGTATAGAAGAAGAATGAAATTGAATACTATTTTGGAAGCCTATTTGAAGCTTTTCTAGAAAACAAACAAGCTAGATGGAATGTGTGTTTATGGTATAGAGTGACAAAAACTCATCTCAAGTTAACATTCCCAGATTTCTGTTACTTTGTATTATTCTTAATATTTTTATAGTCACATTAATGCCATTAAAAACAGAAAAGACTTCAGTTCTTCATTATTGTAAATGCAGGCATACTGGTAATCACAGAGGCAATTTACACTGCCTAAACAGCTTACAAGTAACAAAACAAAACCAGTTTTCTTCGAATGCATACAATGCATGCAGCAAAATACCACTTTTGGTAAGTATTAAAAGCCATAATACAACAGGTCCTTTCCTTCATTATTTGCAACAACATGTAGAAATGTACGTTTGTCTATGTCACAACAGCAATCAATTTCCCCCATTTTATGAGGAAGACGATAAGGCCTTGCAGGAAGTCCAATTCCCACATAGTTAAATTAACAGAATAAGACCAGGGGTGCCCAAACTTTTCAGTCCACAGGCCGGTCACGTGGTTCGGTGGGCCGGTTACATGGTTCTTCCCACTGGACATGGAAGTAAAACGCACCTTGCAATCTGTTTTGCAACAGGATGAGATAGATTTTAGGCTGCCATTTTCTCTGCTTAAACCAGGGGTGCCCAAACTTTGGCCTCTGGGCCGGATCCATGGGCCAGAGTTTGGGCACCCCTGGAATAAGACAAACAGGAAGGACTGAGTTTCAGCAGTTCTTGCAATAGCAGCAACCCAACTGCTTTTGATCCACTCATCTGCTTGGTGTTCACAGAGTATATATCTCTTTCCCAACATGCCATGTAGGAGAGAAAATTGCTTTCCTTCTTGTTTCCAAATTTGGTCATCAATTCATTATTAAGTCAGGCAAAAATGATCTACAGATTTTAACCATTCCTTTGGGTACAACATAATATAAACAGTACGTTGCAGTTCTAGGACTGGAGCAATGTGCCCTTGAGTTGAGTTCCTCGTGATAGAACTGCCTGTACATCCTTCTCTATGGAGGTTATGGCAGAAGGAGGATCCTAACGACTTCCCTGCAGAACAGAGTTCACAGTCTTCCAGTTGGACAAATTCTTTACTGGCAAATGGCTCTTGTTTACCACACAACCTTCCAGTCCGAGGCCCCTTCAGCCATTTATTTTTTGAAAGGGGTCAGTTTGTTAAAAGTGTTCCAGAAAAGCGATGGCTTCCGTTTCGGTTCTGCCAGAGCAAAGACCTGTTGCTGAGGAACGCTGGTGGGCACCGTAATGTGACGCTGATGGATAGGATGTAAACTCTGGTGAGGTGGTGGCACTGGACACCCACTGTAGATAACACCTACAGAAAGGGAACATTGAGAATATGAAGGAAACTAAAGCAAGAAATTGCAAGTAGATAAATAGGTGCTGCTTTGACGGAAAAGGTAACAGCATTCGGTGCCCTTTGGTGTCTAGTCATGTCTGCCACATGACCATGGAAATGTCTACAGATGCAGACAGTGCTGGCTATTTGGCTATAAAGAGAGATGAGCACTGAACCCTAGAGTCAGATATGACTGGCTTTCAAGCAAGGGCAACCTTTACCTATGACCGTGATGGCGAACCTTGGCACTCTAGATGTTCTTGGACTTCAATTCCCAGAAGCCTACTCATGTAGGTAAATGCTGCATGTGAATTACCATACTTGCAACCAGCAGCATTCCCATTTCAGCTACTGAAAGCATGGGAGTTTCTGTCTCCTGGACCTGCAATTTCCTGTCTTGCATTTCCCGCCCACTGTGTCCAGCTAGAATTCCTTAGGTGAAGGGTAAGATTTCATTCCTACAGGAAATATTCACCTTTCATCTTTCCATGCCTCGATCTCCGTGCGTTTTGCATAGCTTGCTTCTTTTGGCTTTCGGAGATTTCCATCCCTATATTCGGAGATAAAATTTCCATATTTAAATACCATTTCACACGCTTGGCTGCAGCAATGTTATGAAACAAGGATTAGTTAAAACGTCATATACAGTGGGCCCTTGATTAATGACGCGTTCGAATAGCGTCATTTCCACTTAATGACACGTCGTCACTCACCACGTGACTATCCGCACAATGACGAAAAACCGTCGTTGTGCGGATTAACGATGTTTTTTTAACATCATTGTGCGGATAATGACAGGTTTTTTTGCCTCTAGATGGCGCAGCTGCCATTGAAAACCACACAACGATGTTTCCCCTATAGCGACGCTACTTGGGGAATCAAGCAACGTCGTTATGTGAGGGTCTACTGTAATAATGAAAGGCTTTCTAGTGCAATTCAAAGGAACAAGCCCACCTGAGTGGTAGACTGGGCTCAGGGTAAGGTACATTTTAGCTATCTGAAAGTCCTGCATCTCTGTGCCAGCCACTGTAAACAATATTGTGCTAGACTGGGGTCAGCAAACTCGGCTCTCCAGATGTTCTTGGACTTCAATTTCCAGAACCCCTGATCAGCACGAACAGCTGGAGAGACAAGTCTGCTGACCCCTGTGCTAGAAGGACAATATAAGATAGGGCTCTCACTTCTCAGTACCTCCAGCTGAAAAGATAAGCAAGTGAATGATAGTAAAGATTTCTGCCTGAAACTCTGTACAGTTGCCTCCAATCAGGGTACATAACACTGAATTGGTGGCTGGCTGACTAACTCAGTGATTTACATGGGAGTTCGATTCCTCACTGTGCTGTAAGGGAAGAAAAACCGGCCTGTGTACTGATGGGCAAGTTGCACAATCCTAGGGCACTATGAGAAGAAGGGAATGGTAAACTAATTCTGTGTATTTCTCTATTTAGAAAATCCCGGAAAGGGTCACTATAAGTCAGAACTGACTTGATGGCACACAATTATTTATTAAGACACTGGTGAGAATCAATATAAACTTATTATGTTCAGTCACTTTGCAATCAGCATACAGAAGAAGATTTCCATTACAGACCAAATGTTGTTGACCCAATAGGAAGTTTAAGAATTTGTCAGAAGAAGACGGGGAACCAAAACAGACCATCACCAGAGAAACCCTGAACAGCATTATGTTGGTGAAACCTACTGGGTAAGTCACAATGCTTTTGAAAGTCACTACTGAATAGCAAATAAACCAATAGACAAAGTAGAAAAGTTAAATTAAAGCAAAAGACACAAAGGCAAGTCATGCAACGCAGCAGCTAAACAAAGACTGGAATATTTTTACAGCTCTTTACTTTGACTCAGCAATAGTTTGCTGTTTTCTCATTCGAACTACAATTGGGTGCCCCCCCAGGCAACGGCCACCTTGTGCCAGCTAATCTTTCTCACACTAGGCCAGGCGAAAAGAACTACGGAATTAACTCCCCCAAAGGTGGCTTCATTTTGGCAGTATCACGTCTGGCCTAAACATGGAAGAACAAGAACAGGGATTCCCCACCTGAGTTAAAACCTAATAGTGAATATCTAATTTTGCAGCTAAAGTCTTCAGTATCATTTCATACATAAACAAATCACCAAAGACAAAAATGAGAAACATGAACTCAATTCTTTTTATTATTGTTCATCTTCTTCTTTCACGGCCTGATCAAACCCAGGACTGCCAAAATGAAGCCACTTTCTTCACTTTGTTGTTGGCCAAACCCAAGTCCTCATCGGTGCATGCTTCTAGCAGCAATCGGCAGGCCAGTAAATGAGCTGGATTCTCTATCTCTCCACATTCACACTGTGTGTTGTTGTTGTCTGTAGTCCCCACCTGAGCATGTTGGTCTTGCATTTAGGGACTCCAATCCTCAACCTATTCAAGGTCTTCCAAGGGGAGGCCGAGATCCTCAGCTATATTATTATTGTTTAGAATAAGATACATACCCATTTCTTTATCTTCTTGTACTCGTCTCCTCTCATTTGCACAGGCTTCCAACCACCTTTTCTTATCTCCTGGCTTCTTCCCACAAAACAGATGAACCTCTTCTGTAACAGTATTTAAAACTTTGAAAGCATTTTTCACATTGATATTGAAGTCCTTGTCTCTGCCATCCTCAACATCCAGCACTTCCACCTCATCCATGTCCATCTGCCCCTTGTAATAGAGCATGTCCCTTCTCAATAGATCTTTTTTACAGAACACAAGCTGATGATCAAAGAGGAAGAAAGTCCTTTGCTGGCTCTTTCCTTGCTTGGAGATTTTGGTCAATTCTCCTGAATGGATCAGCTCTGAGCTTCTGCCCAAAACGTCTTGCCCCTAAAAGATTTGCAGTAAAGAATAAAAAGGAGAAAATAAGATTATTTTTCTGAATGGCTACCAATTTGTCCAGTTAGTAACATAAATAATTTATATGGCAGTATTTTGGACTAAGCTATTTGGTTTGCTGAAATCACTGCATTTTCGCACTGAAACGCTACGAAAACAGCGAAAACATTCAAAAAGGGCATGAAAATGTTCCTCCCTCGCTCCCTCCTCAAAGGGAAGCGGCAGAGGTGGGAAAAACACCTGGAAACAGTGCAAATGCACACGCCACAGCTACTGCCACTGCTGGGAAGAACCACATGACCGGTCCCTTAGCTGACTGAGGGTGTGTGGTCAGGCCCCTGGCAGGAAAAGGTTGGGAACCCCTGCTTTAAGTGACCAAATAATTCAAAATAAAGCAATAATCTCAAAATTAACAATAGATTTTTTTATCACATAAGTGTAGCCAAGTGCAATGCCACAATAAAGATACAGTAATACCCCAGACGCTAAAACTTGGTTCCACAAGTCTTAGTGTTATCCGATTTTTAATGTTATGCAATACATTTATCGCACACCGTTTAAAAAAAGTCAGCTTCCTTTGGGGGAAGCCGTGGGCGAGTGCACCCACCCGCTTTCCCCCAAACCAAGCCAGGGATCAGACGCTGTGATTCCCAGCTTGGTTTGGAGGAACGCGCACGCCCATTTTTTTGGGATGAGAGTGTGTGCGTGGGCTCTCACCCCAAGGAAACCAGTGGCCCGACACTCAGACCGCTGGTTTCCTTGGGGTGAGAGCCCACGCATGCTCACCCCAAGCTCTCACCCCAAGGAAACCGGCAGCCCAACACTCAGACCGCCCATTTCCTTGGGGTGAGACAGCGTGCGTGGTGTCTCACCCTAAGGAAACTGGTGGCCCGACGCTCAGACTGCCCATTTTCTTGGGGTGAGAGTGTGTGCATAGGGTCTCACTCCAAGGAAACCAGCGGCCCGACACTCAGACCGCACGTTTCCTTGGGGTGAGAGTGTGTGTGCAGGCTCTCACCCCCAAGGAAACCAGCAGCTCGACTCTCAGACCACACGTTTCCTTAGCGTGAGAGCGTGTGCGTGGGCTCTCACCCCAAGGAAACAGGCTGCCCAACGTTTTCTTAACATTGTGAGGTGCAAAAGTGTTCCTCAAATTCCCGGCATTATCTGAATTTAGCGTTGTCCGACGCATTTGTTATCTGAGGTATTACTTTACATGACAAGAAATGGCTGTTAAACTTTCTGTCTTTCAGTGTTCCCACTTCCTTAAAGTATATTCTTACCTCCCAGTTGACAATAGACACTTGCCAGCGTGCAATCTTATCTATGCTTTCTAGCCTTCGTTTGCGTTCATTGATCAGGCAAGCAACATTTTTCATGGCTTCATACGCTGCTTTTATATCATTATAGTCACTGCAAAGTAAAGACATTTGGAGAACAATCATTTTTAGAAAAATCATTCTGACACTTTCAAAAGTCAGTTGACAATTTTTCTATAGTTATGAAGCTTGACTCCCAGAGTTGGATACAGTCTTCTTAGCTGACTGACTTTGGTGCCATTCAACAGAACAGTTCTCATGTCTTGATACCAGGAACCTGAATGGCATATGGATTTCAGCAAAACCAGCAAGATTTTAACCATAGTACAGTATTCCTGCTTGTTAATTTCAGTTAACTAAAATTTGTGGGCAACAAGGATTTTAAACTATGATGGCCAGCTAGTTAACTGTGAATCCTAGGTAACATTAATCATGGTTAAGAAGAATTCTGGCATAAGATTTTAACAAAGTATCAGATTCCAACCAGAGGTTACAATACTATAGTTGGAAGGCTGGCAAGTCAGCAGTTTGAGACCCGGGTATTGAATGATTGAGCACCCATCTCTGTCCCAGCTCTTGGGGACATGAAAGGAGCCTCAATAAGTATGCACTGGCAATTAACTATTTCTCCTTCGAGTCATGGAGGTCGGGCAAGATTCCAAGTCTATAATTTTATGCCCTGACAAATGGTAGCAGAGGATGGTTCCGATCCATCGACCTCTGCTACCACAAAGTGCCACATCATTTTTTGTCTTTTTTTTTACTCTCTGATATAATTGAGTTAGACCTAGAGCAGGGGTGCCCAAACCTTTTGGGCCGTGGGCCAGTCACATGGTTCAGGGAGCTGGTCACTATGGCCTGGAGCCAGAGCCGGCCCCTGACACCAATTTATCTAGCCCACGAAGCCCTTGTCGCTCACAGAAGTAAAACGTTATTGGCGTCAGGGGCCGGATCTAGCCCCTGGGCCATAGTTTGAGCACCCCTGACCAAGAGGAATGCAGGTGCTCCTACCTGAAATCTGGAGAACGCCTCCCTCTTTTCCTCCCTTTTTTAAAGAGAAAAAGATCTGTGAACCCTTAATTGGCCATTTAAAATAATGAGATGTGAAAGCTCTCGGAGGTGCTGGTGGGGCCTAGAGGACACAATGGGAGGGGGGGTGTCTGGGCACTATTTTGCCCAGAGTTTAAGAAGGGGGGGGGGTGTGGACTGAAGGGAGTGAGATGCATTTTGATGCCTAAGAGTTGCATACAACCTTTCCTGTTGTCTACCCTAATTTAGGGACTGTGGGTGCTTGAGATATCCATCTGACACATTTCTATTAATTAATTGCTTCAAGGCTTCATTGTCAATTGCCCTGCCCTATTCACATAATTTTGCAAGGGACCGACAACGGTGCCTTGCGTTTTAACCTCCCTCTGTTTTCTCACTACCTTATTTACCTTTTTTCTCACTTCTACTTCGTCTTCTCCACAAAGACTGAGGGGAAAATGGAACAGTTGTATTGTATTACGTCTTTTGATGGGCAGAGCTGGAAATTGCATGACTGGAAGCAGCTTTAGATTACATTCAATAACCTTATCTAGTATAACACTTTTTCCTAAGAGTCAGAAGACATTGTAAGCAACTAGTTAAATTCTGTTTACAGCATAATTCTATGCATGCATGTTTAACAGAAAGTTCAACTATTATTTGGAAATCAACCTTAATTTAACTTTTACTTTTTAAAATCATGTCAGAAGCACACAAAGGTGCTTTCGGGGTTGAAAGGATTTTTTGCTGGAGGAATTTGGCTCAGGGGACGACTAAATGAGGCTTCTTTCATGTTGCCAAGATCTTTTCCCACTGAAGTGGTCCCTATTTCTTGTTTTCTAACTGCTAGGTTGGAAGAGCTGGGACAGAGCTGGGTGCTCATTCCATCATGCAGTACTCAGGTCTTGAACTGCTGACTTACCAACCTTCCAGCTAACAAGGCATGTTTCTTAACCACAGAGCCACTAATGGCAGCCTTCTAAAATCTTTAAGAAACTGTGGTCAGAAACCTATTGGCAATTTATAATTACATATATATTTGGGAAATTATGCATGTCTTGACAGTAAATTGCCACAAATTAATGAGGTTCTGTTTGCACTCCTAAGTGTTTTCTTGATTAAATATCAATATACATGGCTCAGTATCGGTATTTTAAGCCTAATTTTCATGAATGAGATCTCCTTCCAAGAGTTCTGAATAATTATCTAAACTATTTTTAAAAAATCACAATGATAGAAGTATCCCTTCTATGTTTCAACAGCAGAAAAGATGTTCTTATTTTTATCATTATAAAGTGCCATTTCCTAACTCTTCAATACTGATTTTCTCTCTACGTTTTTGCAAAATTCAGTGATCTATTGTAAAGCATAGAAAAATACTGACTAGTATATTTTCATCAACATACATATACACAAGCACGTGGAAGATTTCTGCTGCTACTCATCTGGAAGCAGACAATTGTTTAAGAAGCAGTATTTTTGTATAAACAGAAAGCACTGAAGAAATACCAATGGAGAAAGTTGGAGAAGAAGAAAACAGAAAACAAAGCAACTTCTATACTCCCAAAAGTCTTGCTCAACTGAATCATTAACAGACTTTAAGGCTAGGAAGTGAAATAACTATGGGAAGGGATTAACAGACTGAAAGATAATGTGACATCAATAGTGCAACTTCCTGAGTCAGTTGAACATTAACTAAAACTTTTAAGGATTCACATACTTAGTTGGCAAAGCATCTGGACAGTTTTACAACAAAATTTAGAGCTTCAACTCTTGGTTAAATTAAAAAGCTCCTACAAGCTGATGCTAAAGTTGTTTCCATTTCCATTCCTTTAGAGGACATTTTCATGATTATTTTATTGTTCTTTAGCACATCAAGATCAGTTGGGTATAAATCTAATATGCATCACACTGTTGACTCAAGCAAGCCAAGATAGTATAGTCCTTTCAATGGACTTTATCCCATCTGAATTTATAGACAGCATCACTTTCTAGAAAACATGAAAACAGTTCTTGTTGGCATTTTAACATTGCAAGATTTAACACAGAAAAGTTTTCAAAAACAAAATGTTCTTCCTGGGTAATAATGTCCTCTGAGAGGGCTATGCTACCTCAGAAAACATAATCTCCATTTACCATATTTTCTGGCATATAAGATGCACTTCCCACCTTAAAAGACACCGGAAAAACAGTATGTGTCTCATGCGCCGGTATCAGCCCCCCCTCCCAATGTAGTTCGGCAGCAAGAGAATTGGCAGCTGGAGACAAGGATATTTTAAAAGTTGCCCTCACCCCACTCATGCAGTTCAGCGGCTGCTCCTGACCGCTAGGAGCTGGGCGAAGGGCAGCTTCCAAAGGAGCTCTCTTGCATGGCCGATCTCGCACAATCCTGCCTTCCCCACCTCCTGACGGTCAGTGGTGGTGGGATGGGGGTGGAAAAGGGCTGAAAGGATCCCTCTTTCCCCCCTCTATCCCAATCTCCCCGGCTGCTGGTGGGATGTGGGGTGGAAACGGGCTTAAAGGATCCTCCCTCCCTCCCTCTATCCTACTCATCCCGACTGGTGGTGGGATGAGGTGGTGGTGGTGGAAACAACTTTAAGAGGGAAGAAGGATCCTTTAAACCCCCTCTATCCCACCATCAGCTGGGGAGAGTTAGAGGAGGAAAAGAAGGATCCTTTAAGCCCATTTCTAACCCCCATCCCACTGGAGTTAATTTTGGAAATTCATGAAAAAAATATAGAAAATTATTTTCCCCCCATCCTTAAAAATGTGTATAAAAACAGGGTGTGTCTTATACTCCGAGGCATCTTACATGCAAATACGGTATATTTCAGTTTATTGAACAACATAACATACATGGGAAAGACCACACACTATCAAAATCACTGTCTGTAAACACAAACAGCTACTCCTAAACAATACAAAGCCTGCATTTTACCTTTTAAAAAAAGGAAATTGATGGAGAAGAGAACAAATTACTGACCATCTAGCTTAGAACTACTCAAATGACTGGCAGTAACTATCCAAGGTATCAAGCAGAGATGTCTCAAAAATGGCAAGAAGTGACCCTTCACTCTTTCACCTGTAAAGCATGAACACTGCCATTTCCCTCCATAGACTTTCCCCCTCATTTATCCTCACAACAACCCCATAAGATGAGGCAGTGACTAAATCACTGGGAACTAGGGAAATTAAGTCTTCCTAATCCAAATCATGCATTTCAACAATTGTACTACACTGTCCAGAAGAGGAAAAAACCAACACGACATTTCCAGCAGGTAGCTCTGTTTAGCCCATTATAGCGACTCCAACAAATAATTTTATAGCACCTTAAAGAGGGAGGTTTATTTAGCATTTACTTCTGCTAAAATATGTCAGTTTTTAATTTGCCATAAAACACACTGTTGTTTCCACAGTTCAAAGAAAAATACGCATATACGGCCAGGAATATATTGCAGAAATTAGAATTAACTATGTGTGGTCCTGGCAACACTGTAAAATATTATCCTTTTTATCTAACTACTCTAATATTCTTAATGTAGTTCCTTCTATACGCAATAACAGAAGTTGAACCAGAAGAGTTGCATAATCAGTGTCTTCTTCTTCTTTGCTTCCTCTTTTACCAACATTACATTATGCTTGTGATCAACAGTCTAGTTAAAAATACAGTGGTACCTTGGTTTACGTATTTTAATGAATGAATGATTTTTTACACATATATCCTACCCCTCTCGGGAACAATACATCCCTACTTGAGGTGGCTAACATCATAAAATCTCTGGGACATTTCGTATTGTTTAAAATTCATAAACCGAATTTTGCATTACAGACAGTGTCGTCTAGTGGCCCGATCTGGTAATGCACCTTAGAAATACTTAGTACTGTGGGAAAAATCGTAAACCGAGGCATTACTATCAATGGATTGTCATTTGTAAACGGAAAATTACGTTAACCGAGGCGTTTGTAAACCAAGGTACCACTGTAGAATATTTCTGGTTAAATTAAGTAATTCCGCTGTGTTTATGTGAGCAGAAAGAAATTTAAATGATCTAGCTTGCTGAGTAAGGACCCAGATAAAAATGCCTATGTGACCTTTAAGTATAATTTCACCCTCATTGTGTCCATGTATCAAGACAGTTTACGTTCAGTGATGGCCTAACATTTGCTGCAACAGTTCATGTACAAAGAAGACATACACATCTAAATTAATTCTTGAGAAAACAGACTGTCTGGGAGGCAATTTTTTTTGCAAATGAATCTGGGATACCCCTCTTAAGGGGGGGGGGAGGGAATGTTGCTTGCCTTACCTGTGTTCCTGAGTAGTGTACTTAAGCAATTCTGCAAGCTGCAGGGGATATTTACAGATTTTCTGGACAGGTGTGAGAAGAAAACCATCAATAGCAATATCAATCATTTGCTGCAGGAGGCGACAAGCTTCAAAGAAGTGGCGATACTTGCCCTGTTTCATCAGACTGGATAGCTCAATGCAGGCACTCGGATGATTGTTACAATATTCAGAGTAGATAGCAAAGCCTTCTTGCTAAAAGAAAACAAAAACACAGTCTTTTTAATGAAAATACCCAAATATTAATTTTGTTCAATTTAACTTTTTAAATAAAAAGAATTGGGAACAGTCTGCTCTGATATGGAGGAGCAATATTAGCAATGGGCCTTTTTTATCTACATCAAAGAAGAAAAAGATGAAATAGGCTTTTTTTTTTTTTTGTTTTCACATTATTTGGTTGATTTCCAAAATAGCCCTCTTTCATTTAACCATTTGTCGGTCACATGTCAAATTACACTACCTTATAAATTTTTCATCCAATCACATCATGAAGGCTATTGCAAAGACATGGTGATGTAATCAATAAGGGCTCTTAGCAGCCAATCAAAATGTCTAGGGGGTTTAATTTGTAGACAAACCAGGAACCCAGTGAGAAGTAGTTTGTTTGGGATTTGTTTTTATTTTTGTTTTGTTCACAGGTTTTTTGTGGCTTCCCCGTGGCTTCATCATGGATTCTTGCCGAGTTTGCCATTTTCTTGATTTTTAGGGCTTGGTTTCTTCTCTTTAAAGACAGAGTTTTTTGGGGGGGGAATCGAACCCCTTTCCCTGGTCTCCTGGGTCCAGAAGGGTTGGGGGGACATACCCCTTTTGTCCCCACAAACCTCCCAACCCTAGGGGAGCCAGTGGAGAGGGGGATCGCAACCCCCCACCTACTGATATTAAAGGGGAAACTCCAGTCGGGACCTTCAGGTGCCGTTGGTGAGGGAAAGAAGGGCGGTTGGTGTTTGCGTGGCTGTGAGGCGGTGAGTTGTTTTTTTTTAATTTTTCAGACGCCGGCTTCCTCAGCGTTCTGCACGCTCATATCGTGCAGGACTCTGGGGCTTGTAGTTATGGGTTTGTGATTTGTGGTTGTGGTGCGTTTTTTTTTCTGCGGCTTGATTTTGATTGGCCGCGGCACATTTCTCAATGTTCTTTGTGGTTGTGCCTCTCAGCCTGATTGGCTGTGGCATGGTGCGGCGCAAAGAACGTTGGGAAATGAAGTTGTTCCCCTTTTTTCGCGTTTGTGGGGCTGTTGCCCCACTGCCGGTTCTCTCAATCCGTTGACCTGCGGACCCAGTTTGGCCATGTGCACGAACGGTGGGTGCGGGTCATTAGGGCAAGGCTTAGGAACCTATAGCAAGTTCCAACGATTAACCCTTAGTTTTATAGGTTAAGATTTTTAAAGCATTTAGACTAGTTCAGTTCTGTGCTGCTTTGCCTCTCTGTTTTTGTGGAGTAATTTTTAAACGGCTTTAAGAGTTCTTTAGACCTTTTGGAGTGCCAGGAAATTAAAAAATAATAATGGAAAACCAAAATGAAAGAGCCAGAAAGATGCTTTCCCTTTCACATTAAATGATAGAAACACAAAAAAATGGTGTGTGTGTATGTGTATGAAAATGGCTACTATGCACATGTCTAGTGATATGAAGTAATCAAAACTGCCTTCAATGGTCTTAAGGTTAAAGTGACGAGATTTTTAAAAGAATTATACAGGTATTCTGCCATGTCATCAAGCTGTGGTTGTCAAGAAAAACTGTATTTCTAGCATACCATTCAGAAATCAAATTACATTATTGCAACATTATCAGAAAACCTACATGCTGAAGAAAGCAGGCTCCTATTTCACTTAGGTGGGGCTCTTCTTTATTGTACTGCTTCTCTAGATCTTTCAGGAATTTTCTTTGGAATTTGTAAATTTCTTCAATATTTCCAAATATGATGTTCAGTTGAGCTTCTGTGAACATTCCAGTGTGTTTACGACACTGCCGAAGATACCCCTAGAAAAGACATAAGTGAGACACTTAATGTAAGTCAAAAAATATATGAGTATAGAAACTGTAATGAACAATTTATGTTGCCTGCCCACACTAAGAAACCTGTTCTTACTTAAGGTTTCCACACTTCTTCTCTGTAATCTTTATTTATAAGCAGCCCATCCAGTCCAGTATTCTGTCTCACACAGTGGCTCACCATTTGCTTCAGGGTATTCCCAAGCAGATGCCTTCACCTGCTTAGGATTCCCTGGAAATGGCATTGAGAGATATCCTGCCTATCTCTCCAACCCGGATTTTACATATTGCCCAAAACATATGTTGCAGACCTATGGTCTATGTGCAGGTTTACTATAGTATCAATATGATACAGCACTCTGGTGGGCAGTTCATATAGGAGTCTTATAATACAGGCACAATTTTCCTCCTCAGTTTGTGCACATAAACACTTATCCACCAAAATGCACAGGGCTGTCAGGTATTGGCACCATGTTTCACATGCAACAACACTCAATATAATGTTGTGGTCACAGTTAAGTCCTTTGATCAAAGATGCAGCTGCATTAGGTGGGAATATTTATTACCAGAGAAACATCAAAGAATAAAAACAACCACCTTAATCAATGGCTGCAGCCAGCAAGGCTGGTGAGAAATCAAGACAGGACTTTTTGTGTAGCTATTTTCAGATTATAGAACTTCTTTACTGGAAACTGAAGACTGACCTCTTTAGCAAGGCTTCTAGGCCAGGGGTGCCCAAAATTTTTGGGCTGTAGGCCGTTCACGTGGTTCCTCCCACTGAAAGCGGAAGTAAAACGTGCCTTGTAATCTGTTTTGCAACAGGATTAGATAGATTTTAAGGTGCCATTTTCTCTGCTTAACCCAGGGGTGCCCAAACTATGGCCCGTGAGCCAGCACCGGCACTCAACACCAATTCATCTGGCCCACACCACCCTCGTCGCTCTCGGAAGCTGAAGCAAAACACGTCCATACGGGCACCCATATGGGTGTGTTATACTTCCGCTTCTGGGAGAAACAAAGGCAGTGCAGGCCAGAAGAATTGGGGTCAGATACGGCCAATGGGCCGTAGTTAGGGCATCCCTGTTCTAGGAGTCTAGGAGGTTTTGTAAAAGTCGTCCTTACTCAGCTTTTAAAACTTTTTGTTTTATAATTTTAAAATAATGTTTTAATATATTTGTTATATTTATGTTTTTCACTATTTGTGATTTTTCCTCCTGCAAGGCAAGGAAGGCAAGATAGAAATTAAATAAATGAATGGATGGATAAGCAAACAAATAAATGAATAAACAAAATAAATAAATATAAAAAAGCAAGTCCTTCCATCTTTCAGTCTAACTTCTCTGTCTTCTTATACTTTCTGCCTCCTATAACTCCCATCCCCCTTTCCTTAATCTGAGCTGTCATTGTGACCTGCTTTGGCTTCATGCCAGGTCTAGGCTTTCTCTCTGATCTCTTATCATTCTGCCCTTTTCTACTTTCCTCTTTCTTCTCTCAGACTGATCTCTCATCAGTTCATTTTGCCTCTTTGTCTCCATTCTTTCATCCATTTGTATCCTTTCTCCATCTCCTCTTAGTTTGACCTCCTACCTTACCATGTCCACATGGCTTTCCCGTCTCTCTCTCTCAAACACACACACACTGATATCTCAAAAGATGAAAAGGTGATCTTGAGAGATAAGAGGAGACCTCCGGAATCTGCAGGCCAGAAAGTCAACCAACGAGTTTCTCCTCCATTTTCCAACATTTTATAGCCTACCTCACAGATGTCTTTGAGATGTTTAATATAGATTCTCTCTGTATTCATTATTTCCTGAATGACATTCGTTCTCATCTGATCCTTGTTTTCTGCCATTTTTTGGGAGTGCTTTCCAGGGTCTGCATTTGGTTCTTCATCTTGGAGGTTATTACCGTTTTCTGCGAGCTCTTCTTGATTGACTCGCAACTGGAAACATGTCGGGAGAAGGGGAATGAGTTGGAAAAGAACAGAGGTAGGGCAGTTAGCAGTGGAAATACAAAGTTAATAACTGGTTATCAGTGTACAATGTACAATACCTACGAGCCCCAAGGGCAATGTTAGCTCAGAAGTCTGTGAAATCTAGTCTAGTAAAGTAAATTTCCTGAGTTCTAGAAGATATTGTAGGTAGGTGACAGTGTACATGCTTTCTTTCTATCCTCCACCATCCTCCTCAGCCCCCCCCCCCCCCAGCTTTGTGTCAAGATTTTACAGGATATGTTCAGGAAGGGTGCTACCAAAATGAAACCACTGACTCATGACCTTACTTCTCCTCATTTTATTCCCTTTCTTCTTACAGAAATAGAAGTGAAACACAACCTATGAGCCACACATGCAGCTAATGCTATCCATATTTTACAACCTCAATAGACTTATTTTCAAGGGGGTTCCCCAAAGGGAATTAAAGTACAAGAACATCTGGGGGCCCAAGGGTCAGAATAACCTCATCCAGGGGTACATGCTATCAACTTCAGTGGGACTTACTTATAAGTGGGCAAGCATAGGATTGCTTTACCAAGAAATGCGTACCATGTTTCCCACCCCTTCCAAAAATGAACTGATCAAATATAAAAATTATAAAAAGAGCACACCTGAGATTTGTATCTGTTCACTCCTTACAAAAGAGCAATGCAAAGAAATAGAAGTGCAGGTAATTCTGACAATTATGATTTAAAACAAAGCCAGATAATCAAAACTGAAAACAATGAATTACTGTAATTTAAATGCCACAATGTGAAGAGAAATAATCTTGCTAAATCCTGTGTGCACATAGCAAGGGACCATCAAATTGAGTACAATATAAAGCAATATACAGTCTGGCCAGGTTATTCTGCTACAGTAATAGAGTAAGACCAGGAACTCAATGTCAATTGTCAGGCGGCTTAACTAACCTGACCACCTTGAAGATTAATGGCTTTGGGTGGAGAAGCCCACAGGGAAGGGTCATGGTTCCTAAATGGATTAAATCCCACTTGAATCCATCTTGATTAAGGGCAGCAGGTTCATTAATACTGGCCTGGGGCTGAGGAGGATTTTGTGTGCCAAAAGGGCTCAGGACCAGAAAGTGACTCATGGAACTAGATCAGTTGTCTTGCTGTGATGTAGAAAGCAAATGGAAGGCCACTGCATCGTATTGCTCTCAGGACAATCTTCATGGCTGATCGCCATGATGATTGCCAATATTTATAATTGGATACAGCACAAGAAGAAGAGTTAAAGCAAACTTGCCCTACTCACTCTGACAAAGCTAGCTGGAAACCACGCTTCCTTGTCTTCATTTCTTCCCCACCACCAATCCTTGTTTGAAGCTTCAAGGACTTGGATGACATCGCCGGCTCTGAAGGCTAATTCCTGGTCATCCATGGTCACGTGGTCCCAGAGTGCCTCTGCATAGACCATATTCCCATCGCTTATCAACTAAAAAAGAAACATTTTGTGAAGGGCAAAGATTCTGTCAGAATGGCCAAAAAACAAACATATTTTAGTAGCTCTGTGAGATGTTACAGCATGTACAGAAAAAGAAACATTGTATTAATTTTCTTTAACTGTTGTAGGTATTCCTTTGTTTAAATATAACGATAAATGAACAAAATAGTTCCCAAAAGTTTCAATAACATAACAAGTGTGACCATGAACTCAAAAAACTGCTTGTTCATCCACGAGATCTAAACATTACTAAGATAGTTTTAAAAGTCCTCTTCTCATTACCTCATTAATGGCTAGTTGTTCCCCTCCAGGTTGCAAGTACCTAGAGCTAGGTTGGCAGAGTTCCTCGTAGCTGTAATCTTCTTCACTGCCATTGTCATCTACTAAAGCAGAAGATTCAGTACCACCATCTGCAGCACCTGGCAGGAAAATTAAATTGTTGAGTTATTGGAATATAACCATAGCCTTTAGCATGATTTTTTTTTTTTAAAAAAAAACACCTCCTCCTTATGAAAAAGCACAGAACTCTGATTTTTTTAATTCTCACATCCTCTTGCACAGATCAAAAAAATTACACAGAGGATCATAGTTAATGCAGAGAGACATTTGAACATTTGATAAGCAATGATCTATATATTAAGCTGTACAAATAGCAAAATCAATTACACCAATATATACCATCCATAGGGCTTAGTGCACTTTCTGGTTGGCTCACAAGTTAATTAACATTTATTACAAAGAGTACCCAAAACAAATATATGCTATATGGATAGATCCCATTCAATGGTCTTTCCAGCCAGGAATTTTTCTTTGAAAATGCTCTATTCCAAATATCTGAGAATGATTTTTACCCCTTTCCTAAACTTAGAGCAGGGGTGGGCAACCTAGAGCCTGTGGGCTGGACCTAGCCTGTGGCACCAAATCATCCAACCCATGCTGCCACCATTGCTGGAAGTGGATGCATTTACAACAGTGTTTACAGTAGTGGGAACCATAAGTCTGGCCCGCTCAACTGTCTGAAGAAGCGTGACCTGGCCCCTGACTTTAAAAGGTTAGCAACCCCTGACTTAGAGGGTAACATTTCCAAAACAACAGACTTCACCCCTCAAAACTTTTGAGGGATGTGATTTGCCAGTTTAACATAATCCTTCCAGCAGCTTGCTTTAGGCCTCCTCAAAAGGCTGCTTTCTGAAGTAGGACTGATTAAGACATTTTTAGAAAAAAGAAGTGACATTTAATACTGTAATTGCTACTACAATTAAATTATGCATGTAATGTCTAGGTATAAAGTATTCTGGAATGGTTTACTTCTTTGTGATACTCTGAGACTGTGCTGCTTGCCAAAAGCTGTATGAATGGTGGAGCATCTAACCTCATCAGCCACAAATGGGTGATCTTAGCTGGCCCATCTTTCAGGAGGCACAGTATGGATTTGAACTCCCAGCTCATGGTTCAACAGCTACGTTCTCCAAGCAGTGAAGTAGGCTACCACAAAAGCTCATACTATGATAAATTTAAGAGCCACTGTAGTGCTTGGGTAGAGTAGTAGACTAGGGCCAAGGAGACCTGGGTTCAAATTATTGCCTTCTCATATACTTGTGATGATGAACCCATGCGAATGGGTTTACTGCACGTACGCTTCTGGGAATTAAAGTCCAAGAACACCTGAAGTGCCAAGGTTTGCCACCACAGTCATATACAGTGGAACTTCATACAACAATTGCCCCGTATAGCAATGAAATCGCATAACAATTAGTTTTTTGGGGGGAAATGGCATCCCGCATAACAATTTTCCCTATGGAAAAATCGTACAACAATTTTCAATGGAAAAAACCATTTAGCAAAAAAAATTTGTTGTACAATGCATCCCATAGGGAAAACTGCCACACAATGCATGTATCGTATAGCAATTTTTTCATACAACGAGCCTCATGGAACGGATTAAAATTGTTGTATGGGGTACCACTGTACCTTGGAAACCCAAGTAGGGTTGCCCTAAGTCAGAATAGACTTGATGGCACATAACATGCAAACAATCAATTTAAGGTACCACAAAATTACTTTTTTGTTTTCTTAGATAAAGTAAATCTGTCATATAGTGGGAAAGGGAATATTACAACCTCTTCCTAGAGTCTGAGACAACTTCCTTCATTCTCTGCTGAAAATAACCGCAACTGGAGCCTAGCACCAAGCTGGGGAAGTCTACTTCATGACATAATTTTAAACAATGATCTATAGCAGAGATTAGGCGCAATACACTTTTAATACCACTTGGTCTTGCACATTGGGTGGGGACAGAAGAGGGGCTTCTTGGTGGTAATTCCTAGCCTTTGGGACCCTCATATAAAGGAGGCCCAACTAGTCCCCTCCCTTCTGTTCTAAAATCTCCACTTGGATTTTGGATCACATACAAAGTCACCAGATTTGCAAGCAATGAAGAACTGCAGTGGAGTCTCTAATTAATGGTGGTCTGCCACTATAGCAACATCATTTCCCCTATACTGTACCAGCATAGGTTACATAAGAATATTTTCAACTGTATGTTACTAAAAATCATGTTGTGAGGCATTCTCAGTCCTATATCAGGAGAAAGATGGGTGGGTAAGTAAATAAGTAAATAGCAAAGGAAATAAACAACTTCCATCAGGCCTGCAACTTACTGTTAACCTCAACTACAGAGTAGATCCATTGAATCAATTGTTAGTAGTACGTTACTATTTATAGAAATCCCATCACACTTATCCTTAAATCAATGAATCTACTCTAATTGGGGCTGACAAAAGGATATTGGCCTTATGGTTCAAAGCAGAGGTGAGCCATCAGGTGTTGGCCCTCTACATGTTGTTGGACTGTAATTCCCATCAGCCCTAGATAGCACAATGGTGATATATAAGTGGCAGAATTGTTGACTCCTCAATTTAGTAAACCATACCAAATCACCAGAATAGGTCAGTTTTTACTGTACTACATACAGTGGTAGCGTCCTGTACTTCAGAAACACTTGGAAGGTGGTCTCCAAGTTCTAACAATGCTATAGCACAATGCTTCTCAACCTTTGGTCTTTGGACTTCAATTCCCAGAAGCCTAAGTCAATCCCCCAAAACACTGATCAGCCTAAGTACTGGCTTAGGCTTCTGGGAATTGGAGTCCAAAAACCAAAAGTTGAGAAGCACTGCTATAGCATAACAAAAATGCTTATGCCTCTCTCTCTCTCACACACACACACCAATTACCCACATTCTGTTTTGATGTACGAATTCTAACAGGTTGAAGGCATTGCTTTTATGGGACCTAATTTTTAGAGCTGAACAAAGAATTACTGAAACAGAATGTCAGTTTCACTCCCCCCTCCCCAAAAGGGTTTAACTCTTTAATTTCAACTTTAATTTAGAACATGTGATTCTATTAATCTCTATCACATAATCTATGAAACATACAATTAGAGATGCAAATGCAACTTGATGAACTTACAAAAATGCATACTTTCACCACTGCAGATGCACTGGAAAGCCACTTTCATAGAGATCAGAAAAGAGGACTCAAAATGCACAGTCAATTTGGAGGATTTCACCTTCTACCATTTTAAAAGGCATAATATTTACATGCAAACATTATTTACAAATACTCTAAAGGTGTCACCTTCTAAAATCAATTAACTGGGAGAAGAATCCTGGTTTGCAATGCATAGGCTTATATCTTACAAGCTAGTTTTCTGTCTCTTGTTCTCAATAGCCATTTATCTATTGTTTTCTGCCAGCAGTAAATACACAGACATGAATAGGCAATTCTTATCTCTTCTACAGAATATCAAAAGAGAGACAGAAAAATCCAGAACATAACTGACTTTTACCTCATCTTTCTGTGCTGATCTGCTACCTATGTCTGGACTAGAAACGAAAGAAGAAGTATTTTATAACTGAGGTACAGAATAAGCCTTATGATACTAATATTTTAAAATAGATATGCCACAGACAATAAATGGAGTTCATTTCCTACTCAAACATACCTATCTGAAGGCTCTCCAGACTCCAAAACCGGGCCATTTCCCCTCTGGCTACCATCCTGCTGTCCAAAGAAAAACCCCTGAACTGTGCACAATGCAGAGCTGGGTTTTTAATAGGAAAGGTCTAGCTCAAAATTCAGTGGCCCAGAGAGGCTGCAAGCTATTGGAAATGCAGAAACAGCTTATTCATCGCTTTGAGCTTCTGGCATCGCTTTGACTCTGGCATTTTCAGGCCAGAGTCTACTTTGAAACTGACAGCTTGCTCCCTGTTCAGTGTAGCTGCAAGTTTAGTGGTTTGAGTGATATCATGGGGTACTGTGAGGGAGGAAGTAGCAAAAAAGAAATACATGAACACATGCACACACAGCGTTCATCCACATAACACTTTCACAAAGTGTGCTCATGCCTTAAGTCAGGAGTTCTCAACTTTTTAAAGTTGGGGCCCGGGTCACGCTCCCTCAGATAGTTTTGGGGGCCGGACAGCCATTTTGCCCTTCCTCCACCACATGGCACTTCCTGGTGTGGTGGCAGTGGTGGGGCCCCCACATGAAATGGTGCCATGGGCCACATCTGGTCCATGGGCTGCAGGTTGAGAATCCCTGCTTTAAGAGCTTGCAGAACAGATTTGTTACTGTTATTCCAAATTAGTTGTTCACTGTCTGTTTAAATATGTTCCTCTTTTTCTGGTCCAAAGGAAAGGACTGTGTTACAAAAGAACAAGTTTCAGCTCCTTATCATATATTGTTTATATTGTTATGATTACATATTGTATATATTGTTATGATTACATTGTTTATCTGGACTTTCAGAAAGCTTTTGACAAGGTCCCGCACCAAAGGCTCTTGAATAAACTTACCAGTCATGGAATAAAGGGACAGGTCTTGTTCTGGATCAGCAACTGGCTAAGGGACAGGAAACAGAGGGTAGCACTAAATGGACTCTTCTCCAAGTGGAGGGAAGTAAAGATTTGGGTCCCCCAAGGTTCAGTACTGGGACCCCTGCTTTTCAACCTCTTCACAAATGATCTAGAAGTAGGAGTAAATAGCAAGGTAGCCAAATTTGCTAAATTATACAGGGTAGTGAAAACTGTGAGAGATTGTGAGGAGCTCCAGAGGGATCTCTTGACACTGGGGGAGTGGGCGAAAAAGTGGCAAATGAGCTTCAACACTAGTAAGTGCATGTTGGGGCAAAAAAAAAAAAACCAATTACATTTATAAACTGATGGGGTCTGAACTCTCTGCGACAAACCAGGAAAGGGACCTTGGTGTCCTGGTGGACAGCTCAATGAAGGTGTCAACCCAGTGTGCCTCAGCAGTGAAAAAAGCAAACTCAATGCTAGGGATCATTAGGAAGGGTATAGAAAATAAGTCAGCAAGTGTCATTTTGCCTCTTTATAAATCTATGGTGAGGCCCCATCTGGAATACTGTGTACAGTTCTGGTCGCCATACCTCCAGAAGGATATTATGGAGCTGGAAAAAGTGCAGAGGAGGGCAACCAGAATGATTAGGGGACTGGAACACCTTCCTTACCATCTGAGGCTGCAACAGTTGGGTCTTTTCACTCTTGAATGACGGCGTCTAAGAGGTGACCTGGTTGAAGTTTATAAAATTGTGCACGGTGTGGACAAAGTAGATAAGGAAAAACTGTTTTCCCTATCTCACAACACTAGAACTAGGGAGCACTCCATAAAACTTTTGGGTACTAGTTCGCAAACAAATAAGAGAAACTACTTTTTCATTCAGAGGATCACTGGTCTATGGAACTCCCTGCCAGAAGAAGTGGTGACAGCTGTCAGTCTTGACAGCTTTAAGAAAGGATTAGACAAGTTCATGGAGAACAAGGATATCAATGGCTATAATTATGGATACCTAAGAACAACCTCTGGGTTGGAGAGATAGGCAGGAGATCTCTCAATGCCATTTCCAGGGAATCCTAAGCAGGTGAAGGCATCTGCTTGGGAATACCCTGAAGCAAATGGTGAGCCACTGTGTGAGACAGAATGCTGGACTGGATGGGCTGTGGCCTGTTCCAGCAAGGCTGTTCTTATGTTCTTATCAAAACAATTGCAAAACAAATTTATTTCCAAACAGAAGTTTTAAATTAATAAATGAAATATAAAGCTGCAGATCTTCAGTAAAGCGATTTATAAGTTTATGTATGTAGTGTGTAGGTTTCTCGAACTTTGGCTTCTAGAGCAAACCATCACTTCTTTTCTCTATGTCAGTGGTTCCCAACATGGGGCATGGGGCCCACAGGAGGACTCTAATTCCCAGAAGTCTAAATCAGTACATTGGCTGATCAGTGCTTTGGGGGACTGACTTAGGCTTCTGGGAATTGAAATCCAAAACCAAAGGATGGGAAACACTGCTCTATGTTCGATGTCAGTCTCGACAGGTTATCCTGCTATGGTAATAGAGTAGACCATACTGCCAGTGACTCAATGCTGAGTGTCAGGTGGTGGTTAACTAACTTGACAATCCTGCGGACTAACAGCTTTGGGTGGTGAAGTCCACAGGGAAGGGTGATGGTCCCCAAATGGATTAAATCCTACTTGAATCCATCTTGATGGGGGGTAGCAGCTTCAACAATACTGGCCTGGGGCTGAGGACTTTGTGTTGAAAAAGGGCTTAAGACCAGAAAGTGACTCGTGAACTGGATCAGTGGTATGGGAGTCACGCTGTGATGTGGAAGGCAGATGAAAGGCCACAGCATTATATTCTCAGAACAATCTTTATGGCTGATCACCATGATTGCCTATATTTGGATTCAGATACAGCAGAAGAAGAACGTTCTATGAACCAGTAGTAGCTCATGGCTTTAGTCAGGAAGAGACACCCATCAAGTTACAAGTCACATATGTTATGTGTCAAGAATCAGCCTGCCTGAGTATTATCAGCCAAACCTAATAATATGATATAATTGTGTGTCCTCAAGCAGTGTTCATTTATGTCGATCTTTTCCAGGATTTTCTAGGTAGGGAATACACAGAAGTAGTTTACCACTCCCTTCTTCTAGGGGCATCCTGGGACTGTGCCACTTGCCTATGAGTATGGGGGTGAGACGGCTGGGGTGTTGTAACAAGCGAAGGAAAAGCGACACTCCCACCAGTATGAGTGGAAAAATACAAAATGGTTTACTAAAAGGAATAATTCACATATACGTCCTATGTTGAGGTAAATCAGGCACAATTTTGTAGTGAGTAGCTCAACGTGACAATGATACAATACTGACATACATCCTTATACATGCAACAACAATAATGCTATACACGGAGCACACCTTATTATCAATACATAAATAAATTAATTAAACCCTGAACCTCAAACATTCAAAACATCACGTGTTGGGATCCCCGACAATGAACCCTAAACCCCAACGCTAAGATGGTAGGTAGAGTCCAATGCCTAAACCACTGAGCTATTAAACAGCCCAATACTTCTTTAGCAAAGCCAATATGGAATCAACTTAAATCAGAGCTTTTTCCTTAATTTTGCTCAGGCTCCTTTTCCTACCTGCTGTTCTGGGTAGTGACCACTATCTGTTTTGCCATTTCATCTGTTTTTTGTTTTTTCAAATCAGCCTGGCTATTTTTCATCATGGTTTCAGTTATCCTGCATCCCCCAGATTCTGACCTGCCTCCTCTAGAAAATTTCACTTTTTGTTTGGTTTCAAATACAGTAATACCTCGGATAACAGCCAAATTTGGTTCCACAAGTTTGGTCGTTATCCGATTTTTAGTGTTATCCAATGCATACATCGGATATCGCTTTAAAAAAGCCGGCTGCCTTTGGGAGGGTCATGGGACCCAATCCGCGCTGTTTCCAACGTCCCTTGAGCTTCCCAGGCGCTGCTGCAAGGTAAAACGCCAGGCAAAACTCCTTCCTCGGCTGCAGATTTTGCAGCGCCTGGGAAGCTTGAGGGACATCGGAAACAGTGCGGATCGGGTCCCACGACCCTCCCAGAGGTGGCACGGGTGGTGGAGAGCCCAAAATAGGTGAAAAAAATTCCATCACAACGGAGTTTTTTTGCCCATTTTGGGCTCTCTACTGCCCGTGCCGCCTCTGGGTCGTGGGACCCGATCCGCACTGTTTCAGATGTCCCTCGAGCTTCTCAGGTGCGGCTGCAAGGCAAAACCTGCAGCAGAGGAAGGAGTTTTGCCCGGAATTTTGCCTTGCAGCATTTTGTTTTTTAAACAAAATGGCAGCACAACTATTTTCAGCTGTTGTATGGCTCAGAGATGTCCTAGGAAGGCGGGAATTGCGCAGAAAAGGTCCTCCCACCCTCCCAGAGGCTGCTGGGGAGGGAGGCAGAGAGCTGGAAAAATGCACCTAGCGATGGCGATTTTTTCAGCCCCAAACAGCATGAACAGGTAGGGGATCAAACACGATGCATTGGATAACGCTAAAATAACGTTATCCAATGCAATTCTCCCCCCCCCCCAAAAAAAAAAATCTGGTTGTTATCCGATTATGACGTTATGCGATGCGGTCGTCATCTGAGGTTTTACTGTACATTCATGCTTCTGGCCTTTGAAACTATGTACATATTTAGTTTTCTGTCAATATCCCAACATTCTTCCATTGACTTCAAGATGGTATGCATATCTCTTCCCCACTTATGTTATCTTCACAACAATCTTGACCAGGTATCTTAGGCTTAGAAAAAGTGAGTGACCCAATTATTTTGTTTCAGGGCTCAATGGGTTGGGGTGTTAGCCATGTATCTCTCAAATAACAATCCTATATTCTACCCATCATTACACATTGGTCTGCCTTCTTTGGAAATAAATCTCAGCTTGTTTTGGACCATATGCACTCCCAGACTGAGAGGTGGCTTTTCCATATGGTTTATGTTCATTTTCTAAAAGTTAATATTCTTATATTGTCCTCTTCTGCAACATGTACAATATTTTAGTTGTATAGAATAAAATCAAAAGTTACAACAACAATAACGTAGTTTGAAAGGGAAATCATAGCATATGTGAAGTAAAATGTGAATGAAAGTAGTCTAAAATAACAACGAAGATTAGAAGTCTAGATGAATTTTTAAACATTCATTAGAATATGTAACAGGTAAGCAACTCTGAGACCTCATTTCAAAGGCAGGGTACCATAACCTAGCAAACTTCTCCCTAGGAATCATTCCATTCAAATGGAATTACCTTTGCCAAAATCATTTTCTTAAACTTGACACAGTCAACTGTACAACTGCTATAAGGTCTGGGCTGGAGTGAGGTGAGGAAAGAATGGAGGGACTTGTTTCTTCCCCACTGTCCACGCAGTTCTTGCTTACTTAAAGAGTCTTTCAAGCTGCAACAATATTGTGGCTTATATTATTTGTATATTAATTTGCATTTGTATCCTACTCTACTGTGCTTTTACATGCCCAAAGCACATTATAATATTATCTTATGTCAAACAAGGGACTACGGTAACTCAGTGGTTAAGAAACTCGCCTTGTTAGCTGGAAGGTCAGCAAGTCAGCAATTCAAGACCCGAGTACTGAGCGCCCATCTCTGTCCCAGTTCCTGCCAACCTAGTAGTTCGAAAGCAAGAAATTACAGTACAAGGAGATAAATAGGGACCACTTCGGTGGGAAAAAGATGGGGACACGAAATGTGCCTCATTCGGGCGTCCCCTGAGCGGAATCCCTCCAGCAAAAATTCTTTCAACCCAGAAAGCACCTTTGTGTGCTTATGACACGATTTTAAAAAATCTTATATCAAGATGAAACCTCATTAATAATTAATTTTGCTGATATTAGTAGTAGTAAAAAAAGTAATAGTAAATTAAAATTGTCAGACCTTAATTCCCCAAAATGTGTTCCAAGTAGTTGATCTACCCAGAGCTCTTGCCCATCTCTTTACAATATCCCAAGCCAGTTGAGCTGAACCTACTGAATCTGAAGTTGTATTCTCATTCTACTGAATTTTAGAGCATATTTACTTTCTATTCTCCAATGCATACTGTATCCCAAAATGCAACCTAATTACTCCAGGAGATCTACTCTCTCAAAGGACAATAACACATCTCAGAGAATTAAGAGACACTCACTGATGCCCTAAAGGCCATCTGCTACATTTATATCTGAACAGCAAATATTCAAAGTATTAATATTTTAATTCAAAATATTATCATTTGAAATACAGCTAGCTCAACTGAGTTCTTAATTCTCAATTCTTCGTTTTTAAAATGTAGAATCTTTTTTTAAAAAATAAGAAACAGCACTTCTCGTTAAAATATAACAAAGGCAGTAATATACATTGTGAAAAACAGCAACTATACAGCACACAAAACCAGTGAAGCCAACTCTAGAACTGCCATTCATACTGAAGTCCTGTGTGATCAAGTGACTTGTCACTAACCTACAAAAGTATGAGTCAGTCCTCTTGTGTGGATGCATGAAGCATCAGCACTACAACCAATCAAAGTAATTCCTGAATAATTTGTATATGTATTTATTAATTAATTGTGCCTTAGTGCCATATGAAACTCACCACTGGATGCTCTCATTTGTCGTTTACATCCAACTCTGTCCAGACCAATGGGTGTGCTTTGAGAAAAGGTGAAAGGTCGGAATCTGGCCGAGACAGCTTTGTAAGGAGGAACCTGATGGGCCGGTATTGGAGGACGTGCAACCGGCTGAAAAAGTAAAGAAGAAAGGAAAATTATTACTGTACAATGAAAACCTACCTAGAGACCTCACACTATGCAGGGCAGAGACCCAAACTATTGACTTTGAGGGGAAGAGTTCTCTTTAAAATTAACATTAAAATTTCATATAAATGTAAACTAAGGTTCTATTTTCCTACACTGTTACTGAACGCAATCTTCTAGCAAATAATAAGTACCTATGCAGTCAAAATCACCTTATCCATACACAAGAGTGAGGCATCAAGAGGCTTGGGGGAACCCAAAGATTCCTGAAAATAGCAACAAACACTTCAGAGGGGGAACATATCCAAATGGCAATTTTAAAACTGCTCTGTAAGAACGAAACATGCTCAATACTCACAGAATATTGAGTGACTGGAATGATGTATCATAGAGAAGGGCATAGCTAGTTGACTTAAATACTAAATATAAGCATTCGGCAACGCAAAATCATGTTGCAAGCCTCACATGTCATTTCTTCTTACTATCAATACATAAAACATGACATTCATGTACAAGTAGTCGAAAAAGAGACAAAAAAGTGAAATTTTCACAAAATCCAGCATTAGCATTAGAATTAGAATTAAGCATTAGAATTAAGTATTGCCACCTCCCGTGACCAGCAGCGCCTTCGGCTCCCTCCCGTGGCCCTGCTGGTCACGGGAGGTGGGAGCGAAGCCCAGCTGTTCTCCATCGCGGCAGGGGCTGTGAAAAGCCGCCGCCGCCACCCCGGACGCCAGCGCCTTCGGCTCCCTCCCGTGGCCCTGCTGGTCACGGGAGGTGGGAGCGAAGCCCAGCTGTTCTCCATCACGGCAGGGGCCGTGAAAAGCCGCCGCCGCCGCCACCCCGGACGCCAGCGCCTTCGGCTCCCTCCCGTGGCCCTGCTGGTCACGGGAGGTGGGAGCGAAGCCCAGCTGTTCTCCATCACGGCAGGGGCCGTGAAAAGCCGCCGCCGCCACCCCGGACGCCAGCGCCTTCGGCTCCCTCCCGTGGCCCTGCTTGTCACGGGAGGTGGGAGCGAAGCCCAGCTGTTCTCCATCACGGCAGGGGCCGTGACAAAGCTGCCGCCGCCACTCCAAACATCGGCCTCATGGGAGGTGGGAGCGCGGCTGAGGACTGTTTCATCAAGCCTGGAGTTGTTGGACTTACTGGACACCCGCCCTGGTGGGAGCAGGGCGGGGAGGAGAGACTGGCTAAGCCGCCTCCAGAGCTCCTGGTCTCCTCATTCTTTCCTTAGTGTGAGTAGGAGTGGGTGGAGAGTTCGAGAACAGGGAGATGGACTGGCCTAGCAGCTGTTGATGTTTCCTCCACTGATGAGCTGGGCTCCATCTGGGACATGAGCTGTGCTCTGTCACCTGGGGATTTTTGAGTATTGAATTGTTAAATGATTTACTATATTTTGTTGTTGTTTTCCATAAGGTTTTACCTATATTAACATGTCCATTGTGTGTACAAGCTGATTCTTATTACTATTGATGTTGCTCTGTATTGATATATTGTATTTTGTGGTTACTGTAATGTAATTTGTGGTTGATTTTTTTTGTATTGAACCTGCTTGTACATTTATTGTATTTACATGTTGTAAGCCGCTTTGAGTGGCACTTGTGTCAGGAAAGCGGGATAGAAATTAAACGTAATAATAATAATAATAATAATAATAATAATAATAATAATAATAATAATAATAATAATAATAATAATAATAATAATAATAATAATAATAATAATCTGAACCAAGGAGACATAAAAGTCAGAATTCTGAGAAGCATGGTTTGTCAGAAGTTGGAGGCATCAGGAGTTGTAGTTAATATGTTAGCTATACTGCAAAAGTACCCGTATTTATTCGGGTATAACGCGCACTCATGTATAACGCGCACCCCTAATTTTCCATGAAACCTCGGTATAAAATTTTTTTATGCGTGCAGGTGAGCGGCGGCGGCAGCGGGACCTGGGCGCCTGCCGCCGCCTGGGAGGAGGGCCGCGGCGTGCTCCGTGCCTACCCGGCGCCGGCTTCAGTCGCGCGGCCCGGGAGCGCGGGTGGCTGGCGTTAGCGCCTCCCCCGGAGGGTTCCCTTCTCGACCCGGCGGGTGCGTGCAGGTGAGCGGCGGCGGCAGCGGGACCTGGGCGCCTGCCGCCGCCTGGGAGGAGGGCCGCGGCGTGCTCCGTGCCTACCCGGCGCCGGCTTCAGTCGCGCGGCCCGGGAGCGCGGGTGGCTGGCGTTAGCGCCTCCCCCGGAGGGTTCCCTTCTCGACCCGGCGGGTGCGTGCAGGTGAGCGGCGGCGGCAGCGGGACCTGGGCGCCTGCCGCCGCCTGGGAGGAGGGCCGCAGCGTGCTCCGTGCCTACCCGGCGCCGGCTTCAGTCGTGCGGCCCGGGAGCGCGGGTGGCTGGCGTTAGCGCCTCCCCCGGAGGGTTCCCTTCTCGACCCGGCGGGTGCGTGCAGGTGAGCGGCGGCGGCAGCGGGACCTGGGCGCCTGCCGCCGCCTGGGAGGAGGGCCGCGGCGTGCTCCGTGCCTACCCTTGAGGCTCGTTTAAAAGAGGCGCGCACCCAGTCCTCGTGTATAACGCGCACCCAAACTTTGAGTCCTTTTTTGGGTATAAAATTTTGCGCGTTATACTCGAATAAATACGGTATCATCCTCCTTCCTTTCAAAGTAATTTATGCTCTTCTGCTGAATAAAATCTAATCCCTTGAAAGTTTATTTTCCTCTTTTTTTAGCACGCATAGTAACAAAAAAGTGCCCTCTTCCAAAATGGTCCTCTATCCCTGAAACATGTCTCCAGATTTCAAATAAAATATGCTTTGTTTAGCCAGAAGATAATTTTAAATGTGTAGATACAAATAGCAAGCTTATTATAAAACATGTACAGAGGAATCAGGTGTGTGAAAGAGTCTCTCCCTCCGCCTTTAAGTATATTGTGTGCAGCAGAAAACCAACATGTGGGGGGGGGGGGAAATGCCCTTCCACCCTCTAGAACAGGGGTTCTCAATGAGGGGACCACGCCCTTTCAGACAGCTGAGCGGGCCAGAAACGTGGTTCCTCCCACCATAAATGCTGCCGCAAAACACATCTATGGCTGTCATAAACACATTTACAACAGCCGCAGGTGTATTTACGGCACATCTTTGTGTTTTCGCTGCTTCTGGTAGCGGCAACGGGAGCAAGGGGTGTTAATACCAATTAAACAGGGAGCGAGGGCAGTGGGCCACATGAAATGGCACTGTGGGCCAGGTCCGGTCTGTGGGCCGTAGGTCGAACCCCTGCTCTAGAGAGATTTCAAAAATAATAAAATAATGAAACAACATTCATAGGCCATAAGATTTCAACCATAAACTGCTGAAAAAAAGTGTTACATTAAATTAAGAGGTCCACCACAACAAAAGAATGAAAATCAACCGGAAAATTTCAGAAGTCATGCTGAGGCCCTTGTGAAATCAAAATCCATTTTTCCAGGGCGAAAATCAAATGTTTTTCTTAGAAAACAATCAAAATAAACTTGAATGCTCTAAATAAGAAGATCCCTACTAGAAACATGCACAGTGCAAAATTAAGTAAAATGTCTGATAAACCCTTCAAAACATTCATTCACATAGTGGTCGTCACAACAATATAAATTAGCCTGATCATTTAGAAAACTAAAGGCCTGTTTCAATGTTAATGAAATCTAGTGAGGTTCCATCTTATTATCAATCATATGAGTCTCTTCTGAAAACTACAATCCTTTTTGTTAAGTATTTTTTCAGTGCATGCTTCAGTCAAAATGCCACTAATTATTCTTGTCATGTTAATATTGTTATCTAAATGTAACAACAGACTTATTCGACAGATTACCTAGAAGTATACAGATAAACAAGAGAATAAAATGCAAATCTCATAGAAGCAGCATTCAAGGAAGAAAGATGGTAACATACAGTGCAAACCAGAATCAACCATAAATTATGATTGTTAATCGGATGTCATGCTTTTAGAATAGTATAGTAAGTAATTGACGATGATTTGGGAGGAGAAGAAGGGAAGGAAAAGAGTGTCCACTATTTTCTAATTTGAAGGTTACAGGCAAAGGAGGAAAATGGTCTTTTGACTGAGTTTCACCAAGAGAGGATTTCATGTCTTACTTGTGGAAGGAGATCTGTTGTTTCTTCAGTTTGGTTGGTCCCGTAGAAACTGACACTATCAGTGACCGAGATGGGTCTTCTCTTGCGCCCTCTTTGGCTGGTTACAGAAAACATCCCTGGTGCATCTAAAGATGATCTAGGTTTAATGGCATCATCCACACAGTCCATCTGCTGAGATTCCACAGCAATGGAATCTTCTGGTATTGAGAAACTCCTAATCGATAGCTGGCCATAATCTGACAGGGGTCGTGGCCGAGATCTTTTTCCTGAGCCCCATCTTCTAGTGGTGACCTTTGGAGCATCTGTCCTTTCTTCATCCTGTGCCTTCCTCCAATGATCATCAGTAACAACCTTTTTTTAAATGTGAACAAGTCAAATAAGCCAAAAGCACTTTAAAAAGCAAACTACATCCTTCTTGTAGTATAAGTATTTAGTTTCCTTACAGAGGGGATGGAAGTAAACGTTCATTAAACATAAATAAAATTGTTGCACAAATAAAGCAAACACAATAAACAGGCTGAAGTTTATATCAAGTGTGGTGGTTTGAAATATGCTGTTGTAAAAGCAAATGAAAGTGGAAAGGTAAATCAGTTGCACTGCCTCTTATTAACCCATATTAATAAAACATGGTGTTTTTAGGTGGTATAGAAATGTAATAAATGGGCAGTATAGAAATGTAATAAATAAATAAATTGAAAAAGTGGTTCATTCAGTCAGAAGAATTTAATTGCTGAAGTGTAGATTGATAGCAGTAGTGTTGTTTCTTGTTTTTATTGGGATCGTTTTAAATATATATATATTTAAAATTTTAGACAGTATTTATTAAGTGATAAATATTTTAATACCAATTTAATACCATTATATGTTTATAAGGAAGCCACAGCCTCGAGCCTGCAACATCTGAGCAGGGCTGTTAAGAATTAGGCCTTTTTCTTGAATTAATTCACAAAGTCTTCAGAGCAGGAAGTACACCATCAATGACAATAAATTCACATATCCAAAGTCCAACACAGAGGGGGGGAAAGTTGAGATTTTTTTTTTTACTCTATGCATCACAATTTCTATCTCTTAAATATAAATATCAGTTATAATTACAGTTTGTATGATGATACAGAGAATTAAATGCTACAGATTTACAGAAGATATAGTCCTAAAACAATGTGTTCAAAGGTAAGGAGGTCTGATATTTATGTGCAGAAAAGATCCCCGTAAGAACAGTAATGACTCCTTTTGTATGCATTCACAATGAAAAGATGTCAAACACAATTGTTAAAACATTGCACCATTTTTGGCATTAAGCCAGTTCATTATGCAACTAGGAAACATATGCATAGCATGTCTTAAGGAACCATGTTTTTAGTTACAGTATTTGCCTGAAGGGGACAAGAAACACAAATAGGGAGGCAAAGCAACTCTCACAGTATTCCTTTTTGCCAACTAACATTTCATACTGACATTTGTGATTGTGAAGGTTGACAGGTGAAACATAGGCTTCTAGCCATTTTGTAATAACTACCCGTTTTTTTTTGGGGGGGAGGGGAATTGCATCAGATAATGCTAAAATAGCCTTATCTGATGCAATTCCCCCCTCAAAAAAACCTGATCGTTATCTGATTTTAGCGTTATGCGTGCAGCCCTCCGGAAGACCCACTCGCTGCTTCTGGGGGGGGGGGGAGCCAGCCAAGAGCTTGCCCGGCTCCATGCCAGCATCGGCAGCGGGTGAGCGCAGACCCACTCACCATCGCTGCTGGGGGGGAGCCTGCCACATGCTTGCCCGGCTACCCCCGGCAGCGGACACGTGCTTGCCCAGCTTCCCCTGGCAGCAGTGGCGGGTGAGCGCAGGCCCACTTGCCACCGCTGCCGGAGTTGGGGAGCTGGGCAAGCATATGGCCGGCTCCTCCTGGCAGCAGAGGCAAGCTGGTCTGCGCTCACCTGCCACCGCTGCTGGCAGGGAGCTGGCCACGTGCTTGCTGGGCTTCACCATTTCTGAGTGCAGGTTGCTGCCCCTTATACATTCCAAGACCTACTGCAAGAACCTGAAACTGCAGATAACAGCAAACCCTACAGCTCCCCCGGTGGCTTAGAAGGCCCATTTCCTTGTGCTGGAGAGGTGAGCCTCCCTAACAGATGGAACCTGAAGGGTGACCTCTCGGTTTGCTCTTGTGTGATGGGAGCAAATAAGCTTCTTGAGTAAACCAGAGAGCTTATATCAGAGGTGGCCAAACTTTTTGCGCTGTGGGCAGGTCGTGTGGTTGAGCTGGCTGGTCACGTGGTTCCTCTCACCGGAAGCATAAATAAAACATGCCTGTGCATGTGCAAAAGGCTGCCATAAATGCACCCACGGCTGTTGTAAACGCGTTTACAACAGCTGTGGGTGCATTTACGGCAGCGTTTTTCACATGCACAAGTGCGTTTTACTTCTGCTTCCGGGAGTGGCGGGGGCTGGATGATTTGGTACCATGGGTTTATATCTTCTGCAGTAGCATTAATAATGGCTTACTGCATAAATACACCTACAATTCAACAAAGTTTTGTGAGTGCTGATTTCTTTTCACTATGTGATTTTTCCACAGGCTATAAACAATAGGGTCTGACAAACAAAATTTTGGCTCAAAACATCCAATGAATCCCATGTAAACACTATTCCTAATCATAAGAGTGCCTATTTTGAATCTGCTAATCTGCCCATCTCATTCCATATAATATCAGATAATTTCTCTTGCACTAAAATGTGTTCTGTCTTTTTTCTACCAATCTGTATGACTCTACATCAAAACACTTTATTTATTTATTTCCCATCCATCTGGGATTTACTCCCACACTGGGCAGCTTACAACAAATTAAAAAGCCTTTACAATAACAATAAGATATTAAACATAAAAATAAACAAACTGATTAAAGTTATTTTAACCTTCTTTCTCAGTAAGCAAGGTACAGATATGCACATTCACACTATTTCTTATCCAAAAAAATAAAAATAGCCCAAACCACCATGAAATCTGTACATTGTTCAGGGCTTCAATTGTACTGTACTACAGTTCACTTGAGATAAACTCTAGACGTTATTTTCAGAATCCTGTAATCGCACATGTAAAGGATACATGTTTGTGACTGAAGTACACCTTATCCAGTAGAGTTATGCAGACCTATGATTAAGGATGTGAGCTTACCAAGGAAATGGCATTACTAGTACAGGGACCTGAGTTCTATATTCTCTCATTTAAAATTCCACGATCCGCACTATACTGGCTAGCCAAATACACAATCAAATTACCCAATATAAATATGCACAAAAGTCCAGGTTTTCCCCTCCACTTTCTTTCTCATAAAAATCTTTATCTTCATCCAGGCCTAAATGGACAGATCTCACATTAAATACAGTACTAGGACTATGTGAACAGATAATGCTCCAACTTTCAGTCCTAATAGAATGAGAGATAGAATACAGATCTGGAACCACTATGATTTGATTAGATTATTATGGATTTCTCATTCCCAATCATTTACCAAGAACAACAAGAAAACTATTCTATCACTAGCCAAATTATACTACAAAAGTTAAGGAAATGTGGAAAACCAGGAGTATACTATATTAAGACATTACAATTTTTATAGCAAATTCTAACTCCTACGGAAGATAGCTCATGTATACAGATACACACACACACCATACCTGTCAACTGCGGCTCCGGAAAATATGGGACCTGCGCAGAACGGTTCTGCGCAGGTCGCCTTCTACGCAACCTGCACAGAACGGTTTTGCGCAGATTGCCTTCTACGCATGCATAGAAGGCTTTTACGCTTGCTTAGAAGGCTTCTACGATCCCCTTCTGCGCAAATCGCCTTCTACACATGTGTAGAAGGGTTCTACGCAAGCGTAAAAGTCTTCTACACATGTGTAGAAGGTGATCTGTGCAGAAGGGATGCACAATACCTCTCCCCCCCCCACTGCCAATTCCGGGGTTTTGGCAGCTGTGGGTGGGAAATGGCGCAAATCGGCGCCAAAAATCGGGAAATCCTGGCCAATCCAGGAAAGTTGATAGGTATATCTCACACACACACACACACACACACACACACACACACACACAGTAAGCGCACAAGACTCATCGGCTTTCTCTTAAGCAGACTCCTAAATATTGTATATCTTACCTCAAGCTGATTAGGGACTGATGTTAACCATTGGCTTCAGGTTATTAACTTAATATGATTTTTGGTCAAACCTTTTCAGACACAACTCTTGTGAGAGGCACCATCTCCAAACGATTAAGCTTTTGCATCTGATGGCTCAGATAATGACAGTATCAGGTCAAGCCAAATTAAAAGTAGTTCAATGTAAGCCATCAAAAGATAACCAATCTTCTTTTTCTTCTTCAAGCTAGTGTGGCAGATGTTCCTCAGAATTTACTTGCATCATCAAACTTTTTAAGGTGATCTCTTCTTCAAGACATGAGTGTTATTAGTCACGATCTTTCCCAGAAAACATATTTATGGACTATGCACATTCTATAAGGATACTTCTAGTCTTGGTTTCATGATTGCCGTGTTGAAGTATATAATCCCTATGTTTTGTTTTAAGAATGGAGCTTCTCACATCATACTCAACCTACATTACATACTTCTTTGGGTTCTACTGCTCTAATCATCCCTTGTACTGCCAATTTCCATTTCAGCTTGTACTCTTTCTGATTCCCAGAAATATTTCATTCTTTATTGGTTTATATCTGCACCAAGGAATGCAATCCAAACTGGTTCAGGAAGATTGCCGGGGGGGGGGGGGGCACAATACCATCACCAATGGCTCTAACATTTTTTCCCTTTGCTTTGGCTAGTTGTATAATCTCCCAAGACTAGAACACCATTATTAAATTAATGTCTTTAATGTTTCATTTTAGCCTGATGAGAACAAAGAAAAGCTAGAAAGCTTTAGAACACAAACGGAAGCAATGGCCTTGCCTCCCACGTTTGAATTTTCCTAAGGCAGTTGAAATGAGAATAGTAGTTTATTATCTATTCCTTAAAATGCTTTTAAGACAATAGAAAAATAATATTTTAGACATGTAAATATATTTGTATTTTGCTAAAACCCTCCAAACACAACTAAAGGTTTGAATCTTAAGGGTTTCTTTGGAAATATCTATGGCACCACATACTGAAATCAATGGAACTAACTTACATATAGATGTGTTTGTTTTATTTCAGTCTCATTTATAGTACCTCTATATCAGGGGTTTGCAACCTACGGCCCATGGCACCAAATAATCCAGCCCCTGACCTCACTTCAGCTGCCCCCGCAGCGGCAGCCACTGGAATCGGCCGCGGACTCATTTACAGCTGTATTAATTAATTAATTTATTTATTTTTAGATTTGCATGGCTGCCTTTCTCGCCTAGGCATTTACAACAAATAAATGCATTTACAACAGCCATAAATGAGTCTGCGGCCATCGTAAATGCATTTACTATAGCTGTAAATGAGTCTGTGGACATCGTAAACACATTTACTACAGCTGTATATGAGTCTGCGGTCATCATAAATGCATTTACTGCAGCCATAAATGAGTCCACGACCATCATAAATGTATTTACTACAGACATAAATGAGTATGCAGCCGTTGTAAATGCATTTACAACAGCTGCGGACACGTTTTACAGCACCAGTCCAGTCTGCTCAGCTCTCTGAGGGTGCGTGGTCCGGCCCACAGCTGAAAAACATTGAGAACCCCTGCTTATATAGATTTGTATGGGTCTCAATTTTCATTTGTATTTTTATTTTTTTGCTTTCTTTTCCTGCAGATATTAGAGCAGTTCCCCTTGTTCCCAGAGACCAGGCTACTTGCCTTAAGCAAGCTATTTCCCCTTACCCTCACTTGCTTTCCTGATCTGTAACAATGGAAATAATGTACTAACTTACCTAACATGTTTGTTGTAAGCAATACAGTGAAACCTTGTTTAACAAATGGCTCGATTAACATAAAAATCGCACAACAAAAGGAAATCCATAGAAAATAGTGGCTCGCTTTACAGAATTTTTTCGGAACGGATTAATCGGTTTTCAATGCATTCCTATGGGAAACTGAGTTTCGGTTAAAGTATTTTGATTTTCAATGCAATCCTATGGGAAATTCAGTTAAAGTAATTTTCGCTGTAAGAAATGTCCTGGAGAATGCATTAATTACATTAACCGAGGTTCCACTGTACAGATAACACAGGTGAAATACTAATGCTGAAAGGCCCATATAAATCTTTGTATTGTTTATTTAATGCTTTCCTTTATCCATACAAAGCATACTCTAAATATCCAAAATACTATCAATTTTTCTGTCTGACCATTAATGTGAACACACATCAGTATACAGAGGTGCAAAAATATATACACATTTTTGCGGATTCCCCATGCCCCGCAGGGCATGGAACGGCCCGCCAGAGGCCACCGCGGTGAGAGACGCTCCCAGCCCGTGGGCTCTGCGGCCGCCAAATTAAGGGGGGTGAATAAAATATAGGGTTTGATTCACCCAATTACCGTGACCTGACCTACGACTCTGCCAAGCAAGCAGATAGCTGACTCCTGTCAAACATTAAGTGCATAGCTCATCTCCCGGCTCGGGGGAAATCCCTGGCGCAAATAAGCCATGTTTGTCCCTGCCTAATCCCCAAGACAATGAGGCTCCTAAGTCCATGTTTGCCCCAGTTAATTAACTTCCCTTTGAGGTGTTCCCCATTAACCCGGGTACGTGGGTGAGGTAATTTTCCTGCCAGGTGACAGCTTGCCACCGTTGCTCTTTTTCCCCTATAAATGATGTTGCCTTTCTCCAATAAAGGACTGATCTGATCCTGTTTCCTTGCCTCGTGTCGTTACTTGATCAGTCCTCCTCCGGGCGCCCCGGCCCTCAGTGGCCCTGATTCCTTCATCTGGTGACCCCGACGTGATTTACTCGTGAGTAAAGGGACCCTGGAGAGGTCTACTCGCGAGTAACGATCCACGCGGTCCGGTTCTGCGCTCGAACCGCGACCAAAACCAGCCCGGAGGACAGCGCGGCACTCTGGTCGGCAGCCAGCCAGACAGAGAGACGGCCAGCGGCGAGGCATTCCAAAGAGGCATTCCTACGGCTTGCTCCCAGCTTTCGGGGAGGCTTGCGCAAAGGGAAAAACGCGTTCCGCTCAGGGCAGGCTGTGAGCCCCTGACAGCGCAGAGGCCGCCGAGGGCCCGTGGCAGAAGGTCCACGCTCCGAGGTCTACCCCAGACACCCGACGCCCGAACCTGTTGCCTGCAAAGACGCGTCGATCTTCGTCCCGAGGAGGAAACTTCAGAGGACCATCGCAGGTAATATGGGGACTTGTTCTCATAGACCAAGTCCGTCCGCTAGCCAAAGAACTCGGGAGCAAGAGTTCAAAATCCTGGCCAGGGTATTTCAGTTACGATTTCACAGCAGGGAACTAGCGAGACTTCTGGCGTACCTCAGGGAACACTGCCTACTTTACCCAGAAGTAGGTACCTTAACCCTGCAGCTCTGGGATCAGATAGGAGACTGCATTCAGCAGCCCCCCAAAGCTCCAGGAGGGATAGTTCGTACTTGGAGGAAGTGTAGGAAGCTCTTAGAACAGATCGAGCCAGTCCGGATAGAGGCCAATGAACCCCCGTTAGAGAAGTCATCAGGCAGGCCAGTCGAGCCGACTGCGCCCACGGCGCTCTATCCGTCAATTAGCTATCGGCAGAGTAGCGTAGGGAGCCTTCCCGCGGTGACAGCTGCAGACGTCACCGAAGGAATGCAAGAAATGAGAAGCGCTGGCGCTTCTCTGACAGCTCCAGGTTCCCTAGTCGTGAAGAGTGCCCTTCAGCGCACCGCCGAGATAGAACTTAAAAAGGGGGAATTGTCAGTGGAAGAACTAGCTGAGCTTAGACAGATATGCCCAATCCGAATGGAGATGGACGCGCTCACAGGCGCTCAACAAATCGTCCATTCCCCAGTCCCGTACAAGCTTCTCATGGCTTTGCGGAAAGCAATCTCAGAGACAGGGCTCCAAAGCCGTTTTACCAGGGGCACGCTTCAGCAGGCGTGCGAAACCACCATGTGGATTCCCCATGACTGGAAAGCCGTCATGAGGATGATGCTAACCCCTAGCCAATACATGATCTGGGACAGCGAGTATCGGCTCGAGGCTCAGGCAAGAGCCGCGAGGATGGGAGGCGCGGTAATTGCTGAACAGCTATATGGTTCAGGTGCCTTTGAGTCCATCCAGGCCCAGATCGCCTTACCACTAGCCACCCTAGAGATGTCAGCCGAAGCCGCCTATAGGGCATACTTCAAGGTCCCAGCGACTGGCAAAACAGCCAAAAATTACACTGCGATCAAGCAGGGAGCCCAGGAGCCCTACATGGACTTCATCAATCGCTTGGAAGAAGCAATCACCAGGCAGATTGATAATGAGCAAGCCCAGCAAGAGCTCATGATTAAGCTAGCCAAGGACAACGCCAACTTGGACTGCCGTAAGGTTTTGCAGTCGCTAGGCAATCGTCCTGACTTGACCTTAACGGACATGATCCGAGCATGTGCTGACGTTGGCACAGATTCCTATAAAATGGGTCTGCTAGCGGCAGCCGTGCAAGGGGGTAGAAGATCTCATCCTAATGGAAAGACCAAAGGGGTATGTCACACTTGTGGCAAGGTCGGCCACTTCGCTAGGGAGTGCCGATCCAAGGGAGGCGGGCAAAAGTCCGGCCATTCCAAGGTTCCGAATACCCTCTGTCCGAAGTGCAAGAAAGGCTATCATTGGGCCAGGTTTTGTCCGAGTTCGGGAAACCGGAATCCGGGCACGTCTCTGGCCCCAGTCCAAACAGAGGCTTCCTTCACCCAGATCCAGAACTCCCCAGAACTAGACTAGATTCTAGGCACCTTCCAGGCACTGCGAGGGCGCAGGCCAGCCCCAAGGGTAGTACAGGGCTAGAATTGACTTGCCAGGCGGACGTTACATGCGACCTGCCAGGTACAGTCTATCTGGTCGATTCTCAGTACATGGGACCCCTGCCCAGAGGCTTTCTAGGTTTAGTTTTGCCCCGTAGTGTAGCTGGTGCACGTGGAATTTTCATAATTCCAGGAGTCATTGACTCGAATTTTTCAGGCGTTCTCCAGGTCCAGCTTTGGACACACCTGCCCCAAACAATCCATAAGGGAGACACCTTAGCGCAACTGATCATGGTTCCTTGTCACTCGTCAGCAGGCAGCCAGGGAAGGCTCAGTGACAGCGCAAGTGAGGCAGTGCAAGGATACCAGGTCTTAGCGACAGTGGAGACCAACATTGAGTGGAAACAGCGCCCTGTTATCGAGGTATTTTTGAACAAGAGAGTGTTCTCAGGGTTACGCAATACCGGAGCGGATGTGAGCGTGGTAAGCAGGAGTCAGTGGCCTAGGGAGTGGGCCATTGAGCCGGTCTCCGATGTGTGGGGGGTAGGTGGAGTTCAGGAAGCGTTTAGGAGCCGAGAGTGGGTAGAAGTCACAATCCCAAAGGCTGAGGGCACAGCGGTAATTCGCCCGCACATTCTTGACGTGCACGTCAACCTTTGGGCCAGGTTTTGTCCGAGTTCGGGAAACCGGAATCCGGGCACGTCTCTGGCCCCAGTCCAAACAGAGGCTTCCTTCACCCAGATCCAGAACTCCCCAGAACTAGACTAGATTCTAGGCACCTTCCAGGCACTGCGAGGGCGCAGGCCAGCCCCAAGGGTAGTACAGGGCTAGAATTGACTTGCCAGGCGGACGTTACATGCGACCTGCCAGGTACAGTCTATCTGGTCGATTCTCAGTACATGGGACCCCTGCCCAGAGGCTTTCTAGGTTTAGTTTTGCCCCGTAGTGTAGCTGGTGCACGTGGAATTTTCATAATTCCAGGAGTCATTGACTCGAATTTTTCAGGCGTTCTCCAGGTCCAGCTTTGGACACACCTGCCCCAAACAATCCATAAGGGAGACACCTTAGCGCAACTGATCATGGTTCCTTGTCACTCGTCAGCAGGCAGCCAGGGAAGGCTCAGTGACAGCGCAAGTGAGGCAGTGCAAGGATACCAGGTCTTAGCGACAGTGGAGACCAACATTGAGTGGAAACAGCGCCCTGTTATCGAGGTATTTTTGAACAAGAGAGTGTTCTCAGGGTTACGCAATACCGGAGCGGATGTGAGCGTGGTAAGCAGGAGTCAGTGGCCTAGGGAGTGGGCCATTGAGCCGGTCTCCGATGTGTGGGGGGTAGGTGGAGTTCAGGAAGCGTTTAGGAGCCGAGAGTGGGTAGAAGTCACAATCCCAAAGGCTGAGGGCACAGCGGTAATTCGCCCGCACATTCTTGACGTGCACGTCAACCTTTGGGGGCGAGACATTCTGCAGCAATACGGTGCTACGCTTACCTTTGGGTAATGGCGTTGCCACTTAAATGGCTCACCGACACTCCGGTCTGGGTAGAACAATGGCCGGTAGTGGGAGAGAAATTAGTTGCTCTCAAGCAGCTAGTGAAAGAACAGCTAGACGCAGGACATATAGAGCAGTCCACGAGTCCCTGGAACTCGCCAATTTTTGTTATTAAGAAGAAGTCGGGGAAGTGGCGACTCCTCCACGATCTCAGAGAGATCAATAAATGCATTCAGCCGATGGGTCCGCTTCAATGCGGCATCCCTAATCCTAATATGATTCCCGAGGGGTGGGAGATTCTAGTCGTAGATCTCAAGGATTGCTTTTATACAATCCCCTTAGACCCCAGGGACCAGGAGAGGTTCGCCTTTACGGTGCCGGTCGTGAACCACAGTGAGCCCACGCTCCGTTACGCGTGGAAATATTTGCCACAGGGCATGCTCAATTCGCCCACCCTGTGCCAAATTTATGTTCACGACGCACTGGCAAAGTTCCGAAACCTCTACCCACAAGCTATTGTGTGTCACTTCATGGATGACATTTTAGTAGCGTTGCCGCAGCTTGGCAGCAAAATGTTTTCTGACCTCCAGGCCAGCCTGGGGGACAAAGGTTTACTCATTGCCCCTGAGAAGGTGCAGAGAACCGAGCCCTTCTCATACTTGGGCCATCGGCTTCTCCGCTCCTTCGCAGCGCCAGTTTTGCCTCAGATAAACCTACAGGACTCAGTCACCCTGGTAGAATTACAGCAGATTTTAGGAAACATTAATTGGGCCAGACCGTATTTCCGATTGGATACGGATCTTCTAAAACCACTCTTCTCGCTGATAACTTTAGGTAAGCAGCCGGCAGACCGGATAAAAATCTCTCGAGACGCGCGTTTGGCGCTCGAGAAAGTGAACCAGGCTCTCAGCCAGAGGTGGGTGGATAGAATCGCCCAGGGGCCGTATGCCCCGATCCTGAATCTGTACATCGTACGGTCAGGATCCATGTTCACTGGGGCACTAGGAGTGGACTCAGAGAAAGGAGCGAAAATTGTGGAATGGGTCTACTTGCCTAATACATCTTCACGGAACATCGTTCCGCCCCAAGAGCTGGTTTCCGCGGTGATCTACCGCGGCAGGCTGAGAGCTAGGGACATTTCAGGAAACGATTTGGCCAAAATTGTGGTCCCGTTCACCAAGGAACAAATTCATCAGTTAATGCAGCTAGGCGACTCGCTTCCGATAGCCTTGGAAGGTTTCACTGGGAGTTTAGCATATCATTTGCCCAAGGACCCCAGACTTGTTTCACTGCAAACAGGAACAGTCAGCTTGTTCGAATTGCTCTCGCTGGTCCCGCTTCAGGGGGCCAGAACAGTTTTCTCTGATGGAGGTCGCACCTATGGTGTTTTGACCTGGCAGGAGGGCGAAGCTTGGCACACGCTGTTAACCCTTCCACAGAAGTCCGCTCAGCGGGCAGAGTTGGCAGCCGTGAACCTTGCCTTGCGCACCTTCGCCAAAGAACGGTTAAATATCATTACTGACAGTCTGTATGTAAGGAATTTGCTTCACAGTCTACCGGGAGCTTACATCACTCCCGCGATAGACAGAAATTTGCTTAGTTTGTTTCTCACTGCTCAATTTCATTTGCGAAACCGCACGGTGCCGCTCTATATTGCCCACATTCGAAGTCACCAAGACCTACCGGGTCCGATTTCCGCGGGCAATAGCAGAGCGGCCGCGGCCGCAAAGGAAATTCAGCAACGTTCAGTTTTGGGAGTTTTTACTACTCCAATCCAGAGTCATGCCTTTTTTCACCAGAACGCCAAGGCACTCGCCAGACAGTTCAATCTGCCACTCTCTCAGGCCCAAGGTATAGTTCGCTCTTGCCAGCATTGTGCAGGGGCGCCGGGGGGCCCCTCATGGGGGGTCAACCCACGAGGGACAGAGGCTAACCAGGTGTGGCAGATGGATGTCACGCATGTGCCGCAGTTTGGCAGGTGGCAATACATGCATGTCTGCATAGATACTTTTTCACAGTTCGTTTGGGCTACGGCGCAGAAGGGGGAAACTGCGACCCATGTGGAGCAGCACCTCCTTTCCTGCATTGCTGCCATGGGCAAACCACGGCACGTGAAAACGGACAACGCGCCATCTTACTGCTCTAGGCAGTTAGCCGCCTTCATGGCAACATGGGACATCAAGCATACTTTTGGAATTCCCTACAATCCGCAAGGGCAAGCGATTGTAGAGCGGGTCAATCGGACGCTAAAGTCCTATATTGACAAACAAACAGAAAGGGGGGAGCCACCAGCCCTCCCCAAGTCACAGGGAGAAGCACAGATGTGTCTCAACAAGGTATTGTTCACTTACAATCACCTTAATGTTTTTTCGGATTGCACGCCGCAGGAGAGGCACTTCCGCCGTTCGGAAGCTCTCCCGCGACCTATGGTCCGGTACCGAGTGCCACCAGACCCTTCTTGGAGGGGCCCGGTGCCGCTCATAACCTGGGGAAGAGGGTATGCTGCAGTTATGTCTCCTACAGGTGTCGTTTGGATTCCAGCCCGGTGTGCCAAGCCCCACTTGGAACCGCATGGCGTGGAACCAGGCCGGCCCGAGTCCGATCCCGGAGATGGAGGACCTCACCCTGACCGAGAGGACCCGCCGGAGGAAACGGCCGCCGATGCCCAAGATCACCTGGGGGATGGTCAAGATTCTTTGCAGTGACGCCCAGGACGCCGTTCAGCGCGAGGAGAAAGAGCCGACACCGGAGAACCTCACAGCTGCAGTTTTTGCCCAGATTCACGCCAACACAGCGGCGATCACCATCATCCTGGCCCTTTCCCTGCTTTTGGGGGGAGGCGTTCAGGCTACTCCAATCCAGGCCGACGGCTTGCCGCCTGGCGAAGATATTTCCGCACGAATGCGGTACAACTTGTGGGAAAGGTTGGCGGGTCTCGTCAACCAGTCCGATTTTTGCCTACAGCAGGACATTGGTTCTGCATCTATCCTCAGCACCTGTCTCATCCCCGTGTGCCACACTCTGGACGCGCGCACCAAGGATGGCGACTGGTTGTTGAAGGCGTTCTTTGGCCCACACACTCCTACCACCTTCTCAGCATACGCACGCTGGGGGGGATTGCGACTTGCGTCAACCTTGCCGGCTGACGCAGCCACTCTTCATACCCCTCGAGTGGCGGTCAGCCCGGACGCTGCTTGTACCCGGATGACCGGCTGCACCTCAGGCGGTCAGACTCGGCGCCGCTGCCTTGACCCCGGCAGCGGCAACTGGACTTGTAATAAACCAGAGACACTCATTTCGCTGTACGCTCATGTCACCCTACCTTCAGGGTGGTTTTTCACCTGCAACCAGTTCACATGGAACTATATCCCTGCAAATCTGTCGGACTCAATGTGTTGTATCAGCCGTTTGACACTGTTACTTCCTACTAAGGACATGATTGCCCCAAGCATAAATGACACGAATGTACCAAATGTTGATATTTCCTCACTCATACGGCACACACGCACAACCCAGTTAGACAGCTCTTGTGACAGCAGCTTTAGGGTAATGAGTCCCGATGAGTACGTATCACTAGCAGTCAGCCTTGTCGGCGTGCCAGGCTTGGCCGTCGGCAACGCACGGAGGATTGGCCGCTTGGCTTGCGGTTTGGCAAAAGCCATTAACCATACCTCCACAGCGATAGCGCTCCTCAATCAGGAGCAGGCAGAACTTCGCCATGCTGTTCTTGACAATCGAGCGGCTATCGACTACCTCCTCTTGCTGCACCACCTGGGTTGCGAATCTTTTCATGGAATGTGTTGTTTCAATCTTACTGATAACTCCCGTAAGATCCAAAGCCAGATCACGAACCTCCACACCATAGTCCAGGGCATTACTGAGGGTTCCGCATGGGGAGCTTGGTGGAGTTCCCTGTGGAATTGGATGTGGTCATGGATCCCCTGGGGGTGGCTGCAAACGGTGCTTAAGGTAGTGGTGGGGATAGCCATACTAGGCATTACGCTTTGCTGTTTTGCTCAGTGTATTCCCTCGCTGATCTCCAAGTGCCGCCCCAGGGAGAAATTCCGTGACGTCATACCCACTCAACAGCTGATGCCGCTCTTGCGCAAGGTCGCCAGTCAGGTCCTTAAATAGAAAATAAAGGGGAGATGCGGATTCCCCATGCCCCGCAGGGCATGGAACGGCCCGCCAGAGGCCACCGCGGTGAGAGACGCTCCCAGCCCGTGGGCTCTGCGGCCGCCAAATTAAGGGGGGTGAATAAAATATAGGGTTTGATTCACCCAATTACCGTGACCTGACCTACGACTCTGCCAAGCAAGCAGATAGCTGACTCCTGTCAAACATTAAGTGCATAGCTCATCTCCCGGCTCGGGGGAAATCCCTGGCGCAAATAAGCCATGTTTGTCCCTGCCTAATCCCCAAGACAATGAGGCTCCTAAGTCCATGTTTGCCCCAGTTAATTAACTTCCCTTTGAGGTGTTCCCCATTAACCCGGGTACGTGGGTGAGGTAATTTTCCTGCCAGGTGACAGCTTGCCACCGTTGCTCTTTTTCCCCTATAAATGATGTTGCCTTTCTCCAATAAAGGACTGATCTGATCCTGTTTCCTTGCCTCGTGTCGTTACTTGATCAGTCCTCCTCCGGGCGCCCCGGCCCTCAGTGGCCCTGATTCCTTCACATTTTAAGAGATGTTATCTATGTCTAACTTTTCAAAGTTGAATTGAATTATGGTAGCAATGTGTAGTATGATGTCTGTTCAATAGAATTAATATTAGTGTCACCATGCGACAGACAGGACAATCAAAGAAAATGGCAGGAACAATTTGCCAGGACAATGGATAGGACCAACAAGTGCAGTTGAGTTTTCCCACTTTCTCCTGACTTAACAACTCTTGATTTCTACCTATGGGTAGAAATGAAAATGAAAATATATATATATATATAAACAAGAGTCAAGTATGCTGATGAATTGTTTTGAAATTTGTTGTTCTGTCACAATCATCTTGAAATCATCCTCCTTGAGCATGGTTTAGTAGTGATTTTTTAAAAAAAATGGAAATTGGCTCCTGAGACAGCAGTTCATCTCATTTAAGAGTGTGCAAAATGTTGGCTTTGTTTTCAACTTCCCACCTCCCAGCAACAATTATAAGAAGTTCATCTACTGCTGACATTACTGCTATTAGAACAAAGTGACTATTCATATACAAAAGCAGGAATGGAAAACTTTATTTTCCTTTGAAGTGTATCTCCCAGAATCCTATCGCCTGCATACCAATGGACATATAATACCATATATACTCGAGTATAAGACGACCCAATGAGGTACCTAATTTGACCTGAAAACCAAGGAAAATAGATTGACCAGAGTATAAGCCGAGGATGGGAAATGCAGGAGCTGCTAGTGAGTTTCAATAATCAAAATACATGAAAATATGGTAAAATTAATTAAACTGTTGGTGCGCCTCAATCCGGCATGGTCCTGGGACCATCGTGATCATTGAACTAAGTATAAACCGTGTCCCCTTTTGGGAGTTCATTTTTGGGCCTAAAAAACTCAGCTTATACTTGAGTATATATGGTAATTGAAAATAACATTGCATCTTTATACAAACTGCATTTCAACTGTGCTCAGTAAACTTTATTTCCATGTAAGTGTTTAGAGCAGGGGTTCCCAACCTTTTCAGGCCGCAGGCCGGTCACGTGGTTGAGCGGGTCGGTCACATGGTTCCTCCCACCCGGAAGCAGAAGTAAAACACGCCTGTGCATGCACAAAATACTGCTGTAAATGACCCATGGCTGTAGTAGACACGTTTATGACAGTCGCGGGTCATTTATGGCAACATTTTGCACATGTGAGTGTGCATCTTACTTCCGCTTCCAGGAGCAGCAAGGCCGGGGTGAGTGATTTGGTGCCATGGGCCAGATCCAGCCCACTGGCCGTAGTTTGGGCACTCCTGGTTTAGAGGAATGCAATCTTAGTCTGCAATCTTTCACATTAGAGTAGGAGACTAATTGCCCTCCAGATGTTCTTGGCTCCAGCTCCCATAATCATTCGCCATTCCCCACAATGTGGGATGGGAGCTGGAATCCAAGAACTCTTGGAAGGCAATCAGTTCCTACCTCTGTTATTCAAAAATACCTTGGAGTAAGCCCGACTGAATTCTCTGGAACTTATCTCAGGGTAATCATCAATATGATTGTGCTGCACATCCATGTGATCGATGTCATTATCTCCACCTCTGTTGTAAAACTTATACAAAACCATCCTAACCAAATAATACAGCATGTACACAATAGGTATGCTTATCCCATGGATTCGTATAAAATATAACTGGCACTAGACAACTAGAGCTCGGTTCCAGACCAGAAAAAAATGTTAACATCTATGAATATTGCTTAAACATTGAAGAGGAGGTTTTCTTCCTTTCATTTCTTTGCTCCAAGATAACTGCAGCATTATGCTTTTTAGGCAGCTTGGCAGACATATTGTCATTACAGTATTACACGTTACTGTCATTGTCAACATCATAAATACAAAATCATCAATAATTTATAGAGTGCTATTAAAAGCAGTAGTAGCAAAAAAGATCACTGCTCAAAAACCTTGCACTGTAATTCTTTTGTAATTTGAATTTCCCAAATGCTACTATTTCTTTAAAAACTGAGTCTACAATTCATAAAAGGCAAGAAGGTATGTTCTTATTTTCTCATTCCAATGTACAAGTTTTGCCCATCTTAACCTATAAAACCAGGTGTTCACCGTTGGAATTGGCTATACGTTGCTGTGCGTTGCCCTACTGACCCGCACCCTCCCTTCGAGAGCACGGCCGAATTGCCTACGCAGGTCAACAAAGGATTTAAAAATCCGGCACGGGGGCCTCAGCCCCACTAACGGCAAGAAACGTAAAGAACATCACTTCCCGAAAGTCCTTGCGCCGCGCCGCGCCAGAGCCAATCAGGCTGAGAGGCTCTCGCATGGAGCAGCGTTCGAACACGCGCCGCAGCCAATCAAAAGAAAAGGAATTTTAAAAAACGCAGCACAAACACAAAGCACCAACACATTACTACAAGCCCCAGCGTCCTGCGCGCAATGTGCGAGCAGAACGATGAGGCAGCCGGCGCGCAAAAACAAAACTAAAAAAAGCCGCCTCCGCAACCATTCAACCCCACGGGCGAGCCAGCATGGCCCGTGGGGGAAAAAAATAAAAAAGAAACCGCCGCCGCTACTCTTCCGTTCGAAGGGCCGGCGCACGAAAAATAAAAGTTAAAAATAATCCCACCGCCGCAGCCATTCTTCCCCATGAACGAGCCAGCATGGCCCGTGGGGGAACCCCCCCCCAACGCCACCATGGCCCTTCCGATCGAAGGGCCAGCCGGCGGCCCAAAAAGACGAGAAACAAACAAAAAAAAACCACCCCCGGCCGCCGCTGCCCTTCTCTTCGAAGGGCCAGCCAGAGCACCAAAAATTAAAGCAAACAACCCACCCCCCACCCCCCGCAACTGCCCTTCTTTCCCACCGGGCAAGCCAGTATGGCCCGCGGGGAAAATAATAAACACCCCACTGCCTCTCCCTTCCTTCCCATGGGCCAGCAAGTATGGCCCGTGGGAAAGAAATAACCACCACCCAGCAAATGCCCTTCCTTCCAATGGGCCATGAAGCATGGCCCGTGGGAAATAAAGCCTCCCCGCAAATGCCTATCCTTCCCACGGGCCATCCAGCATGGCCTGCGAGAAAAAAAGCCACCCCCCCCACACACACACACACTAGAAAAAACACACAAAATCACAAACAAACAGCCAAATATGAACAAGATAAACACACACATACACCCCCCAAAAAGAATCCACCCCAACCCCCCAAAAAAAACCCCCACATTACTTACAAAAAGACGTCTTCCTTATATGAGAACCGGAACACAAATGAGAAAGAGGAAACTTACCGGAAGCAACACCAAGAGGACAAAAGGTACCAAATGCAATGAGAAGCTCAAAAGCTCACCACCACCACCCAGTGGCCAAAACAGAAACAACATTCTAAAATATTTAAAAAATAATAATAATTCTAAATTTAATCACATAAATTATACAAACATTCAAAAAAAACCACACTAATCTCAAAAATTACCAAAATAAAACCACTTTTCACTATGAAAAACCAAAACAAAAAAAAATTAAAAGAACATTTTAAAAAACAAAATTAAATTTAAAACTAAATAATATTACATTAAATTAAATTAAATTAAATTTACATTTTTTTTACATAAACATAAAAAACAAGTTCAAAAACAAAATTACTCGAAGCCACAAAATCCAAAAAACTTACACCACCATTTAAAACAGCGCATCACCATTGCTTCGAAAAATAAACGAAAGCCTTTAGTATCCAACACAATTTTAAAAAGCCTGGCAACGCCGGGCAAACTATGCTAGTCACTTATAAAACGTGTGTGTAGCTCAGTAATAACTTCTTTGTGTCCTCTAATAATATCTTAACTTAGTTGACAAGAGGTTCCAGACCAAATAAAACAATTGTCTGCAGAAGGAGCCTATTTTTTCCTTCAAGTTTATTATTTATTTATTTTATTTATTTTAAATATTTCTATCCCGCTTCCCTCACTCGAAAGTGACCCGAAGCGGCTAAACAACATAATTAAAAACAGGAATAAAACAGATTAGCAAACCCCCATTAAAAAAAACATCTTAAAACCAACTAAAAATCCCAACTAAAAAGTTTGATGTTACAGCCATCCAAGCAGCAACAAATAGGCTTGAGAACCATGCAGTACTGATTCTTTAATAAGTCATTTAAAACAACCAGCATACAGTAATAAGTTTAGTATATTAGGTAAATTTAAAGGTCTCCAGTGTTCGAAAGCCAGTCGTATCCGACTCTAGGGTTCCGTGCTCATCTCCATTTACAGCCAAAGATGTTTCCATGGTCATGTGGCAGGCATGATGAGCACATGGAATGCTGTTACCTTTCCTGTCAAAGTAGTACCTATTTATCTACTTGCAATTTCTTGCTTTTGAATTGCTAGGTTGGCAGGAGCTCACTTCGACATGCAGCACTCGGGTCTTGAATTGCTGACTTGCTGACCTTCTGGTCATCAAGTTCGACATCTAAACCACTAAACCACTGCAGCCCCTTTTAGTAAATTACAATGCTCTATTTACATATACAGTACTCTAAATGTTGTCAGCAGGGACAAAACAATAAAACATTTTCTTTCTCTAAAGTGAACTCCAATTATTGTCTCATAAGACATTGGCTGAAATTCTGTGGTGGTGCTCTGTATGCATAACACAAAGATGAGGCAGCAATAAAGAAAAGCATGTTGAGAGAACTACTATCCCCACAGCACTTTCACGTGCATGCCAAAGTGGAAACACACAATTTTAACGATACATTACAGTTTGCCTGCGCATAATGTCCGGCAAACTCCCCTTGGTCTAACTTTGTTACAACTGAACATACAGGAATACTCCCTATTATTCACAGAACTGTACACATGTGGTGGGACTTTAAAAGCTTTAAATAATGAGAAAATTAATAAAATTAACAATACTATTGAAGCAGCATACAGTACAGTATGTAGTGTTTCAAGCTATAGAATGTTGTATTTGATTCCAATAAAAAGTCAGAATTCCTACTAAACATGAAAATGACATTGATACATCTAGAAAATCACAAATTAGTTAAAATTAGAGTATAGATTTACAAAATTCTAACCCAAGGTGATCTGTGACACTTGTATGGCTCTTCCAGACTTAGCAGATCTGTCAATACATCAGACCACTAGATGGCAGCTAAAGAGCACAACTGAAATAATGCGAGTAAATTACTGCTAGCCAATCAACTTGTTATTCAATAATATACAATTATACTGTAGCCAATTGAATAAATCCAAGGTTCTTTAGTTTCCTATCTGCTTCACTGCTTAAATTCACGTTTTTTTCAATATAGGAACTGCATTATGATTACACTACCTCAAAGCCAGCACCTTAAACATTCTGTATTTTCATATAGATACTAGCTGCACTTTGCTGGGAACACAAAAGTACTTACCGTATTTTCCGGCGTATAAGACGACTGGGCGTATAAGACAACCCCCAACTTTTCCAGTTAAAATATAGAGTTTGGAATATACTTGCCGTATAAGACTACCTCTCTTCCAATGCAAACCAAATAAAAATTAACCCACACTCAACCCGAAGACGCGCAGCCCTCCGAGTCGAATGGGCAGGTTCTGGTGGAGAGCCAATCCACGCTCCCGTTCTCCTCCTCGAGGTACAGGAAGATGTGTGCAGCTTGCTTCCCCTTGCTTCATACTCCCCGCACAGAGCAGGGACTCGGCCGCGGCACCCCCCACCATATGTGCCGGACATATGAAACAAGGGGAAACAAGCTGCAGTTAAGTCCTATAAAACGACCCCCGACGTTGGCACAGATTTTTCGGGGTTAAAAAGTAGTCTTATACGCCAGAAAATACAGTAGTTTATCTTAAAGTGTTCCTCGTTCTCTTCAAAGAAAATAATTCAATGCAGATCTGTGAAACTAAATTAGTCAACTATGGCATCAATAAAACTGACACTACGGTCCAGAAGGTCATATACAAAGATCTCCGGATCATGGCAAAAAACCTGAATACATGATGATGACCTAAATAAATGAACCAGACTGCATTACAGTATTTTCTGTTTGGAAGATAGGATGTGGCCCACTGCTGCCGCCGCACCTGGAAGTGGAAGCAGATGCATTTACGTTAGCCGTAAAACACACACACGGCTGTCGTAAATGCGGAAGTGCGTGCATTTACGTGGTCAGGCCTGCTCAGCTGTCTGGGGGGCATGGTAAGCCCCGCGGCATAAAAAGATTGACCACCCCTGCCCTAAAGCAATGTTTGCCAAACTTTGGGTTTTTTACTTCAATTCCCAGAAACCTAAGTCAGTACACTGGCTGATCACTGATTTGGGAATTGATTTAGGCTTCTGGGAACTGAAGTCCCAAACCCAAAGTTTGGGGAACTCTGCCCTAACGTATGTTAAGCTTTAAGTTACTGCATGAATGTTCATTCTATCATAAATGCTATACTTCAGGGATAGTAAATATTCAAACTGTACAAACTAGTGCAATTTGGATTTTTTATATTTAGCATCTAAAATTATTTTGTACTCCCAACATTTATTCATCCTTCCACGTGGCAGAGCACTGCGTATGTGTCAAAATATTATTTAGGTGTAATGATATGATCATACAATGCAGATTCTTCTCTGCTGCTGTGATATAAGCTATGTATTATAGATTTAACAAGTTGTTCAACAGAACATTGATGCCTATTCAGCCACTGGTAAGCATTTAAAAAATGCACCAGGCTTCTATGGCATTACAAAACATTCCATGAAATTGGCACATTAATAGTTGAAAAAACATGTGGTCAGTGTAGTTCACAAACTAATAAAATAAAACCTAAAAAGTAATTTGCGAACAGAAACTACATGAGAAACTCTTATTGGGTGTTTTAGGTAGTGTTTTCAGAATGTGAAAATGTTTTTCACCCTTTGTAATGCTTCACATAGTTCCAAACACTCACACCAAGTAAAATAAAGATGTTACAAGCAGGTCCACTGTAGAACTTCAGAAAAGTAGCATCTATATTACAGTTGCTATATTATCATAGCAAACACTCTCTTCCAGCAACACAAGAGGCGACTTTACACATGGACATCACCAGATGGCCAACACCGAAACCAGATTGACTACATACTCTGCAGCCAAAGATGGAGAACCTCCATACAGTCAGCAAAAACAAGACCTGGAGCAGACTGTGGCTCAGATCACAACCTACTGATCGCAAAATTCAGGCTTAGACTAAAGAAATTAGGGAAAACACGGAGACCAGAAAGATATCACCTAGACAGCATCCCTAAAGAATACACGGTGGAGGTAATAAACAGATTTAATGGCTTAGACTCGGTAGACAGAGTACCAGAAGAATTATGGACGGAGATGAGGGACATCATGCAGGAAGCAGCAAAGAAAACCATACCAAAAGAACAGAAGAGTAAGAAAGCAAAGTGGTTGTATGATGAGGCTCTTAAAATAGCAGAGGAAAGAAGGAACGCAAAAGTCAAAGGAGAAAGGAAAAACTACAATCATTTGAACACAGAATTTCAAAGAAAAGCAAGGAGAGATAAGGAAAACTACCTAAAAGAACAGTGCAGAGAAATGGAGGAAAACAACAAAAGAGGCAGAACCAGAGATCTTTTCAAAAAAATCGGGGAAATCAAGGGAACATTTAAAGCAAAAATGACCATGATAAGGGACAAAGACGGAAAGGAGCTAGCTGATGCAGAAGAAATTAAGAAAAGATGGAAAGAGTACACAGAGGAACTTTACAAAAAGGACCTCAACACTCCTGATAATCACAATGATGAAGAAATTGAACTTGAGCCAGACATCCTGGAGAGTGAAGTCATAAAGGCCCTAAAGAGCACTGCAAACAACAAAGCTAGTGGAGATGATGGTATCCCAGTTGAATTTTTCAAAGCGCTAAAAGATGATGGCGTCAAATTACTGCATTCAATATGTCAGCAGATTTGGAAAACAAAACAGTGGCCACAGGATTGGAAAAGATCAGTATACATCCCAATCCCAAAAAAGGGCAATGCCAAAGAATGTTCAAATTATCGAAAAATCGCGCTCATCCCACATGCCAGCAAGGTGATGCTCAAGATAATACAGGATAGACTTCAGCAGCATGTGGAGAGAGAATTACCAGAGGTGCAGGCTGGTTTCAGAAGAGGCAGGGGGACTAGAGACCACATCGCCAACATACACTGGATCATGGAGAAAACAAAGGAATACCAGAAACAAGTTTACTTTTGTTTTATTGACTACACTAAGGCATTTGACTGTGTGGACCACAACAAGATGTGGCAAGTAATTAAAGAGATGGGAATATCAGAGCACCTCATATACCTCCTGAGAAATCTGTACATGAACCAAGAAGCAACAGTTAGGACAGAACATGGAATAACAGAGTGGTTTGGAATAGGAAAAGGAATAAGACAAGGCTGCATTTTGTCACCATGCTTATTCAATTATACACAGAGCACATAATGCGCAGTGCAGGGATGGAGGAATCACAATATGGGATTAAAATTGCTGGGAGAAACATCAATAATCTGAGATATGCAGACGATACCACCCTAATGGCAGAAAGTGAGGAAGATCTAAAGAACCTCTTGATTGGGCTGAAGGAGGAGAGTGCAAAAGCTGGCTTGAGACTCAATATCAAGAAAACCAAGATAATGGCAACAGGCCCCATCAGTTCCTGGAAAATAGACGGGGAAGAGGTAGAAGCAGTGACAGATTTTACTTTCTTAGGATCAAAGATCACTGCAGATGGGGATTGTAGCCATGAAATAAAAAGGCGACTGATTCTTGGGAGACAAGCGATGAGAAACCTGGGGAACATAGCGAAAAGCAGAGACATCACATTGCAAACAAAAATTAGAATAGTCAAGGCAATGGTTTTCCCAGTAGTAATGTATGGATGTGAGAGCTGGACAATTAGGAAGGCTGAACGCAGAAGAATAGATGCCTTTGAAATGTGGTGTTGGAGGAGGGTTTTGAGAGTCCCCTGGACAGCGAGGAGAACAAATAGGTCAATCTTAGAAGAAATTAACCCTGACTGCTCATTGGAAGGTCAAATAGTAAAGATGAAGCTAAAATACTTTCGACATCAAATGAGAAGGGAGGATTCACTTGAGAAGGCATTGATGTTGGGAAAGGTGGAGGGCAAAAGAAGAAGGGGGAGGCCAAGGATGAGATGGCTAGATGGTATTGTAGACACAATGGGCACAGAGCTGGGAGGGCTGAGGGAGATGGTGGAGGACAGAGGCACCTGGAGAACAATGGTCCATAGGGTCGCAAAGGGTCGGAGTCGACTGTGCGACTGAACAACAACAATATTACAGTTATAGGAGCATGGGAAAGAGAGAGCAAGAATAGGAAAGGAAAAGAGACAAAGAGGAATTTCTTTCAGTTTGCTCAGAGTAACCTTTTTGCAATGAAGCAATGATTTAACTGCCAAGTAAGTGTTGTAAGTTAAGAAAAGGGAAGTAAAATGAAAAAGAGTCAGATCTGGAAGCTGTTCTTCTGCCTACTATCCCACAAAATCCCTGGTACTTTTTGCTATTTTGCTAAGGATATAGTAAAGGATATAGTACTTCCACGTGTCAGTATGTCTCAAAGAATCGTGTTATGTATTCTATACTAAAACATGTAATAGTTATGGCTGTATGTATTTTGTACCAAAAGGTCTTAGAGAAATCTATGGAAACCAAATACTGTACATAACAATGTACTGTAATTACTTGATGGAGTTTTCTTGGCCAGATACAATTTTTCAGAGTACTGTACAGTACTTCCAAACTGTAAAGCAGGGATTCTCAACCTGCTGTCTGTGGGCCGGATGCAGCCAGTGGTGGGATTCATTTTTTTACCACCTACTCTGTGGGCATGGTATGGTGGGTGTGGCCAGGGGAAAGCCCTGTGTTGCACCTGAATTAGGACTACTTTATTTCAAAATTTGGATGGGTTGGGACAATCAGAAATGCTGTTACCGGTTCTGGCAAACTGGGGAGAACCTGCTGAATCCCAACACTGGACGCGACCCAAGGCACCAATTCATGTGGCCCCCCACACTGCCTCCACCACACCAGGATGTGCCATGTGGCGGAGGAAGGGCAAAATCTGGCCCCCAAAGCTGTCTGAGGAAGCATGACCTGGCCCCCGGCTTAAAAAGGTTGAGAAATCCTGCGGTAAAGGTATTGTAAATACTGTAGTGTCAAAGAACACATAGGAACTAGACTGAGATAGCAAATTCTAAACTATGATTGCTGGACAAGGTGAATGGGATACCTTGATGTTACAGAGCAGCTAAAGACCAGGTTAAGATTTCACTGTTCTTTTCATTAAACTTCACTATAACTTCCACGAGGCCCGTGATGGTGAACCTTGGCACTCCAGATGTTCTTGGACTTCAATTCCCAGAAGCCCAAGCCCCCATGAATCCACACGAATGGGTTTGCTGTGATTCATCCAGCCCATGCCACCTTCGTTGCTCCCGGAAGCGGAAGTAAAACGTGTCCATATGGGTGCGTTTTACTTCTGCTTCCAGGAGCGCCGAGGGCGGCGCAGGCCGGATGAATCGCAGCAAACCCATTTGTGTGGATTCACGGGGGCTTGGGCTTCTGGGAATTGAAATCCAATAACATCTAGAGTGCCAAGGTTAGCCATCATGGCACTAGGCAGATATTAAATATATTTTCTTCAACTATAGAAGTTAAAGACATGCTTTAAAAAAAATGAGATTCACAAAATTATCTGCGCTGTTCTGACATTCTTTTATGTGATGAAATGCCATGAACAAAGTGATTGCAACATGTTCCAACTGTGTTACACCCACTAGATGGTGGGAGAGGAAGTAAAAATGAGGAAAGTATATAAATTATTTGCCAAGAAAAAATCCATTTATGGGTATATCATATTTTCTGGAATCTTATTGCATCTCTACTTGCCATTTTATACATTTAGCACAGCCAACAACACAATCCATTTGACTGGGGCTTTTATGGAAACTTTATTATTCTGCATTTATTATTATTGAATTATTCTGTATTGTTTTCTGCATTTTCTTTATTAAGCAACAGACAATGCCATTCAGAGACAATGAAACTAAAACAACTTATTAAGATTTGTGCACCTGTCATTATGCAGCTTTCTGTATAAGCTTAGCATGTGAGTGATTCTGTACAATAACTCAGCAGTCCAATCACCACAGCACAGTTTTTACTAAATGATCCCTGTCGTCTAGCCAAGAACTCTCTTAATTGGGTCCTGCTCAGTCTTGATCCTCCTGTCACAAGGCAGTAGGCTTGTGAACTGCAATAAAGCTGTCCTTGAGAATGTGGGCAAACAATCTATGTTCCCCTGCTTGCGTTATGAATGTGCACAAAAAGGCAAAATAGCTTGGCATCACCTCAGACCAGAATAATTTAGGCTGAAATCCTATGCATTCTTTCTATATTAAGTATCACTAAATTCAGTGATTGGCTGGACAGTTGAGTGGTTTAGGAATCTACCTGCAGAGCTACAGGTTGTGAGTTCAATTCCCCCTTGTACCAATTGAGAAAACAGCCAACCTGTGTAGCCATGGCCATGCTGCACAGTTTCAAAGCGCTATCAGAAAAAAAAGAATGGTAAACCACTTCTGCGTATTCTCTACCTACGGTAGAAAACCCTGGAGAGGGTCACCATGTGTCACAATTGACTTGATGGCATGCAAGTATTATTAAAGAACAGTGGTACCTTGCTTTACAAATGCTTCAGTTAACTTAATTTTTGCTTTACGAATGAAAATCCATTAAAAAGAATGACTTGCTTTATGATTTTTTTTCTGAACAGATTAATTGGTTTTCGATGCATTCCTATGGGAAATTTGCTTTACAAAGAAATGTCCCAGGGAACACATTAATTTCATAAAGCGAGGTACCACTGTACAATAAAACCCAAACACACATGTGTGCTTTAGATGAGCTACCTGATATTAAGTTTCAGTAAAGCTTACATTACCAGGAAGTAAAGTATTACTGTTTGTTCTAAAGGGTGGGGTGGGGGGGTTGCACTGCCTCTTACCTCTTCTTTCTTCTCATCAGCACTTGGAACCAAATTCAGACTCAGTTGAGAATGGCTGCTAATACCACTGTCTTCATTTGTGTCATCATAGTAGACAGCGTGCACAGAGTTGTGGAAGCAAACAGGGCTCTTTTCCAGCTTGGCAGAAGATCCCTCCCCCCTTTCTTCACTTTCCATTGAGCTGAGGGACAAGGTGCTGTACTGGTCCAGACAATGGAGATTCATATTGCACTTCAGGTTTTCAGCACTAGGACTCTGTGGCTTGGGGACAAGAGGCTTAGCAGGAACAACAGGATGTTCAGTGGCGCATGTAAACTGGCCGGAATTTTTGGGCCCATCAGTTTCTTCATAAAAAACTTCATTAGGAAGTGGTCCAGCATCCTTAAGTGGAGATAATAAACAAACAGAGTCTAAGAGGTTGCCAGATGATATCCTTTGGCTGCTAACATCAAGGGTTAACACAGTAATCCCAAGATTGTCATCCACAGAACTATCAGGGCTAGATCTGGAAGTGGCTGAATCTGTATTACATCTGGGAGGCAGACATCTCCGCCTGTCACTTTCAGTGCTACTTGACACCCGCCTTGAATAATCATCATGAAGCTGACTGTTCGGCCTTGTTCTCTGGTTTTGCTCACCGGAAGATGGAATTTCACTGTTAGGACTGTCTTTCTTCAACGTAACATCAGTAACATTGGTGACAAGTTTCAAAACTCTGTCAAAATCTTTTGCTCTAATTGGGCTTTTCCAGCGTTTTGATCTACGCTCCGAGTTCCTATAGGTTTTCTCCGAGTCTGCTGAAGAAGTGCTTATTGTCCTCTCTGGAGTTTGCTTCTCATTTAAAATTTTGAGGTCAGTGAGGTTTGAGGCTGACTTCCTTTTGAAAGAGCTCTTCTTCAGAAAGTTTAAGTTATCTGTACTCTTGCTCCTCCTATAGATGACTTTGCTGTTTTCAGAATCTTTCACTACAATTTCACAAACCTGTGGTTCCTGGATGACAGGAGATACTGTCCTAGTTCTGTCCTGGTGATCCTGAATTTTATCGGTGTCTAGTAAATTTATACGACCAATCCCATAGGCACGCCTGATACTGCGCGAACGACGTGTGTTCCTCAGAAAGGAATCATCACTTTCCTCTCCATCAGAATTATCAGAAACCAAAGTATTATCTGTTGTGCTCTGCAAGTCATGTAGAGTCCCTGAATAAGAATACCGATTGGTCTGAACTCTCACCACTGTATTATTTGGAACATACTTTCTGATACTATTCTCCAGCATGCTGTCATTTACATTTTCCAAGTCCTCCTTGACTGGAATTCCTTGAAGAGCCGAAGATTTTAACTTCTTGAAAGACCCCATTTTTCTCAACGATGACAAAGCATTCCATGTTGAGGAGTTTCCCATAACTATCAAAGAATGAGGCCTTTCCACATTTGAACCACATCTTTTCCGAGGAGTGGTGAGAAATTGCATGATTTTGGAAGGGCTGACTTTATCTTCTTGGCTTTCATTTTCACAACTACTGCTCATATCACACACACCATTGGGACATAATGAAGAATCATTGTTCCTTGATTCTTTATTTTCCATTAATATACAGGTAACAGAGGTACCATTTCCACAACCATTCTGATGTGCTGTCATATTTTCAGTGCATGTAGGAGGATATGAGGAGCTGTAGCTCATATCCAACATCTTGTCTTCTTCATCTTCTCCAAACTGAAGCCCTTCTTCATTTGTACATCTTTGTGGGTTATTGTTGTTATGCAAATTTAGCTCTCCAGTAGTCTGCACAGCCTGCACCAAGAAAACAAAGCCAGCATTTAGTATTCTTTTCCACAAAAAAGAATGATTCATACATAATACAAGGAACTATTAAATAGAAGTCTTTCATGGAACTAAGAATGACTTTGAAAATAAGTCAACATTAACCTAGCTACTGATTAAGAAATTACATTATGAATTGCTTTTCTGGCTCTGATACCAATACTAAATAGAATCAAAAGGCCAGAAAGAGAGGTCATCAACTGAATATTTTCATTGATCATGATGAACCTGAAACACCTATCAGATTTCCTTTACAATACGATATCACTGTATCCATATTTTGCAGCCAATTTCTATGTATCACAGACTTGACCCTGTTCTACTGATCTCCTTGTTACATTTTATTTATTTATTTATTTATTTTATTTAATAGATTTATATACCGCTCTAATCCAGTGGACTCTGGGCGGTGTACATAGGCCAGCGAGCACCTAACTGACCATACAATAAAACAAGTTAAAAACAATATAAAAACAATGAAAAACCCTTAAGAACATTTGGCAATATTGCCCACCATTGTGCCATTTTGCTATCTAAAAACAAATATAAAATCAGCATAACATTAACATTAAAATTGATTACTGGAAAGGGGGGGGTCTCAGACAAGCCAGAAAGGGGAGCTTGTTGACAATCCTGGCCCTCAGACCCATTTTGCCAACAACGTCTTCAGCTCTTTCCTAAATGGCAGCAACTGGGCCTGGAGGGAGGCAGTTCCATAATATGGCAGTTACGACCGAGAAGGCCCTTTCCCTCATGCTGGAGAGGCGGGCCTCCACAACGGATGGTATCGGAAGGGTGCCCTCTTAGTTTTATGTCCTAGGGACAATGGGTTGATGTCCTAGGGACGATGTGGTCCCTGAGGTATCCTGGTCCGCTACCATGAAGGGCTTTAACAGCACCTTGAATTGCATCCGGAGACATATAAGCAGAGCATGGTGGTCTGCCAGCCTCTGTCCTTAAAAGCAGCAGTTGATTTGGGGCAGGAAAGCTTGCAATGATTTTTTAATTTAGTGATCCAGAAAAGGTATCACCCTCTACTTCTGGATACAAGTATGTTTTATACATGGATTACATGACTGACTTTGTTTGTAGTAAAAGTAAGGTAACATGCTTTCCTATGAATGAAAGAAAGAATGAATGGACAAATGAACAATCTTGGCTGAAATAAATCATGATTTATCACTGGGGTGGGAATCTCTGGGAGGTCTGGGGGCCAATTCCAGACTTCTGAATGCTACTGTGTTCTGGATCCTACCCTAGGCTACTGTACATCACTAAACTTCGAAGCAGCACAGGAAATGGAAGGAAAATACTTCCAATGTTTTGTCTTGAAAGCTCTTTATGCCCACTGAAATAATGTTCTGTGCTTTCAGTTCTGACAGCAGCAACCATGTATAGCCAGCTAAGAGGGAGCAAAGAGGGACTGGATCCAGATTTATCAGGCCTGAACACATGGACCAAATGTTGGTGATGATCACTGGATGTAAGTATGGGTAGGATGAAGGGGACTTCAGCTCAAACTCTTCTATGCATTGATTAGCCTGGTTAAATCTGCTTCTCCCTGGAAACATCACTTTGAGCAAGTTTATAAGTTTATAAGTTTATAAGTTTACTTTTGAGCTAATTTATAAACAGGAAGCAACCCCTTCCTTTAAAATCACAATAGCTGAGAAGAGGCAGCATAAAGAACAAAGCCACTGGAATTAAAAAGTTTTAATCTCTTATAAGCACCTGGGAACTTGCAACAGAAAGGGATCTAAATTCCAAAAATTAACAAAATAAATGAATTCAGAACAGTCATCTTAGTTCTTATATTCTTAGAACAAAGGCGAAAAAGATACCAATCAACTGAAAATTAACCTTTCCACAATGAATATAAACTAATTTTCCTTCAGGGATTCTAGAAACACATTATTTTTCAACCTTGTTCTGGTTTTTAAAGGGAATCATGATATATACTTAATGTCTCTAATCCATACTTCAAAAATCATTTAAAAATCCTAATACCTCGTGTATCAATTAATCCCAGCTTTGATGAACGAATTTTCACTTTGTATGTGGCTTTTATTGTCTTTCATATAAAGTTTGTCTTCATGGGGATATCAGGGCTTAAGAGAACAAATAGGTAGACCTTAAAAGAAATCAACCCCAACTGCTCCTTGGAAGGTCAAATATTGAAGATAAAGTTAAAGTACTTTGGACAGCAAATGAAAAGAGAGGATTCATTTGAGAAAGCCTTGATGCTGGGAAAGGTTGAGGGCAAAAGAAGCGGGGGGGGGGGCAGCACAGAGAATGAGATGGTTAGATGACAGTTGACCCAATGGGCACAAAGCTGGGCGGGCTGAGGATGATGATGGAGGATGGGGTGCCTGGTGTGTGGTGATCCATGGGGTCACGAAGGGTCGGAATCGACTGTGCGACTGAACAACAAAAATGGATTCGCAATGGATATTTAACATCCGTCTTGTCATATTATCTCTCCAAGCTATCCTATTCAAATGTTTAAAGTTTAACCCTTTGGCTAGAACAGAGACAGTAATAGAGCTCATGAGAAAGCATGCTTAAGTCTCACTATTTACAAGCAGCTAATTTAACTGGCTTTTGAACAAGGGAAACCTTTACCTTTACTGTACCTAATTTGACTCGATACGGCACAACATTTCAGAAAACAGAGTGGGCTTCTGATTCCAAAATTCGCTTAGCAGCATTCCTGTACTTAACTATGTTTTAATTTTTAAAAAAAAGCATGAGTGATGAAATGGAAGGAGGGAGCAGGACTGAATTAATGGCCATCACAATAATATAAGAGAACTCTTTTTAAAAGCTGGAATTCTAAATAAAAGTATCAGAGAACAACCACAGTGAAAACCGTGTGGAAGCTTATTGCTGAGGAAACATCTCCAGACCTTTGTGGGTAAGTCACAGAGTCTAAGGGTAGGCAGAGAGGATTGAAGGGGGAGCAATTGCAACAAGAGACTCTTGTGCCATGATTTTAGGCAGCAACTGTTGAATGCTCACAGGTTTGTAGACCACCACCATATGATTATGGGAGGAGGAGACTGCATGCAGTCATGAGTGGACAAAACAACGGTCTCAGAAGACGATTACTGTACAGTACTTAAAATTGCTTTCCATAATAGGGGACAAGTGTAAAAGTGTGTGAGTATATGTGTAAACCCTAACCTTATCATCAACAAATAAATATAACCTTAACAAGTTTTTTTTAATTACATAACTAATTAGTGCACCCAACCACCTACAGGACATTATTTTTATATAAATTTGCTTTCCCCTCTCGTTTGGCTTTCAAAACTTCCTGTCCAGTTCAAACTTTGCACACAATATCAACAAAGGCACCTGCCCAGGCTCCAAGATCCTTTCTTTTCAAACTCAAAATTTAAGAATGTGCTTGCTTCGTGTGGCTTAGAAAAGGCAAGGCAAAAGTTGCACCCTCTACTCCATCCCAATAAACACTGCAACGGCAACAGTTACCTGGAGAAAGAAAGGCTGAGCGCGAGCGTCTGCACGCCCTGGGAGTAGAGCAGCCGCAGCTCCGTGTCAGTATCGGAAGAAATAGCAGTCCAGGTGGTTCCCCTAAACCCGCTTCAGAACCGGAGCAAGAGGGGAAGAGGAGTAAGCAGCCGGGGCAGCAGCAGCAACAAACCCACACGGCTTTTACACCTACTACAACTCTTTCTCTTCCTCCTCCTGGGGCGGCTGTTTCCACCCCTGGGCACAGGAGGTTAATCTGCTCCTACACATCACTATGGCAGCAACCGGAACAGAGGGGGAAGGAAACCCTAGAGGCGAACACGGGGAAGATGGAGGGAGCCTCCGAGGAGGAGGAAAGTGGCTTGGATTCAATTGAGAGTCTAAGGGCTTGACAAAAGAAATCCCCCCTCCCCCCCCAAGCCATGGGGGACAAGAAAGATGGTTACGGGGCCAGACCGTCGGGGGAAATGCCCGCGAGCCTATTAGAGGGGCAGCGAATAAGAAATAAACACACACACACACACACACGTGTCTATTATTTCCCGTGACTTTTGTCCCCACCACCACCATGAGGGACATTTTCCGTGTTCCAGGGGAGGAAAGGGGCACACATGGGGGAACCTCCCCCTGCTCTGACCACTTCACCCTAGACGACACTGAAGCAGCGTCGTGTCCCCAGTATCTGCAAAAGACAATTGTTGACCCAGGTCATGGAGGGACGGTGAGGTGGGTGGGAAGGACGACGTCGAGGAGATAAAAGATAATCCTGCACCTCGCCTAACAACAGGATGATTTGCATTCGGGCGAATCTTTTCTTTATTCGTGTCAGATGCACCACCAGCAAATAATATGAAGGCTTCAGTGTCAGACAGTCTCTGTCTACACACACCCCTCTCCCTGCTTTCGTTCCCAGCCCGACTATGTTAGAAACAAAAGGAGGTGGAGCGGCGGCTCCCCTCGGTTTCATTATCATTTGAACAGCCGATAACATCTGCAGGGTCTGGCTAATATACAAATTCAACTACCCTGCTGGCCGCCTTTCCTGGGGGTGCCTGGGGGAATGTGGTTGTTGTTGGGTTTTTTTAAAGCCACTCTTACCCTTTGGGTGAGATCAGGAACATGGTTACATGAGATATTTTATTTAAAACAAATTGCAGTTTCTTTACAAGTTTTTCACCTTAACTCCAAAGTGTTGACTCCACTTTGGCTGGGAATTTGCAGTGAATATTTTCAGGACGTGGATGACTGGATATCCATGGTGGACCAGTTGAAGATTTTCCTGGAGGATACTGATAGTCTAGATCAGTGTTTCCCAACCTTTGGGTATTGGCCTAAGTCAGTTCCCCAAAGCACTGATCAGCCAATGTACTGACTTAGGCTTCTGGGAACTGAAGTGCCCCTGTAGGGTGTGGGCCCCACATTGAGAACCACTGTCATAAACTATCTACTGTATATACAGTATCTATCTATCTCAGGGATTCTCAACCTGCGGCCCGTGGGCCGGATGCAGCCTTTGGCACCATCTCATGTGGCCCCCACTGCCTCCACCACACCAGGAAGTGCCATGTGGTGGAGAAAGGGCAAAATTGCCGTCTGGCCCCCGAAGCTGTCCGAGGGAGCATGAACCGGCACCCGGCTTTAAAAGGTTGAGAACTCCTGATCTATATCCATCACAAAAAGAGCTATTTTTAAAATTCCAAGGTCACAACCGTTCACCCACTATCCTAGAAACAAAGTTTAGGAGTTATTTTGTGGACTGCTGAGAGAACTATTGCCATTGACCACCACGACAGGGATTTTGGGAATTCCAGTTGAAAAAGTAACTTCTCCAATGTCTGCCTTGGAGTAAATTTCACTGTATTCAAAGGGACTGACATTCTGGTTATTTATTTAGATTTACACCCCATCCATTTGGCTGAAACAGCGATGTATATGGGACTGTTGCACTGTGCAGTTCTTATTACCATGAAAAATTACCTTCTTGCCCATTCAACCTGTTAATTTTTTAAAAGAAATATAAAAATGGAGTGGGAAAACAGAAAAGAGAGACTACAGGTACTTCCCTTCACCAAATCATGGGCTAACATTTGGACTCAGGTTGGAAGATTACACATCTCCTCCCTCATCTCTATTCTGTTCTGTGCATTTTTATTGGACACCTCCTTCTGTGTCTAGGCCAGACGTGAAACTGCCAAAATAAAGGTACCTTTAGGTGATTTCAATCAGTAGTTCCTTTCACCTGACCTAGTGTGAGAAAGATTAGCTGGCAGCACAAGGTTGCCATTACCAGGGTACGCTCAACTGTGGTTCAAAAATACCACAATCTTTGAGGAGGCTCTTTCTGTGTACCTCTTATTGGACACTAATCATGGTTAAGCATTATATTGCTGGTTATGATTATTGCTGTTAGGATTAGCCAACATTCTTGCTTATCTCAAATTTAAGAGGGTTTAGGACTTAGTTGTGGGAACCCTAAACTAAACCATGATATCCAGTGTGGTGCAATGGATACAGTGATAGTCTAGGACTAAGAGGCCTGGATTTGGATTCCCACTCAACCACAGAAACTCACTGGGGGTGTAAGAACTGGTAAATAATAATATTGGTGTGTCATCAAGTCAATTCCAACTTATGGCGACCCTTGCTAGGTAGAGAATACACAAGAGTGGTTTAACATTCCCTTCATCTGGGAGTACCTCCGGCCTGTGCAGCTTGCCCACAGCTATATAGACTGGCTCTTCTTACAGGAGACATAGTGGGGAATCCAAATCCCAAACTCTGGCTCTGTACCGAGATATGTAAACCATTGCTACACCATAAATACCTCTCTTACCTTGAAAGCTCAACTTAATTGCACATAACAAAACTAAACCACAGTTAATACGACTAATATGCTTGTGTCTTGATTAATGCCTTATCCAAGAAGAGGAAAAGGTCTGTGTGATTCCTCTGATCAGCTGCCAGTTGTTTAAGCTTCACAATAATTAAGTAATGCTAGGTAGTCATGTCAGCAAAGGGCCTAGGCCAAGGGTCCTGAACCTTTCCCACACCACAGACCAGCTTCATGTCAAACAACCTTTACACAGACCAGCATGTGGGGGCGGTGGGACCGGACAGCACAAGCGCACAACAAAATACGACAAAGTGCACACGGCACACAGGAGAAGGGGCCCAGCTGCCCCCCAGCCACACCAGAAATTGATCAGTGCATTTTATAGGGCAGCTTTACAAAATTGTATTTTATGTTGTTTGGAAGGTATTAATTTGCTCCCAGTTGAATAATAAAGTTAGTCAGGACCTAATTAATGAAGTGTGGGAAAATCAAATGTATATATGAATATTAAAAGCTTGGAGAATAATTCCAGACTGGTTACAGACAAAAGAATTATTAGTAAATTCCTTGACAATGACTCTCTGATATTTATAGCAACAAAACAAGAAGTACATTTTATAATTTTAAATCTTAGATTTAAAGATTTAACGTGCATGTGAAAAGGATTATAAACTTGGGTAGTATGTGAAAAGATTTCACAAATGTTACAGGGGTCCAGTTACACTGAAGATGTGTGAGGGTTTATCTAAAGAGAGAAAATGGTGTTTGGTTTTTATTCACTGTGAAGTCACTTCCAACATAAGGCAACCCCATGAGCTGGTGATCTCAAAGAAATCCTATTATTAACAGCCCTGCTTAGTTCTCGCAAACTGAAAGCTGTGGGCTGCTTTATTGAATCAATCCTTCTCATATTCTATCGTCTCCTGCCTTCAACTATTCCTAATACTATTGCCTTTTCCAGTGACCTTTTTCTTCTCATGATAATGTCCACAGCCTCAGTTTAATTATTTGAGATTCTAATGGTGGGAAAACCAGAGTTGAGACAAATGACCATCCAATTTTAGAAAATGACGGAGTGAAGATATGATACCACTTTTCAAATACAGTACCTGAAAGGTAGTCATAAAGAGGAAAGGCAGGATCTATTCTAGATAATCCCAGAATGCAGGACACCTAATAATGGGCTCAAGTTATAGGAAGCTAGTTTTTTGTTGAATATCAGGAAAAACATCCTAACTATTCTAGCAATACAATAATGGAACTTATTGTCTTAGGAGGTGAAGGCAATTAAGGAAAACATCAGACAATTGTATGACAGAGAGACTTCATCTGGATGCTTGAATTTAACAAGGTTGGTCTTAATACTTATCAGTCCCTTCCAATCCTATTATTTTATGTTTCTATGAAAATAGTCTCAGCTGGCCAGACTCTTTTGAAGTTGGTCTGCCACAAAGGAGAGTGGATTACATGCACAGAAGTGACCTAGCCTGCTGTGAAGATAAACAATCGGGTGTCTTTCCCATACATTAAAGTGAGGGACTTGGGTGATGGGGAGACAATGAAAATGTTTTGATAAGGAAGAGTGTGACACTAGCAAGAGATAGTGTGTATAATCTAGGCCAGGAGTTCTCAACCTTTTTAAGACGGGGGCCAGGTTATGCTCCCTCAGATAGTTTTGGGGGGCAGATGGCCTTTTTGCCCTTCGTCCACCACATGGCACTTCCTGGTATGGTGGAGACAGTGGGGAGGCACATTAAATGGTGCTGTGGGACACTTCTGGCCCATGGGCTGCAGGATGAGAATCCCTGATCTAGGCAGTGAAGATTTCATTACAGTCGGGGTAACATGAATGAGTAAATAGGGGAAATAATGGTAGAAAAGATAGTAAAGGGAGAAATCTGTTTGAGATATTAGATGAAATTGGGAGAGAAAGAAGTAAAAGTTACTTAGATTGTGAAGAGTACAGAAGTGAGGAGATGAAAGAAAGAAGTAAATATTTTTTTCTGTGTGTGTTCAGAGAGGTCTGTTTCTCGTTTTCTGTATTCCCTATTATAAAAATCAAAGTTAAATGTTACAAAAACCCAAAATAGTAGCATGTTTTACAGTGAGAATCTAACTTATTCAAAATCTAAATGCTTTTTACCTCTCTTATTAAGTCTACATATATTTGCCAACTTCATTCTCACAGGAAAAAATACAGGACAGTCTATGGTAATCGGATGACATATTTTGAACGTCTCATTGATTTGAGCCTGGTTCAATGTCACACTTGACTATTAAGAACTGATGGCTGATTTTAGTTATTTATAAAACAAATGAACAGGAATATTAAATATAGATGATAGCATAACAGGAAACTAAAATATAATCAAAGACTGTCTCTGAAGGATATCTGCCAGAATAAAAAAAAATTTGGAAAATAAAAGTTTTAATCTTTCTATTGAAAAGTTGACAGAAGGTACAACTTGACTGTTTAAAACAGGGGTGTCCAAACTACGGCCCGTGGGCTGGATCTGGCCCCCAATGCCAATTCATCCGGCTCACAAAGACCTCATCACTCCTGGAAGCAGAAGTAAAAGACGCCCATACAGGTGCGTTTTACTTCCGCTTCCAGGAGCGACGAGGGCAGCGTGGGCCGGATGAATTGGTAACAGGGGCTGGATCCAGCCCACGGGCCATAGTGACTAGGCCCCTGAACTACATGACTGGCCCACGGCCCGAAATGTTTGGGCACCCCTTGTTTAAAAAATCAGGGCTCCAACTGGGCTTTTCTGAAATCGGATGAAAGTCATTTGTTGCTTGTCCCACTTTCCACATTCTTTGATAAACTTTGCCTGAACAGTTTCTTTTTTAACCCTGCCTCTGTCTCTGCAAAGCACCCTCTCCATTTCCCCTTTCTACTCTGGCCCCCTGTAAGCTTTTTCCTCTTCCTTTTTTAACTTAACCTGGGGAAAGCAAATAGTAAGGTAAAGGTCACTCTTGCTTGAAAGTCAGTCGTATCCAACTCTAGGGTTCAGTGCTCATCTCTGTTTATAGCCAAAGAGCCAGCGCTGCCTGCATCTGCAGACATTTCTGTGGACATGTGGAGTGCATGGAACACTGTTTACCTTCCCACCGAAGTGGTCCCTATTTATCTACTTGCAATTTCTTGCTTTCGGACTGTTAGGTTGGCAGGAGCTGGGACAGAGATGGGAGCTCATTCCGTCGTGCAGTACTCAGGTATTGAACTGCTGACCTGCCAACCTTCCCATCATCAAGTTTAGAATCTTAACCACTTGAGCCACCGCAGTCCGCAAATAGTAGGAGGATACAAAACAAACACCTGGCATTGAACATTATTTGCAATTGAAAAAAGGGGGGAAATTTACAATTAATCCAAATAACAACTAGAAATCATCTGTCATTACTAGTTGTACAAATAAACCTATATTGATTTGTATATTTATCTGCTATGCTAACCAATCACCTAATATGCTAACCAAGCACCTAATATGTATACTGTAAATTGATGCCATGAAGTCTCACTCCCATGTCTGACAAAGTGGACTTGATCCACAAAAGCTAAAGTGCTACAGCGTTTTTGTTTTGTTTATTCTCTGATATTCTTGAAACACAGACTAACACGGCTACTATTCCAACAAATGCTACTTTTCTGTTGCCCTATAGAACAACAACAACAGTGTTTTACAGTTCTATAAATATGTGCAGAACTAAACATACCTATCCAAATCTATTAAGCTGGTTATTTGCCACTCATTCACTTCCAATTTCGTATATGTGAATAGCTTGCAAATACACCTGTACAAAATTGTTGATTTCATTTTTTATTTAAAATAAGTATATAAATATAATCTACTCAATCATTTTTTGCTTAAGATTCTCAAAAGACTTCACAGTAAACCACCTCTATGAAGTCGAGTGGAAAAGAATTTTGTCCCCAGGATTATGGCTAAACTATAAAGCCACATAATTGAATACAGATCAAAATTTTATCAACCACTTTTCTACAAATTTGCTAAAAACCTATTACACACCACTTGGCATGCTATGTAATTTAAGTTAGAGAACAAAAGCCTTGGGGAATGACGTAATCTGAGCAACAGGACCTCTGCGTACCAGGTTACCATTATACTCTGCTGGCACTGTTTGTACCCACCCACCTACACTATTCGCAGCTGTATGCAACTTACTAATAGATTCAGCCTTTCAGTTTGGATGAAAGCTATTTATATCCTCATTCAGTCTGACTGTGACACTACTATTGTATGTCCATCCTTAAGAGGCATTATTCAGACAGCATGACATGAAGTGAGACTTCATACTGCAGAAGAGAGGTTTCTAATAAAGGGATCATTGTGCTCAAACATAAAGAAAACTTCCTGTTTCCAATTAAGAACCCTGCAACTTTACCTCTCTCTCTCCTGCATATTATGACTTTCCGAACAATCTTATGAATGTCTACTAAAAAGTACATCCTACTGAGTTCAATGAGCCATAATCTCAGGCAAACTGGCATAAGATCACAGTCTTAAATGTTTGTTAAAACATAAAGCATAAACTATATAAGGTAAAGCTCATCCTTGTTCGAAAGCTACTCATATCTGACTCTAGGGTTCAGTGCTCATCTCTTTATAGCTAAAAACCAGCACTGTCTGCATTTGCAAATGTTTCCATGGACATGTGGCAGACATGACTAGACATCGGAGTGCACAGAATGCTGTTTACCTTCCCACTGATGTGGTACCTATTTATCTACTTGTAATTTCTTGCTTTCAAACTGCTGGGTTGGCAGGAGCTGGGGCAGAAATAGAAGCTCACTCCATCGTGCAGCACTCGGGTCTTAAACCATCAACCTGCCAACCTTCTGGTCGTGAAGTTCAGTGTCTTAACCACTAAGCCACCGCAGTCCCTCTTACAAGTAAGAGAGAAATATATTGATTTAAGTGATCATGTTTCTGTACATTTTAATTTCACTAAGTGTTTTTCTGTAATATAAAACAAATATGGCTAACTGTGTTGGCAAAATGAAGAAGAGAAAGAGAAATAAGAGAAAGAGAGAGAAGCAAAATATTGTGCACTTTAAAAACCAGTAGAAGTATTTCAGTATGAACTTTCATGAGTAAAACGGATATGGCAACTAGGTTTCCTGTTATATAAAAAGCATACAGTACAGTATTTGTCTTTTCTGAGATGGACTTTCCCCCCAATCTACCTCTAAGTATTTGTCCCTGGATCTGTAACAATATTGTATAAACAGACTATTACAACTTACAGTTCCATTGGCACTAAGGATGCAAATAATCACTTGCAGAACTCCTATACTGTACAGTATTTCAGAAATGACTAAGATCTCTCATCCAACAACCAAAAACCAAACAAAAGGAACAAAACCACGTCTTCATCTGCCTGCCTTTTAACCAATACATGCTTAATCACAAACTATGAATTATGAACAAAATGTGGTAACTGAAGTGATTATTTTCTTATAAGTCTGCAGTAACAGAATCATTTCAGAAATGCACAACCAATCTTCCATGATACATACTGAAAAACCCAATACTGTATACTGTACAGTATTTTGTAAAACCCTTAGCTGCCCCTGTGGATATTGTGTGGAACAGAAACACGGTGCAACTGCACTGCACACTTCTTTTGTATTACTGTAACATTCTTAGTCTTTTAAGCTGAGGCTTTTATGTCATAGTTCATGTAACTGGGCTTTCACACAATACACTTTTCTATGTTTTTACTTATATCTAGTTTCTACATATTTTTGTCTGTATCAATTGCAATGTTACCATGAGCCACCCTAGGTCTCCCTTTCTGAGGAAAAGGCAAGATATCAGTTAAGAAAATCACCAGACTCATCCACTAACTGAATACTGTACACCAAATCATCATCATCAGGAAATTGACAAACTATACATGGGGAGCTCATCCATCCACGCTGCGCACATCAGCTTTGGCTCTGAGCATCTCTGTAGCAGAGTATGCTGCTCCAGTATGGAACACATCCACACACACAAAACAAGTTGACATCGCTGTTAATGAAGCCATGCGTATAGTGACAGGATGCCTCAAACCTACACCAGTTGAGAAAATATACCCTCTTGTTTGTATCGCTTCACCCAAAATAAACAGAAATAGCAGCAGATGCCGAGAGAACTAAGCAAGAGAATGAACCTTGACATCTTCTGAAGGGATATGAGCCTCAAGTCCGCCGGCTCAGATCCAGGAAGAGCTTTATGGCAAGAACAAACGTTTTTGAGGGTACACAAGAGCAAAACCAAATTAGAAAATGGAGGAAGAAACTCACTGGACAATGAAAAATAATGGAGGATATAGATGAGTAACTAGGGTTGCCATATGTCCCGGTTTTCCAGGATTTTCCCGGATTCAAGCTGTCCTGGCCGGTTCAAGAAAAAGTATGTAAAAGTCCCAGATTTTTAAATTTGAACAAAGGAAGCAAGATCATGCCTCACGAAGGGATTTTTGCAAAGAGTTAATTCACTGCCTCCCTACCTTTCTTTCAATTATCCTGCTTGAAAGTAATGAAGACAAAACAGGACCCTGAGAAGCCTGCCGGGGAGAGGAGACACTTGCAAGCGAGATAATTGAAAGAAAGGCACAGAGGCAGTGAAATAACTCTTTGCAAAAATCCCTTGGCACACCTTGAAGTTTGGGGGACAAGGAGTCGTCCTCAGCCCTTTTCCTCAAAAGCCGGGAGGGAGCAAGAAATATCCATATCTAAGGAGCCAAACCTCCACCATACACTGGGATGGAGGATTCTTTCTTCATGTGACTGCAAAGGGTTAATTGCATAGGGTCAGTATTTCCTGTCTGCCCTGGACAGGGATTCTGCAGGGTCTTAGAGCCACGGTCTCCCTGACAGCCCTGTCCAATGCATGCACAGTTTGAAGAATGCAATGGCTGTCCCAGTTTGGCGGGAGAGAATTATGGCAACCCTATGAGGAACTCAACCTCTCCTACACCACTTGGAGGACTCTGAATAGGCTGAGGGTCAGAGTCCTTAAATGTAAGACTAACATGCTCAAGTGGGGCTTTTGGCAGGAAACAACATGCTGTGTGAATGTGGAGAGATATGGAATCTGTCATATTTGCTGGTCTGCCAGAGACATGCACCAATGAGGACTTGCATTTGGACAATAACAAAGCAAAGAAAGTGGCTTCATTTTGTCAGTCCAGGGTTTGATTAGGACACAAAAGATCAAATCACTGGGCCATTAGCACCAGAATTACAGTCATTTAGACAAAGAGGCAGAGTAACCAGTAGAACCAATGGAAAAGGTACTGGAACAAAATACAAACTTGGAGCTGGAGACACCCAAATCACATGGCCTGAGATTCCAAACCTGAGACCTCTGAGCCCAAAGCAATACTGGTGGGCTACCAGCTTAATTCCAGCACTGAGAAAGCATATTCTTCCCTAGGCACTCTACAATCTATGGAGCTGATGCCTGGCATTAACTTAAGATGCAAGCAATTGCTAAGCTCCAGGCCAAAGATGTTTCACTTTAGAGCTTTCCATTTTGAGGAAAAGGGAGATCTCTGGAAGGAGGGTGAAAACCGGCTGGATCATAAAAATCAAGCAAATGGTTAACTCAAAGCTTTCCAAGTTGCCTTTTAGCCCAGTGCCCCATTAGCCCCTACCAGGGACCTGAAAAAACACAGAGCACGTACACACCTGGAAAGCATTCAAGTTTTGCTGCTGTAACAACCACTTGACAGAGACAAAATTCATAACAAAACAAACAATGGGTCCATATCAGTGACTGTATTAATGCAACATGTGTTTTGCACAGGATGGAGCAGGAGGGCTGCTTGTGGAACGAGGAATGCACGCCATGACAGCAAGCTCAGACAAACTCAGATTTCCAGCTCAGGAAGAGCATAGGAATTAAGAACCCACTGCCTCTTCCTCCCAAGGTCAGCCCCCCACAGTGAAGACATCTGGTAGACAGCAATGGAACAGAAACACAGCAGACACAAGCACAACTTTTATTGTACAGTTTCAGAGATGAAATGAGTTCTCATGTCATCACAGTAACACGAAGCTGCTTCTTGTTTATTCCCATAGGTTTCCTTTGCTTCTTTGAGCAACATAACAGGCAGTAGAGTCGGAAGTCCAGTTAAGTCCCATTCTCACTGCATCCCCTACACATTTCCAATTGCTGCGTCTGCCTGAGGAAGCATGGAGGTACCCATTCCCATGGCTCCTCCTAATAGATGTCTCAGTAGATCTTGCCCCTGAAGATTTTGCCTACACAAATTCTGCAGGGTATTGGTGGTAGTAGGGACCATCCTTTCCCCTATAAATGTTCAATGACTACTTGGTTGCCTGTGGAGAGACAAGACAGACATGGGGGTAACCATGAGTAACAAGTAACAATTTCAACAGACAAATCTTGTGAATGGGTGCTTGTTTGGGGCTGGCAAATGCATGATGAATACAAATTGCTATCCCCTATATCCCCATATGCTCTAGTAAGTGATGATGAACCTTGGCACTCCAGGTGTTCTTGAACTTCAATTCCCAGAAGCCCTGATCAGCAGGAGTGCTGACTTGGGCTTCTGGTAATTGAAGTCCAAGAACACCTGGAGTGCCAAGGTTCACCATCACAGCTCTGGTATGTCACATGCCATAGATCTATTGCTTGATTGATTACCAAGACATACATTCCTATATTTTTAAACTTCCCAGTATCCCAGTATCCCTGATACCAGCACTGGAAAACTGTTCTATTATAGGAAACATTGTAGTTATTAAGGCAATACTCACAAATCCGATGTAGTGAGTTGCTTTGTTATTCTGCCTTTGTTGATTGAAGTCTTCTTCAACTGTTCAGTGACCCTGAAAATGAATTACAAGTGTTTGGCTACCAGTGTCAAAATTAAGAGCAGAGTGTTGCGTATTAATTTATAGCACCTATGCTAGAGCCAAAATACAAATTCATAGAAATGTGCCTTTCTGCCATGACGTTGTAACCTGCTTTGTGATGTGTGACTCCAGAACTGCAAATGCAAAGGAAGTCACCAATTGCGTGCCAGAGACAATCCAGATCAGGGTACCCAAACTACAGCCCACAGGCCATATCCAGCCCCCTATGCTAATTCATCCGGCCTGTGCTATCATTGTCGCTCCCAAAAGCTTACAGGCACATTTTACCTCTGCTTCCGGGAGCGACGAGGGTGGCGTGGGCCGGATGAATTGGCATTGGGGCTGGATATGGCACATGGGCCATAGTTTGGGCACTATTGGTTTAAGCAGAGAAAATGGCAGCTTAAAATCTATCTCATCCTGCTGCAAAACAGATTGCAAGGCACGTTTTACTTCCGATTTCGGTGGGAGCAACTACATGACCAGCCCACGGCCCAAAAGGTTTGGGCACTCCTGATCCAGATGATGTACATGCTTCGTTATGCCTTTTTCACCACTTGATGGAGCACTCTTAAAAACACATTTCTTTGAGTTTGCACTTTGGCCCTGAGAAGCAACGTGCTGCATAAAGCAGGGCTATGAAACCAGTACATAGCTTCCCCACATTACAGGGCAAAGGTGGTCAGAGTAAACACCCTATAATAACCATGAGCGTTGCAATGACCTACACACTTCAAAATGCTGGGGCAGGGGTGGGGTTTTAGGGTGGGTAAGATCCTTCAACTCACCTGAATGGGTTTCTTGTTCTTGTGGCCACATTTGCCTCTGAAGTAACGTTCTTGCTGAGCATTCATGTCTGGAGTCCCATTGCAGTGTACCTGTAAGGTTTCTGACACAACAAGCATTATGTAGCTGCTCTTCTTGTTTTGTCATTAGCCTAAGCGGCTCGGTTGTTGTACAAGTTGTTCTTTTTTCCAGAAGGCTCCTTTTCACTGTCACTCCCGATCACCAAAATCTCATTTGTGCATTTTGATACAGTTCCCATGGCAAAATTTCATATTTTACTTTTTCTCATTACAAGGCTTTGTGTGTGTGTGTCTTTCCTAGAAATAAGATGCTATTTAAAGATGGGGACATTTTGCAGTTAATGGAGCTTTTGTTTGCAGCTCTGGAAAGTTTTGCATGCAATCAGAACTCAGGCGTTCACATTTCTTAGTAAAGAGTTTATTAAATAAACAGTGATATCTAACTGGATTCATTAACATAATGATAAACACAATGGAGGCGGGGACAGGAAATCTACTCACTTTAGTACATGTTAGACTCACTAAAATTGATGAAATAAAGGTAAAGGTCACCCTTGCTCGAAAGCCTGTCATATCTGACTCTAGGGTACAGTGCTCATCTGTATTTATAGCCAAAGAGCCAGCACTGTCTGCATTCGTAGACGTCTCCGTGGACATGTGGCAGCCATGCCTAGACACTGAAGTGCCCTGAACAAAGTGTATGGAACGAAGTACACAGAACTATGAAATAAAGCAAACTTTAAAAAAAAACTAACTTTAAGAACCTCAACTGTATTGCCGATCTAAAACCTTAGCAATGTATCAATTTAAATGGTTATTCTGTTTGAAGTCCCAGGGAATCGCTGTGCTTCTCTTCTCAAGACAGGAAGAAAAATCTCAGGATAAGCAATCAGAGGAGAATAGAGTTTAATTTTTACATATGAAGTATCTTTCAATCTGGGCCATCTTCTAGTCTCAGAGCTCACTGGCTCAGTGCAAAGGTGTTTCTCTGTCTTGAGCTTGCTTTGAATCCAACCCGTGGATGTCCTGCCTCTATAACAGCGATGGTGAACATTTTAGAGACTGAGTGCCCAAACAGAGGGGCAGTGTGAAGTCTGTGCAGGGTGGGGTGGGGGGAGGGAGGCAGTGCTCCCATTGGGCTGGTGGGCAGAGAGGCGGGACAAACTGTGCTGGGGGGAGGGAGGATGTGTTCCCATTGGGATGCTGGGCAGAGGGTTGGGGTTAACTCTGTACTGGGAGGAAGGAGAAAACGCTCCGATTGGGCTGCTGGGTAGAGAGGTGGGATGAACTGTGTGAAGCAATGGTGTGTATGCCCACAAAGAGGGCTCTGAATGCCCCCTCTGGCACGTATGCCGTAGGTTTACAACCACTGCTCTATGATGTCACAAGAAGCTATCATTGACATAATGAGGACCCTTCCCTGCAACTTTGTAAGGTTTACTCCACAGTCTCATATTTTATCCCTGAATTTTGAAGAAACAGGGTGCTCTGACAATGCCCTTAGAGTGCTCCACTTCTTCTTTACCTCCTCTTTTACCCCTTTGGGAGTACAATTTTAGTAGTACAAATGAGAGTTGTATAAAAGATTTTCAGTATAAAAAGCACTGTGAAATCATCTTTTCAAAGAATATCTTACTTTTTCAATGAAACACTGAAAATATCTAACAGGGAAGTAAGAAGTAGACCATTGTAACATGAAGTTGGAAAGCATTGAGACATTATAATCTTATAACTGCGGAGCAGGAAAAGATCCTATGGATTATTGAGTCCAACCTGTCAGGGAGCCATAGTGGGGAACTCAACTCCCAACCTCTGTTTAAGCAACCAAATACATACCTAAACCACTGAGCTATCTTGCAGTTCATTGCCATGCACACACACACACACAAGTACCAAACCATGAAAATATAGTATGTTTAATGAGTCCCAAAGCCTTTTAGAATTCAGAGGATTATGTATTTCAAGTTAATAATCAGTCTGGCTTGTCACATCGGCGCTTCCAAGCCACTTACATTGCAGTGTGACAGCTATGTTAATAGTTGCCATAGCACCCCTCTCACAAGGCTTAATCTTTTGTACCTCCAAACACAACCAAGGAGGAATATTTTAAAGTTTTAGTATGTCTGTACTTTGGGAAGCGCTCGCAGTTCCGCAGCATACTGGAGACAGTAGTAGTGAATGTTTTCCAAATGCTTGTTACCTAACTCAGTAGACCTGAGAATGGTTTGCATATCTGGAAAATAACTGTACCAGGAAAACTTGCTTTTAGGGTTATGTCAATGCAACATAGAGACTATATATATAGTTTTGAAAGTCCCCAGTTGCAGGAGGAGAAAGAACAGTTGTGCCTTGTTAGCTTTCATAATTATTTTGTGTTGAAATACAACCTGGCAATCCTAAAAAGCATAAAACCATTTCCTAATACAAGTGTTTCTTGTATTATAACCTGGCAATTCCCCATTTTCTACACTAATTAAACAAAAGATAAGTAAACTGAGATTAGTAATGTCACATAAGGTAATGCCACATAAGGTTACGTGAAATCTAGCATCATAACACATACTAAGTTTTAATAATGAGTTCATATCATGCGTTTCAACCACTTTTAGTCAGGACTGACAACTGTTCTCCTCTCTGGTAGGAGTCTCGAGGCCTTTAATACCTATCTTGCTAATGCATCTTTCAGCCAAGGCAGCGGAGTTAACCCAGGTGCTAAACTAACCCAATCTAATCCTGAGCGCCCTGGCATTTTTAGGTAGGACATGAGCAGTGATGCACTGCAAAAAAAATTACTACCTACTCTGTGGGCTGGCCAAATCTGTGGGTGGGGCCAAATCTGTGGGCATGGTCAAGCATCCTGCATTATGGACTATGGAGGTGGGCGTGGCCAATCAAGTGGGCATGGCCTGGGGAAATTTCCGCTACCGGTTCTGCAGAACCTGACAGAACCTGTTGCAGTGCATCACTGGACATATGATTCTATAACTCTGGCTACTAAATGGAAAAAAAAATCTTCCCACAATCACATTGTGCACATATTGTCATTCCGGCATCTATACAGACTGTCATTCTTAAATAAAGATGCTAAGACCTGCATGTTTTGAAATTTTAGATACAGTACTGAAATCAGTTAAGATGGTACTGTATTAAGAAATCACCCTCTGTATACTATTGAAGAAATAAGATTAAAAGATGTAAAGATTAGAAAGTGGATCAAGATTTAGTCATGCTTAAAGCAGACCTGCTGAAATTAATTGGACAAATTAGTTATAACTAATTTAAATTCCCCCCCCCCCCAAATTGACTTGAATATGTAAACTTTGACCTAACCTGTTGTTTTGGCATGTCTTTTAGGTGAAGCTCTCAAATAAATAAAAGTTCAAAGTGCATTTGTTTGTTAACAAAAATGAAGCCAGCCAACCAATGAACAAGAAAAAGTAATATTTAACAAGAAACTGATCATTATTAACTTCTGCTGCTTCCTCCCCCATAAATTGGCTAATATTTTTTTTTGGGGGGGGGAATCTTGTTTTAAAAAAGGGAAACTCAACCAGATCAACAAATTGTTGTCAGAATGAATGTGCATCCTCCTCCTCCTGCTGCTCCAAATATAGGCAATCATCAAGGTGATGAGCCATGAAGATTGTCCTGGGAACAAATAATGCAGTGACTTTCATCTGCCTTCTGCATCACAGCATGACACCCGTACCACTGATCCAATTCCGTGAGTCACTTTCTGCTCCTGAGCCCTTTTGGTACACAAAGTACACCTCAGCCCCAGACCAGTAATGATGAAGCTGCTGCCCTCTATCAAGATGGATTCAAGTGGGATTTAATCCACTTGGGGACCATCACCCTTCCTTGTAGATTTCAGCACCCAAGGCCGTTAGTCCTCAGAGTGGTTAGGTTAGTTAACCGCTGTTATTTAGTTAATCCTCCTCCTTTGTATAAACTCTACTTTTTTGGACAATAACTGGGGTACCCCAGATTATGCATTCTTGCAATTTGCTTTTATATGCAGACAAAACAAGAAGCCTACTGAAGCTCTGGATCATCAAGACTAAAATCAAGAAATGCAACTGAGGATGATATACATGATTTTCCTCAATTTTCTCCTAATAGAAATGTTTTACTTCTTTTTAACCCTCCACTAAATATGACTACATTAATTACTGATTTTTTTCTACAGTTTTAGGTACTGTATTTTGGATTTACTTGCTTTGGAATCCTATTATTTCAGATGGACAGAATAATAACTGGAATAGATTTCCTCTTTACCTGATATAGTCAGATGATTATCAGTTAATAAAGGATGATAAGGATGGGGATTTCCTTTTTATAAAATATACTAGCAGGGGTGCACGGCTTCAACCGGGTTGCATGTGGGGTGCCCTTTCCTACCTTTTTGGGCAGGGGTGGTGGGGGCAGTCCTGTTCTCCATTGTGGTCCCTCCGGGGGTGGTTGGGCTGTTTGCGGTGGCCGTTCATTTTGGCCTCAGGCGGCTTGTTCAGGTGGCCATGTCGCATTACTCATGCTGCCCGCCGGCGGCCTGTTCTTCCATAGGTGCCTGCTTGGTTGTCTGCGTTGAGCTTGTATCAATCCTATGCCCCTGGCCAGGTGCACCAGGGGTTTCCGCCGACAGTCTGACCGTCCAGGGGTGCCTGCATGTTCACTGGTGCTGGGGGATCTGAGTGGATGCCTGGACCGCGTTAGGCGCTGCAGCCGCCAGCGGTGGCCTTGCTGTCTGTCCCGCGCCCTCCAGCCATGTGCACTGGGGGGCCCCTGGCAGCCTGCCCATCCAGGGCATCTGCGTATCCACCAGTGCATTGTTGTGCGCTGCGGATGCCTGTGACGGCCTTATTGCAGCAGTATTGCACGCTCCGGGCAAGCGGTCGTTGTTGTGCGTGGTGTGTAGACGGTGCCCTGCCCCTCCCACTCTTGGCCCAGCATCCCTGATTAGCCGCGACGGGCCGCAGTGGCCGCTGGGAGGTGTAGTATTTATCTTTTTGTAATATTTCAGGAGCCAGCGCCCCCTGTTTTCCCTGGGATGCAGAATTTCAGAACCTTGATGCTGAAAGTACGTGTGTGCCAATTTGTGGGGGGTTTGGGTGGGGTGTGTGGAAATGCATGCCGGACATACAAACGTACATCTTTTATATATATATAATTACACAACCGTCAACAAGATTCGATACCTGTGCTTTATGAACATAATACAATTGAACATGTCTTTTTATTACATTTTTCATTATATCTAGGAATCCTTGTTTTTTTTAAAAAAAGTTGGATCATAAGTGATGTGCAAAACCTTTACCTTAATAATTATCATTAATAAACAGAAATTGGGTGGTAATATAGACATGCTTAGATTAATGAGCTGATTGACACACATGGCATGACCTTGTCTTATTTGGGTGATAAAACTGAAGGAATTCTTATTAAACTGTTAACACTCATTATTAAAGGAATGATCATTCTTTGAACTTTTGGCATTTCAATTTCCTCTCATCTCCACAGATTACAATGCGCCAACTACATTCAATGTATATGGATAATAATTTGTCAACAGAAGTAGCACCTCCCATGCATCCATGACATGAGCTGAAGTCAAGTTCAAAAAGCTTCTGGCAAATACATCAGCTTTTAAGAAGCCACAGGACTTTAATCTATTTAACAAAAGGTGTAAGCTCAGGCTGATATGTTGAATAATGGATAACAAAAATAGATCATATCTCTGGAAACAAATTACAGCCCAGAATCAGGGCTAAGAAACAAAAGAGGTATAATTAAATACCATTCTTTTTAACCACAGAAAAGTCTTTATCACTGATTGAAAAAAATAGTCAGCACCGTATTGTCAGTCATGAGAAATTGTTTCATCAAATATTAGAGAAATTGTGTGATCAAGTCTTTCTTTTTCCTTATGTCATTTTATTACAGAATGAGATCTGATACTAAATAGTGCAGATTATGATGCTTTATTAGTTTCTTCTTGAATGCTGTATCTGATTCTGAATATTGGCAATCATCATGTCGATCAACCATTAAGATTTTCCTGGGAGCAATATAATGCAGTGGCCTTCCATTTGCCTTCTGTATCACAGCATGACACCCATACCACTGATCCAGTTCTGCAAGTCACTTTTTGGTTCTGAGCCCTTTTAGCACACAATGTCCTCCTCAGTCCCAGGCCAGTATTGTTAAAGCTGCTGCCCTCTATCAAGATGGTTTCAAGTGGGATTTAATCCACTTGGGGACCATCACCCTTCCCTGTGGCCTTCACCACCCAAGACCATTAGTCCTCAGGGTTATCAGGTTAGTTAACCATCAGCATTGAGCCTCTCACAGTATGGTCTACTCTTTTACCATAGCAGGATAACCTAGCCAGACTGGTATATGAGTTTGGGCAGATAGAATGAGAATTTCAATAATCAGTCTCGTTGATCTTTAGATTGAATACAGTACTGTATCTTGTTTTAATACCTAAACTATAATTACAGTATAACTTCTTATCTTTACTATACGACAAGTTGAGCACTAGTTCTGTGTAGCAAATAGAACTGACTAGTACTTAGATCTGGGCTCCCATCTTTGCTTTGCAACTGAAACTGGGGGGCGTGGGGAGAGGATTGATAAAACTACTTATCTCATATACTTTGAAAACTGTGTTAAGGCAATTATAAGTCAGATGTAATGAGACAGTAGTTAAGAGAAATTTGATGAGTGGAACCTCATACAACAATCGCCCCATTATTGCAATGAAATTGCATAACAATTAGATTGGGGTGGGGGCGGGAATGGCACCCCGCATAACAATTTTCCCTATGGAAAAAATCGTACAACAAATTTTCAATGGGAAAAACCACTTAGCGAAAAAAATCAATGTATGATGCATCCCATAGGATAGCAATTGTTTCGTACAACAAGCCCTGTGGAACGGATTAAAATCGTATGAGGTACCACTGTATTTAAGTCTGAGATCACTTGAAGCTTTTGTATGTATTTTTATTACTTATGACTACATACCATTGCAAAAGACAAAACAATATCAAATAAGAACACACATTAGCAATATAAAAATAAAATGTTTACAGAAAGGTTGTTAGATAGGATGGTCGAACCTTTAATATTTGTAATTTCATCATATTATATTGTGATGAAATTACATTATATTGTGATGAAATTATCCTCCCCTCTGAGGGGAGGATAAAGGGCCGTGGGCTGTCGGGCCGGACCAAAGACCTGCTGCCGCCCAAGGACTGTTCTGCAGCTGCGGGGAGCCCCATCCCTCAGAGGGGAGGATAAAGGGCCGTGGGTTGTCGGGCTGGACCAAAGACCTGCCACCACCACCTGTGGCCCTGCATTGCCTTCTGCCATTGCCTCTTCAAAGCCCCCAGCCCTTTTTCGAGGTTTGATGAGATGAGGAGGAGGGAAGCAAAACGGACGAGGAGGACAATGTTGGACGGAGGGGCAGACGGCCGAAACATGTCGCGGCTCCAGCCCCCACCCTGTTCCCTGCCACTGCCTCTTTTGAGGAGGGTGGGGATAGTTTAGGGGTGGGTTCTGGAAGTAGGGGAAAAGGGAGGATAAGAGGCATTGACCCGCAGGGAGTTGAGCTCTCCTGGGCCCCTTGATGGTGCAAACTTTTAAAAACCTCACCAACTCCTTCCCGGTCTGGCTGAGCCCACTTGTATACCATAATTTTTTTTCTTTTCTGATTTGCATTTGTACTTGAATTGTATTATATATTTTCTTAGCACATCTATTATGCCGTATTGTTTTGTTTTATATATTGCTTATTGTATTTATATTGGTAGTGTATTGTTTTTTGCTGCTGTCTGCTGCGCAGGCAGCACGCTTCACCTGTGAACCGCTTTGAGTTGCCTTCGGGCTGAAATAAAGCGGTATATAAATAAAACTTTATTATTATTATTATTATTATTATTATTATTATTATTATTATTATTATTATTATTATTATTATTATTATTATTATTATTATTATTATTATTATTATTATTATTATTATTATTATTATTATTTGCAAGTTTCTGTTAAATATAGTCCACAGGCACCATACATCTGAGAGGGGGAGGATTAACTACTGCACTAGTTTAAAAGATATTGAGAATAAAGCATAATAAAAACATTCAATTTGTCTTGGTTAGCATAGTGCACATTTCAAATCACAAAGAGGTTTTCACAAATCTCTCTTTCATGTTTTTGCTACAAGTGCAAATAGGCAAAATTATAGGGAAGTGGTAAACCACTTTGTGTATTTGCTACCTAGAAAACCCTGGAAAGAGTTGCCACAAGTCAGAATTACTTGATAGCATGTAATTACTGTATTTGCCGGCATATAAGACACACCGGAGTATAAGATGCACCCCATTATTACACTTGCCAACCTAGCAGTTTGAAAGCAAGAAATAGGGATTACTTCGGTGGGGGAAAAGCAGACAGCGCTGGCTCTTCAGCTTTGAAACAGAGGTGAGCACTGGACCCTAGAGTCGGATATGACTGGCTTTCGAGCGAGGGAAACCTTTACCTTTACTATTCATAGTATCCGTATGTTTTCTCTTACAATCTCCACTATATTCACAAAATTTGAACAAAGGGCTATAAGATTCTTCTGAAGTGAAGCCCTGACATTTCTTCCTTCTACCCAAGAGACACATTTATGGTACTCATCTGAGCTGGTTAAGGAGATTTATTGCATTGCTTCAACTCATTAATCTGAACATTGCAGAGACCAACTTCTATTGGTCATCAATGACATCATTTTGGCATTGTTTTGTTTCCTTCTTCCGTTATGGTAGACTTGATGCTTTGTTTCTCTTGCAGATACAACAGCAAAAGAACTGTTCAAACACACCATCCCCCTGCAGTCTCAGGCTAAAACTGCCTGCAAATCACTAAGGTATTGTGCCCTTGCAGGGCACAATTGCAATACTTAATAGGAAAGGGTGGATAGCTTAGTAAAATCTCCACTTCACACACGCATCGAGCAGTTACTTAAAAGTGCAAACCAAGACAGGCCACCGCCTCCGCCTCCTTCAAGTGCTTTATCCAATTTTGAATATTGGCTATCATCATGGCAATTAGCCATGAAGATTGTCCTGAGGACAATATAATGTAGTGGCCTTCTATTTGCCTTCTGCATCGGAGCGCGATACCCGTACCACTGCTCCAGTTCCATCATAACTTGACATAAGCAACTATGAAATTCTGGTTCTCAATCAACAACTACTTGCTCCTTTCTGGCCTGTCTGTAACCACTCACATTGCTGGTCCGTTCATCCCCCTCCCCCAATGCTCTTGATAGTGTTCAACATTGCTGTCCATGTTTTCATAAAATCCTTTTATCTTCTCATCTTAACAACTGTGGGGTTCAACTGTCAAGATGTATGAAAAATAAACAGTTGGGAGATGCTGTGGAAATATTTAAGCAGCACAGCAAACTGCTAACACAATGCCTTTTAATAAAGGATAACATTCTAATTAAAATAGCTAAGCTATGAAACCTTCCACTCCTCCAATTTACTGAGAATCCTTAATTAAGAAACAACCTGTAATAACACAGAATGTTCTTGCCACAGCTGTTGAGCTCTATGCTCCATCTTACTTTTAAAAAGCACAAGGCCTTGTAGTATTTGTTAGCACCAGTGACAATATGACTAAGTGAGGAATGTAAAATTTGACCCATTCTTGCAGATTTTAACAAAAGACTGTCTATCTAGTGCATGCTATTAAAAGACTGTTGTAAGGCTATCTCTGGATGGAACAGAATCTAGTAACATACTGCAGAGAACAAATCTTTCTTGGAAATACAGTACTTACAAACACAGTTCAGAGAATCCCCTTGGGAAGCTGGCCCAGGTTGGTTCTATTTAAAAAGTTTATCTTCTGTTGCTGTTGTCCTTGTTTTCAAAACTGCTCCAACATAAGGGGCAAAGTCTCCTTTATGTCTTTCCATTTTTATGCAAAAAAAAAATCCACATAGAAGTAAGGTAACTCACTTAGTTATTTTAAACTACAGCTCCTATAACCTCTTACCGCTGGCCATGTTAAGAATGATAGGAGCTAAAATCCAAAACATGGAGAGTCAAAGTTGTCCATTCTGATTTTAGGAAACCTCATAAAGCAGTTCCCGTCTAATTGTTTAGAGCAAGGGGTTCTCAATCTACGGCCCGTGGGCTGGCCCCGGCCCATGGCACTATTTCATGAGGCCCATGCCACTGCTGCCACCAGAAGCGGATGCATTTATGACAGCCATAAATACATCCGCAGCTGTTGTAAATGCATTTTGACAGCCGTGGACGCATTTTACGGTAGCATTTACAGTGGGGGGAACCACCAGTCTGGACTGTTCAGCTGTCTGAGGGGGCGTGGTCCGGCCGGTACAAATGCATGTACACTCTGTGATTGCTTTAGGCCAGGGGTGCCCAAACTTTTCCCGCATGGGTCCTGACCATGCCCCCTCAGTCAGCTGTGCGGGTCGGTCACATGGTTCCTCCTGGTGGCACCAACAGTGGTGGCAGCTGGCAGCGGCACATAAAACTGCACTGCGTTTCTGGATGGTTTTACCTCCTCCAATGCTTTCCTTGGAGGAAGGAGCATTGGGGGAGAATTTTTGCAGCCTTTCTTTATTTTTTGGCATGTTTTCATCCTGTTTCAGCACAAAAATGCACCGATTTCGGCACTTCCAGTGACGTCGGATAATTTCTGGTGTCGGCGGCAATCTGCCCCATGGGCCGGCCCTGGCCCATGGGTCATAGTTTGGACACCCCTGCTGTAGGCTATTCCATGCATTCTACTTCTTCAACTGAAAAGGCCTGATTTAAGAAACATATTCAGCTTTACCTAAACCAAATGTTGAGAGTTTTTTTTCTGGTGAGACATCTCCTCCATCCCAGTTTCTGGAAAACTAGAACTAGAATTACACATACCGGTAGATTAGCCTGCAGAAGCAGGGTTGTTTACTGGCATCTCTTTTTAAAGTTAGTATGGATCAATGTATAAATGTGCCAATGTTGATAATGTTCACATAAGGTCAACAATTTTAGACCTACTTATTGTTCTAGAGTTAGGGAGGTTAAATGTTATCCAAATTCTGCACCAAATAATAATTGTGTGTCATCATGTCAATTCTGACTTTCCAGGGTTTTTGAAGTACAGTAAAACCCCGGGTTACGATGGAGGTCCGTTTCAACAGCCTCCGTTGTAACCCGGAAAAATTGTTAACTGAAACATCCATAGGGATGCATTGAATAATTTTAAAAAATGGCCCTGAATTCATCATTTTAAATCAGGGAAAAACATTTAAAAAATTTAAACCGGGACGGCATTTCCATTGGATTTGCTGTTGTAAACTGCAGCAAACCTAAACCGAGGTGGTTATAACCTGGGGTTTTACTGTACAGAATACACAGAAGTGGTTTGCTACTCCCTTTTTCAGGGGCCATTCTGGGCCTGTGTAACTTGCTCAAGGCTGGCTCTATTTGCAGAAGGAACAGTGGGGAATAGATCTTCCAATGTAGCCAGATACCTAAACTATTGACCTATCCAGCCAGTTCACCAGATAACACATAGTACAATACAGTATGAAATATCACAGATTGAAAACGGCAGAGAACCTGTGCACTCGTACAATTCCCACAGGGATAATAAAAATATGTTTACACTGAAGTAGTCATGTTGTAAAAATGACAGAAGCTAATTTCCCGTTTCTTTAAATCTAAATGTTTTAAGTGATGCTGTACGTTCATCAAACAAGGCATGTAATTCTTGGTATGCATTCTTATTCCTAAATTGGAAAGACTTGTCAGGAGGAACAACTTCATGCAGATAAGGTGGCACCTTTTCTACTTCACAGCCCATCTGTTCTCATCTGCATTCATTAGCACTTGTAACTGGTATATCACTGAGTGATATGTAAACTCCTTAACCACTGACACAGTTCATTAGTGAAGCTGGGGGTAACACAAACGCCTTTCCTAAAGCAAATGGGCAGTGGTGATTTCGTATTCTAGAACAAAACAAAACTCTCAGTATTCCTATAGGGCAAACCAACAGCATTTTAGATTCTAAAAGTAAGCCAGGTTATCCTGCTGTGGTACTAGAGTAGACCATACTGCCAGCAACTCAATGCTGAGTGTCAGGGAGTGGTTAACTAACTTGACAACTCTGAGGATTAACGACCTTGGGTGGCAAAGTCCACAGGGAAGGGTGATGACCCCCAAGTGGATTAAATCCCACTTGAATCCATCTTGATGGAGGGCAGCAGCTTCATCAAGACTGGCCTGAGGATGATGAGGATTATGCATGCCAAAAGGGCTCAGAACCAGAAGGTGACTCGTGGAACTGGATCAGTGATACAGCTTCACACTAGGATGCAGATAAAAGACCACTGCATTATATTCTCAGGACAGTCTTCATGGCTGATCACCATGAGGATCGCCAATATTCAGATTCGGATACGGCAGAAGAAGAAGAAATCTTGTGGTACATGTTGCAGTCATATATAACTCTCTGGGAAAACTACTTTGCAGAGAGCAGCTTCCTAAGGCTAAGCTTTTGATTACTGAAAGTGGAATAAGTATTTTAGAAACAGGGAGTAAAAGGAAAATATTTTTAAAGGAAATCTCATTAAGGAGAGTTCAGGAGAAAGAGATTGACTGTGCTTATTAACAAACACCCACAGAGCTAGGTTCCAGGCCTGCCAGCCCAATTCAGGCAGCTAATGAGGAAAAGGAGATTTCAGAGAAAAATGTTAGAAAACATAAGAAGAGTATTTTAGCAAATAGCCCTATTCAGGTGATAGGCTGCAGCTGCAACACCATGCTTACAAGGGGAGTACCTAGCTCACCCCTCTCTGTAGGTGGTTTATTCTTACCAAAAGTGACAAATGTAAAGAAAACAGGCTTTTCCTTGCAGGCAGGCTTAAAATAGAAGCAAAATGTTGGCAAATCTGTGTTTTGTGACATGTTAAACAGCACGTCCCAAAGAATACAGTACTGAGAAACCCAACACTATAATGCCGGAAAAGGTCTAGATTTAGTAGGCACAAGAAAGGAAGTTACCTGAGTTATCTTTCAGCCTGCTGGCACTTACTGTTCCAAAATTTGAACACAGTAGAACTTATTTTTCTTCAAGTACAGATAGGGTTGCTTGAGCCAGACCAAGACATCTGCCCCAACTTAAGGAGCATGAGACCCAAAGTTGCGTAAGATAAAAATAACAAAGAAAACAACATTATCCAGAATTTGTTGGCTGAGGCAACCGCCTCACTATCTGAACCCTTAATCTTGAGCTGTTAATCAGTTAAACTTTGTAGCCCAATTTAAATATGTTTTGACCAAAATAATCCTTATTTGTAGAAATTATCTTCACTATCAGCAAGAATTATGCTTGTCACAGGAAGGGCAGGACAATAGGCTGTATAGAAGGGGAAAGTGTAATTATAGCAATGTATATGACAATGTACACCTGCTAAAATCTTCCCTTGTCTACAACTATTGAAGAGTGGGTCAAAGCAAGTTCCTCGGAAACACACCTGCTATTTGATCACCAACCACCAAAGCAGAGACTGAAATCAAGGCATAGCTTCCTTACAACGTCTGCCCCACTGAACAACCAGCCCCCACACATGGCCACAATCAGGGGGGGGGACAACGAGGACTCCCATCCCGGGCCCAGTCCTGGCAGGGGGCCCAGCAGTGGGCGACCCACGAGAGCTCCGCTTTCCTTTGTGAATTTTATTTAATTTTATTTACTTTTTAAAAAACCATAGCTCAAGGCACACAGGCCCAGCGCCATCGCGCATGCCCCACCAGAGGGCTCCATCTCGACTCAGATATCCGGGGTCAAGGCTTCAGCCCAACAGATGCATGGGAGACTGCTGCTGCCTGCCTCTGCCTCTCTGCCACCATGCAGTCAGCAGCAGATCAGTGGCCTACTGAGGCATGGTGGCAGAGAGGCAGAGGCTAAGGCCCTCAGCAGCCTCAGAAGCAGCGTGGTGACAGCCTTGCACCAAAGGCTCTCGGGCCCTGGCAGCGTCATCAAAGATGGGATGGGGTGGCGTCGGGCAGAGCAGCAGCCGGAGCAGCAGAGGAGGCAAGCGGCAGAAGAGCTTCGGCGTCGGGCAGGCAGACAGAGGAAGCTGAGGCGAAGGTGGTGGGTTTGAGTCCAGGCCATGCTGCAGCCATGCCTGCCTTGTTCCACTGGTTCGTAGGGGGGGGGGAGGAAGAGGAAGACACTCCTGCCTCTCTTCTCCCCCCCCCATGGTCCCAGGGAGGAGAGGAAGAGGGAACTGCGACCACCCAATGCAGCTGGCTTGGGCCCGGGGGAGGGAGAGGAAGACGGGCAGTCTCCCCCCTGCCGCTGCTTGGGCATTCCTGTCACCGTCCCCCCCCCCAATGGTCCTGGGGCAAGTTGGAAGACTAAGCTCAGCTGCCTGATGTGGCTGCTTCCGCCACCATCGGGCTCAGCAGCCCACCACTTGCCCTTTCTAGGTAAGTCTTTTTGTTTTGTTTACTTTGCACTCTCTTGTTTTGTTTACTTTGCTCTGTGTGTGTGTGTGGGGGGGGTGTCTGGAGCAGGCTACAGGTTTAGGGTTGTTGTTTTTTTTGTTTCGTTTACTTGAAACACATGCTACCATTTAAAAAGTTTTATTAAAGGGAGACCTTTACCTAATAACAGAAGATCCCTGCCAGATTTGCTGTGGTTAGTAAAGGTAAAGGTCTCCCTTGCTCAAAAGCCAGTCGTATCCGACTCTAGAGTTCAGTACTCATCCCTATTTATAGCCAAAGAGCCAGTGGACTTGATCCACAAAAGTTCACATAAAAATACAGCAGTTAGTACATTGTATTTTTGTTTTGTTTACTCTCTGATATGCTTGCACAGAATAAAACTTTTTAAATGATAGCATGTGTTTCAAGCATGTCAGAGTAAATGAAACAAAAAAAATCCCTTAGCCTGTTCAATATTTGGCCACGCCCACAGAGGGGCGTGGCCAAAATGTGTGTGAGGGGGCCCAATAGGATTGCTCAGTCTGAGGCCCAGAAATTTCTGCCCCCACATACCACCTTAGAACTATGGAAGGTGAGCAAGGAACTACCAGATAACGGGGGAGAACCACATGATTCTCTACTGCCTGGCCAAGAACAACCATGGCCTGTGTAGACTGCATGCAGGGGTAGGAAGATCAAGAGCTAATCTGAGAATGTGGGGTTTCCCTGTAGATGACAGCCTGTGTGAATGTGGAGAAGAACAAACTATCTCCCATATGATACAATGTACACGATGCCCCCCAACATGCACTGAGGAGGACCTTATGTTGGCAAGAGGAAATGCTATAGATGCGGCCCGATATTGAGCAGGTGTCATCTAGCCCTTTTTAATTCTATTTTGGTTTTAGATGTGTTAATTTTAGCTTTGTATGTTATTATATGCTGGTGGTGCATCTGACATGAATAAATAAAGAACTATTAAAGTTTTATGAGCCTTGCCCTTCATTTCATACAACTATCCTAGCAAGAACAGCCTTTCAGCAATTACTATTGAAATACTATATATTATGAATATATTCATTCAATAACCATAGTGCTAAGAGATAGTCTAAGACAAGTCTAAATCATACACACAAAGCTGCACACATGCACATATGTATATAGTTCAACCTTGATTTAGCTTTTTAATATCTCAAAAAGCAATTCATTACCAAGAGAAAGGACCTATCAGGAGAACATGGAAATGGTGAAGTACTACAACAAAAAGTAGAGCTTGAAAAGCTACTTATTTAGACTTCATATCCCAGAATTCCTGAGTAAGCACTACCATGGCCATATGGATTGAGGAATTCTGGAAGTTGTAATCCAAAGTAACATGAATGCCTCTTAAGTAAAAATATGGAAAAAAACCCTCAAGAGCTGAATCATTAACCTGCTTATTAGAGGGCAGGCCACTCATGAATGTATATTGTGACCCTCTGAAAAGTTGGCACAAAATAACCGCAAAAATCTTTTTTGTACAAGTATAATAAACTTATGCTCACACTCAACAGCTGAATCAGACACCCCATTGAACATTTTCCCCCATCCTTAACTTCACTGAAGCACCACTGCCCAGCTGTCAGTTATTTCATTGAGAACTAAATTGGACCCTGCTACCTTTTAATAACATTTTAATGGTTCAAACCATGTATTTCTGGCTCCTTGAAATAATTTAAAAGGTCCATGCTTAGCTTTGAATGTTTCTTGCTTTATAAAACAAAAGAGCTTGTGCTCGGGAATTTGCTTTAGCATTCTTTTAAAGCCTGTTGCAAAATACATATTGATTTCATTAAATGAAAAAAGCTGTGAGTGCATTTCAGATATACTTATCCTCAGTGACATTCGTAAGGAAAATGTGATACAGAAAAGAAAGCAAGATTCAGCCCACATTTTTCCTCATGAGATGCAATCCCAAAAGACACCCAAAGAGCCACATGCAAACATTTTCTTTCATTCCATGAACATCACTAAGTGCCTGTATCTCTGCTACGTATAATGTTTAATACTCTATCCATTTTCAGAGATCAGAGAAAAGGGAAGAGATCTACCAGAAAAAAAATTAAGAACAACAACGCTACTCTGTGTCTTGTTACCCGGTACAGTTTGAGAATGAAATATCGTACATGAGTACAAGCAAAAACATACCAACTCCATCTGAGAAGTGGGTGTCTTCCTACGTTTGCTGTCAGAAACAGAAAGTACGGTACATTCACAAGACTTCCAGTCCTCTAGGCCAAGTCTGGGTTAAATACTAATGATTAAGCTGGACAAATATGACTATCCTCAGGGTTGTAATACCAGAATCTAAAGTAAATGTGAGTCCACACATTTACAACTCAGTCTCTAACACACATACACATACACACGTACATGCACATACACGCACACACGCGCGCGCACACACACACACACACACACATCCAATAGTCAAGGGCAGGAAACATGTACTGTACTTTTAGGGCAGATATAATATTTAGGGCAGATATGATCTGATGAAATGCAAAAGCCTTCTTCTGGCAAGAGCTCTGTGCGTGTGCGTGTGTGTGTGTTTAAAAATTATTTTTTATTTTAAATGAATAACAAAATATAAAGAAAACACACACTTACATGGAGAACACTACATTTAATACAATATTCAATAATAATAAAAAGGAACAAAACAACATTAATAGTACATCAACCAATGTGCCCCCACCACCATGGGACATTATTGTCTTATCCACAAACTCTAAAGCAGTACAATATGTTATTCTCCCAGGGCAAGAAGGAGAGAGTAAATGGGGTGTCAAGAGACAGCAAGAAAAAAAGGGGTGACCCTACTCACTTCTGGATTCTGTTCTGCTCAGCGCTACCTTCAGCCTTGTCTACTACTGGATGAAGCCCTCAAAAACAACACAAATGCAAGCGCGGCGCCAAAATGGCCGCCGCGCACTTTGCGGGGCCCCCCCCACAGGACAGAGGATCCGGGTAGTTAGGGGCGTGGCCAGCTCCCTTATAAAAGGGGTGGCCACGAGGCAGCCGCGCTGCCATTTTGCCTCAGCGACGGAGCGGAGAAGTTTTTCCCCCTGCGCCTCCGTCGCTCGTTGGTATCGCCGGGAAGCCCTTTTGGGTCGATTTTGCTTAGCTAGCTTCCCTTTTTTTTGCTCGAGATGCCTTCCAAAAAGAAGGCTGCTGCGAATTCAGCTCGGGCTGTTAGGAGGCGCAACCCAGGTCGGAGGGCCGTGGTGCCACCTCCTCAACAGCCACCTTTGCCATCCCCGGCCGGGGCTAGTGGCTTGGGGTCTATCGCACCTTGGCCCGTTCAGAGTGCGGGCGCGGAGGGCGCTCCGGCCCGCGGCCCGCGAGCGGTGGACACCGCTCCTCCTTCCGCCCAACCCGTTGGGCCGACTACTTCTGGGCCGCAGCCTCTCCCGGGGCCCTCTAGCCTTGGGGGGTGGCCCGGTGCCCCGCCTTGGCAGGTTTCCTCACCAGCCCTACCGGGCTTCGGCCCTGGCCAATGGCCATATCTGGGCCATGGGGTGCAGGGAACTGTCCCCATGCTAGGGTCAGGTGGGCCGGCCGGCTCTTTACCCATGGTTACTGTAGACACCTTACTGGCCCGTATTGCGGCCTTAGAGGAGTCTTTGGCCCGGGCCAGTCAGGCAGGTGCCCCTTTCGGGGTACCTTTGGAGGCGCTATCGGCAGCAGGACAACGGCCGGCGGGGAGGGTTGAGCTGCTGCAGGCGGGTGGCGCGGCTCCGGCCACTGCCTCGCAGCTCCCCAGCCAGCAACCTGGCGCGGGTCAAGCCCCGGTGATGAGCTCGACATCGGTCGTGAGCTCCGACGCCCCCAGTGGGCCGGAACCCCCGTTGGGGGCGGCCCGCGGGGGTGCAGCATGTGAGTATATGGTGCAAACGAGTACATCCACACACATTCCCAATATAGGGGGAACCTTTCAGTGGCCTTGGCCTCGCGCGGGTGGTGCAGGGGCTACGCCACTGGCGACCCACCCGGCGACAACTACTGCCACCATGCCCGCTGGGGTGGGCATTGGTTCTTACACTGCTGGGAACGTACTTGGGGTGGCAGGGTTAACTCAGGCCCCTTTGGGTAGGTCAGCTATCCCCTTTTCGGCTTTGTCGACGGCAGGGTATTCCCTGCCATTGGGTGATCACTTGGCTCAGGCTACCAGAGAAAAGATATGGCGAGGGGAGTACGTGGATATCTTCTCACTCCTGAACAGAGAGCCCACTAAGGAAGAAAGGGAGGGTCAGGATGAGAAGGACAAGGAGCAGGCACGCCGCCGTAAGCCGCCGCGTACCTGGGCTAACTGGCTCCCCGCTTATTTGATATACATGGCGGTGTATTTGAGGGCGCGGCCGGATCTAGCTATTCCCATGGTCCAATATTTGGACAACATATACAGGGCGATGGTAGATTTCCCGGGCCCCTCATGGCTAGCATATGATGAGGAATTCCGTATGAGGATTCCCCTGCACCCCGAGATGAGATGGGATGAGCCGTGCCAGAGACTGTGGCTCTTGTATATGACACCCACACGTCCTGCCCCGGGGGATAGATACCATTGTGGACATGCGGTCCAGCGAGCAGCTCCGGCGCAGGTTACCCGCCAGATGGCGGGGCAGGGGGTTCCAGCCCGCCTGCTGTGCTGGACTTTCTCGTCCAATGGTTCCTGCAGTCGGAAGAACTGCAGGTATAAGCACGAGTGTCCCACATGTTCTGGTCCCCATGCAGCCTCTGCTTGTCCCAAGCCTGGGGGGGTGCGAGGCAGAGGGAGGGGTGGACAGTGGGCTGGCAAGCCTGCCACGGATGGAGCTAGTTCTCCGAAAGGCTCCCTCCCCAATTAAGGTGGACATGCTGGAGCGCTGGCTCGCATCGTACCCAAGGGGAGAGGACAGGGAGTACCTCATCCAAGGTTTTAAGCAGGGATTTCGTATCCCTTTTATGGGTGATAGATCTCCTCAGGATGCACCCAACCTTTTATCCCTCAGAGGAAGGGAGGAGGTAGCCGAGGCCAGCATTAAAAAGGAGTTAGACGCGGGCAGGGTCGCCGGACCTTTTCCCGCACCCCCTTTTCCCAACCTTAAGGTTTCACCATTGGGTTTGGTTCCTAAAAAGTCCCTAGGTGAGTTTCGCCTTATTCATCATTTGTCCTACCCAGCCGGCCGATCGGTCAACGATGCGATACCTGATGACCTTTGTTCGGTCAGGTATACATCGTTCGACCATGCGCTGCGCATGGTGCGCTCGTGTGGCCCGGGTGCCTTGCTGGCCAAGTGCGACATTAAGTCAGCTTTTCGCCTCTTGCCGGTGCACCCGGGCGACTTTGAATTGCTGGGTTTTAAATTTAAAGGGGAGTATTATTTTGATAAGGCCATGCCTTTTGGCTGCTCCATATCATGCTCGGCTTTCGAGCGTTTTAGTACCTTCCTAGAGTGGGCTTTCGTCCGCAGGTCAGGGTCCCGGTCTGTAGCCCATTACCTGGATGACTTTTTATTCGGGGGTGAACGGGGCTGGGACACGTGTGCACGTCTCCTCAATACATTTCAGACGCTAATGCAGGAACTGGGTGTCCCTTTAGCGCCCGAAAAGACCGAGGGCCCGTCGACCAAACTAGTATTCCTGGGGGTTGAGATTGATACAGTAGTACAGGCTTCTAGGTTACCGGGTGATAAGGTGTCCAGGATAGTGACCCTTATCTCGGAATTGCTGGCTAAGCGTAAGGCATCCCTGAGGGAACTGCAGGTGCTACATGGGCACCTCAATTTTGCCTGCAGGGTGGTCGCACCGGGCAGGGCTTTCGCCCGGCGCTTATGCGACGCCATGGCAGGGTTATCCAGGCCCCACCACAGAGTCAGGCTTACCCGGGGTATCAGGGCAGACATGTTTGTCTGGTTGCAATTCCTGAGGGAGTTTAATGGGGTCTCATTTTGGAGGTCTGACCTCCTGGCATCCCCCAATTTCCAGATCCAGTCTGATGCCTCAGGATCCCTGGGTTATGGGATGTACTTCAATGGGAAGTGGGCCTATGGTGGGTGGCCACCGGCATGGGCAGGCACAGGTCGCCTGCGGGATCTCACATACCTGGAATTTTTTCCCATTCTGGGGGCTTTGATGCTATGGGGCGAACAGTGGGCTAATTCGGTGGTGCATTTCTGGTGCGACAATGCTGCCGTGGTGCACATTGTCAATGCACAGACTTCTAAATCGCCCAGGGTCATGGATCTAGTGCGCCATTTTGTGCTGCGCTGCCTGCGCCTCAACGTCTTGTTCAGGGCCAGGCATGTCCCAGGGGTTAATAACGATATTGCTGACGCTTTGTCCCGCCTGCAGATCTCCCGGTTCCGCGCCTTGGCCCCGGATGCAGAGGAATTTCCCTCGCCACTCCCGGACGAGATGTGGACTATTGGCAAGGAGAGGTGAACCGGGCGATTGGCCTGTCACTAGCGCCACGCACGCGTAAGGCGTATCAACAAGCATTCAATTTGTATAGGGCTTTTGCTACTCGATTTCAATGGCCAGAGACCTGGCCCATCCCGGTGGACCATGTTCTGCGGTTCATGGTTCACCTGCATGCACAGGGCCTTGCACCTCGCACCATAGCATCCAAGCTCTCGGCGTTGGCTTTTATGGCCAAAGTAGGGGGTCATGTGGATACCACCTCTGACTTCCGTGTGAGACACGTTTTGGAGGGGTGGGTGCGCGAGCGCGGGCGTTGCCCGGATGACCGGCACCCTATTTCCCCAGGGGTTCTTACCCAGTTGGCCCGGGGCTGGCCAGGCCTCTGTTTTGATCATTATGAGGCAGCCCTTTTTCATGCAGCCACAACGGTGGCATTTTTTGGAGCGCTCCGCATCAGCGAACTCGTGATGCTGTCTAAGGCGGATGCAAGTGGTAGGGCACTGGAACTCGGAGATGTATATGTTGCCAAAGACTGGGCCCAGTTGAGGATTCGCTCCTCCAAAACAGATCAGCATGGCGTAGGCAGTGGAGTAAGACTGCTACGGTGTTCTTTGGCAGACATCTGTCCGGTTGGTGCCCTACATGAATACCTGGCACTGCGTGGCTGGCACCACGGCCCGTTTTTCTGTCACCAAGATGGGTCTCCCCTTACTAAATTTCAGTTTTGGAAGGTGACAGCCAGAGCCCTCACCAGGGTGGGACTACCAGGTGCCCGTTATGGCACACATTCGTTCCGTATTGGCGCAGCCTCTACAGCAGCTGCTTTTGGGTACTCTGGGGCTGACATACGTAGCATGGGGAGGTGGGGCTCACAATGTTTTCAGTTTTATGTGCGCCCACTCCCGCCATGAGTACCAATCCAGTCACCTTACCTTCATTTTTCTCAATTTTCTTACAGACCCTGGGTGTCGTATTACACCGGTGACAGTATGGCTGGTGGGCCACAGCTATGTGCTCAGGGCAGCGCGTTACGCTGCGGCGACAGAGTGGGGACCCCGACTGGGACTGGGTGACCACGCCAGTCTCCCATGGCACGGTAAGCCTGGGATGTTATGGCGGGAGCTGCGGCCTTTCCTTTTTTCTGGCCTGGGGGCTGACCCGCCTGACATTCTAATCATCCACTTGGGGGGCAATGATTTGGGCCAGGTCACCGGCTTATCGCTCAAGCATGCGATTTGCGAGGACCTCGCCTACTTGCATTATGTCTGGCCTGCCACAGCCCTGGTTTGGTCGGACATTGTTCCGCGCCACTCTTACAGAGGGGGCGTTAACCTCCTGGCCCTTGACCGAGCTAGGCGCGCGGTCAATAAGGCAGTGGCGCTGTTTCTCACCACCAGGGCGTGGGGACGGGTTAGTCATCACCCCGATATTAGTCTACAAAATTGTGACTTGTATGCAGGGGATGGGGTCCATCTGTCGCGAGGAGGTATGGACCTCCTGTTGGGTGACTGGCGAGCAGGCCTGTTGACCGAGCTGACGGTCTGGGGGGGGGCGTCAGGTCTTCTGTGAAGCCCCTCCGTGTGGCGGGTAGCACTGGTAAGGTAAACAGTATGACCCACAAGTATCCGGCAGGTTCGCAATTGACTGGACAACACTAGACAGGAATAAAGTAGTTAAACGTTGTCCGGTCAACGACGAATCAGGCGATGGGGTGATGATGATTGCTAACCAGCATGCATCACCCCTGTGATTTCACGGATACGCGTCAGAGGGTGGGGTCATGAGTTAGTTATTGACTACGGTCAACAATTTGTTTGTTGTTGACAAACAAATTGATACAAATTGATACATTGTAACCAATTGCCGTTGGCAATTTTGGGGTGGTACCTTACCAGTGTTACTTCGGCCTGCTTGCCTTAGGAATTATGATTGGTCGTTTTACCAATACAAATTTATAATTCGGACTAGGGCATTGAATCAATAAATGTGGCCCTTTGCTGTTATCCACTTTCAATGTTGTCTGTGTCCGTTATTGGGGGGGTGCGCCTGCAATGCAAGCGCGGCGCCAAAATGGCCGCCGCGCACTTTGCGGCCCCCCCCCACAGGACAGAGGATCCGGGTAGTTAGGGGCGTGGCCAGCTCCCTTATAAAAGGGGTGGCCACGAGGCAGCCGCGCTGCCATTTTGCCTCAGCGACGGAGCGGAGAAGTTTTTCCCCTCCACCCCCTCCCTAGTTAACAGTGTGATCATGGTCGCTTCGGGGCCGGGTGGAAATTTTTGGTTGGGACCACATTGGCTTCGGGTCCTGGCTTTTTTGCCCATCCCACACTGTTGCTATGGTTTGATATAGGGGTCTTTCTTCGTTCCTACTGTTGACTTTGGTCACATGGGCGGGTAGCACTGGTAAGGTAAACAGTATGACCCACAAGTATCCGGCAGGTTCGCAATTGACTGGACAACACTAGACAGGAATAAAGTAGTTAAACGTTGTCCGGTCAACGACGAATCAGGCGATGGGGTGATGATGATTGCTAACCAGCATGCATCACCCCTGTGATTTCACGGATACGCGTCAGAGGGTGGGGTCATGAGTTAGTTATTGACTACGGTCAACAATTTGTTTGTTGTTGACAAACAAATTGATACAAATTGATACATTGTAACCAATTGCCGTTGGCAATTTTGGGGTGGTACCTTACCAGTGTTACTTCGGCCTGCTTGCCTTAGGAATTATGATTGGTCGTTTTACCAATACAAATTTATAATTCGGACTAGGGCATTGAATCAATAAATGTGGCCCTTTGCTGTTATCCACTTTCAATGTTGTCTGTGTCCGTTATTGGGGGGGTGCGCCTGCAAAGCTGCACATACCTGCATTAGACTGAAAGACAGCAAAGCAGAATACGGAACAGAACTGTGTAAGTCAGGAGAAGGATAGGCAGTTCTCTTCCTCCAGATGTTTTCTGATTTCAATTTTGAGGAATCCTAACCAGCATACTCATGGCAACGAATACCGAGAACTGTACCTAACAATATCTGGAGCCCTAAAGTGGCCTGCCCCTGATATACAATGAAGTCAGTTTGCTGTTGTTGTATAGCATGTGGTGTTTTTCAACTGACTGTTTTAAGACATTCTGTACAGCAAACTGTCTAGAAGGGTCTCCACTAAAAGAATGGGATATAAAATGTTTCAGTAAACAGCCAACAGGTTAGTCCCATGCCCCAAGCCTGCCCCTCTCAGTCCATCTTTCTGTTTGTTCTGTATTAAGTAAACACATGCTACTCATTCCTATGGGAGAAAGTTACCCATTGGGAGCAGTGTTTGGGATGTAGCTACTGAAAGCGAGGGGGGGCATGTAAGAAAACAAGCTCTCTTCTTCCTGTTCTGAGGGCAATTTCCAAGCTTTAGTTAAAGACTGCCAAATCTTTTGAGATTCTCCACAAGCAGAATTATCCTCAAAAGACAAATTCATGGGGGCTATAAGAGAACTTCTTTTGGAGAAAGAGGGGGCAGAGATAGATCTTGACAAACAGGCCTTCCCACATTCCTCTCCAGTGCAACAGCCAGCATTCACACATTCAAAGTACCCCAATTTAGGATTAGGAGATATAATGGCTTCAGATGCCACCCCAGTCAGATTGCTCTCTTCCTTCTAAATCACAATCCACAATCTTTGTAGTACCTGGGATGGTGGGGCATGAGGAGGAACATATTTCCCAACAACAATATCCTTGTTTTAATGCAAAGTACCTGGGGGATGCTTTGGCATTTAATTGGGAATTAAAATTCACTTTTTTTGCAAAACGAAGGTTTCTTCTGAAGATTAAAATCAACAAAACTGGTTTCTTGACATGGATCAGCACAGGGGCCTACATTTGGGGGAATTCTTTGGGGGTGGAACAGGTATTGATGAGCATCTCCCCTTCAAAGTTGACAGGACTGGTCCTCTTCCGGCCATCACAAGTGATAGGCTAATAGCTACACATCTAATCCCAAACAGCAATAATTTTAGGAAGCTAACTTTGGATAATTAGGTATGTATCTCTGTATTGGACTATCTATGTGGTGTAAACAGAATGATGGACTAGGACTCTGGAGAGGGTTGGAAATCCTACTCAGCCATGGAAGCCCACTGGGAGTGTGGAACTGGTAAAAACACTAACCTTGTTTTTATCTGTGCCACTGCCACTGCCACCTGTGAGTTTTCAAGGCTGACCAAGAATTCAAACCCAGTCTACTAATCCAACACTCTACCCACTTCAAAATACTGGCTCTCACTGGGTCTTCGTCTGGGGAGATAAATCTCAGGGCAAGCAGTGCTGGAGGAAGCAACATTTTCATTTGTGTGGGTGAAAGTGGCCTTAAAGCCCTGCGACTTACCTATACCCATTCCAATTTCCCTGGATTCCCCTCATGCCCATGTATACAATTAGCTGGCCCAGAAAAAGTTCTGGTCCACTTTTCAATCCTTGCCTGCCCCACCTCTGTCATGTCACAAGGGGCCACTTCCCCACCCTCGTATCTCAGAGAATGAGATGCCTTAACCTAGCTATTCTTATGTTAACACAAAATCCTAGAGTTAGTTTGGTCCAAGTTTCGGCTCATGCCAGAAATTTAGTGCTAGAGCATCCTGAACTATAGCTGTGTCCAGCTTCTATTGAAGAACACCAGGAAAGGAGAATTCATCTCACCCTCAAAAATTGGTTCCACTATTGAATTCTTAACATACACAAGTTTTTCCCTAATGTTCAATCAAGTCTGTTGTCCTGCAACTTAAGCTCTACAGATCTAATCCTGTCTTCTAGAGAAACAAAGACTTAACCCTAGAATACCCAGTTTTAGACTAGATATGGGCAATCATGACCTGGCACATGTTATGAGCTACCTGTATAAACCCCACAATCAGATATCTTAATCTCTTAACATTTAAAAAATCCATACCACAATGAATGGTTTTAGCAGATTAAGCAGAGCCAAAGCGAATTATAATAAGTGGGTAAGAACTTGAGAAAGCCTTGATGCTGGGAAAGGTGGAGGACAAAAGAAGAAGGGGGCGGTCAAAAATGAGATGGCTAGATAGTATTGTAGACGCAATGGGCACAGAGCTGGGCGGGCAGAGGAGGATGCTGGAGGACAGAGGTGCCTGGCGGGCATTTGCCCATGGGGTTGCAAAGGGTCAGAGTCAACTGTGTGACTGAACAACAACAACAACAAAAGATCTTAAAAACAAAATACAGATTTATGTACATACACATTAGGACTATCTGTACATTATGTACATTATGTACATACACATTAGGACTTTTCTCTAGACACAAAATAATTAATTACCAACACACATATGTTGATAACTGCAGTCCATGGAAAGAAATTGGCTCGAGTAGAATGTTACATAATTCACAGGGTTCCTGAAATCCCAAATAAATTGAATGTGTGACTTACAGTATACCCAAATGGCCTAATCTTACACAGCCTGCCAAAAATTGGACAGCTGACCATGTAAGGCCTAACTAACCTTGACAAGTTTGTCAGAGTTATACTTTCATATAGATAAACTGTTCCAATATAGCACAAGTAAGAGGTTAAACCAGTAAGAGGTTAAACAAGTATCTGCTCTGCTTGGCAACTTTACATTTTTTAAGATTGAAAAGGGGACATTTAAAATTAATCTGAATAATCATTTGTTACTGCTAGCTGTAGGTTGTGAAAGCTGGACCATTAGGAAAGCTGAGCGCAAAAGAAAAGATGCCTTTAAAATGTGGTATTGGAGGAGAGTTTTGAGAGTACCCTGGACAGCGAGGAGAACAAATAGGTCGATCCTAGAAGAAATCAACCCTAACTGCTCATTAGAAGGTTAAATAGTAAAGATGAAGCTAAAGTACTTTGAACATCAAATGAGAAGAGAGGAATCACTAGAAAAAGCCTTGATGTTGGGAAAGGTGGAGGGCAAAAGAAGAAGGGGGTGGCCAAAAATGATGGTATTGTAGATGTAATGGGCACAAAACTGGGCAGGCTGAGGATGGTGGAAGACAGAGGTGCCTGGTGGGCAATGGTCCATAGGGTCGCAAAGGGTGGGAATCGACTGTGCTACTGAACAACAAAAAGCTGTATGAAGCTGTATGAAGCTGTATTGATATGCATGCTTATCTGTCATTCTGCATGATTACTCTTTACCTCATTACTTTGTAACCCATTTATCTTGCAACATCTTGACCCCTGCATCTGGTGTATATAAACCATACCTGGAAATTTTACTCCTTTGTCTGAAGAAGTGGACTTGATCCACGAAAGCTCACAGTAAAAATGTAGCAGTTAGTCTTTAAAGTGCTGCAGTGTTTTTATTTTATTTTATTGTTTTTGGTCTCCAATATACTTTAGCACAAAGCAAAATTTTGTTTACCATGCCAGCTATCAAATGTATATGAACTAACAGCATTTCACTACTAGATTTCTTAATATTTTCTATGGTTTCTTCCACTGTGTCTTTTACATCACACAGACACAGCCCAGTAGTAATCATCTGAGGGAAGAAAGATTCTGGAGGGTTGACTTGTTTAAAAAAAGAGAGAAGAGAATGGGTGGGCACATCTCTTATCACTTCATTGGTCTTGTGAAACGTACAGAAATGTAAGTAAGAGCTGCTGTTTCACCTCTGTTCATCCCTGACCATAAGAATCGTGCTTGTTGTTACATGCCATCAAATTGCCTTGGATGTATGGTAAACTTATCAAGAAGTGATATCCAAAATGTCCTGTTATTTAAAAGCTCTGGTCAGCTAAACTCAAGGTTGTGGCTCTCCTTATGAAGCAAATCCATCTCACAGTGATCTACTATTCCTACTTCCTTCAACTTTCCCTAGCATTATTGTTTATTCATGCAAGTCTTCCCTACTCATGATGTCGATGCTTTTACTTCTAGCCAAAACAGCAGCATGCTTTACAAAAATGGAAACTGGACTAACTCTTATATACAGAGCTCAGAAGGTCAACAGATTCTACACTTCTGAAATGAAACCAGATACTAATACATCTCAATTATTTTCTGAAATTGCAGTGCTTCCTCCTAGATCTTACCTTAATTAGATTTAGCACAGTAGTTCTCAACCTTGAGTCCCCAGATGTTCTTGGACCACAGCTGCCAGACATCTTGCCCAGCAGAGCCAGTGATGAAGGCTTCAGGGAGTTGAACATCTGGGAACCCACGGTTGAGAACCACTGATCTAGCAGCTTCAACATTTAGCCAGGTTTTGAACTTTGCCACCCTTTACTCCTGACCATATGTTCTGCAATGTCCAGACTTATGAAGGGGCCAATAAAATCTGAAAATTCATCTTTTAATGAAATTTTAGAAGTGCAATATAGGTATTATCCAATAATATTTGGGATTTTGCCCACGAACCACACAATTTTGCTTCTTTATTGCTTTTTGAAAATTGGCAAGAATATGTAGGAGGCCCATTGCCCTATCACTATAAAGCCACTATATTTCTAAATCCTTCCTTAACCCTACTTGTATAAGGGGCTTCAACAAGTGAAAAAATTTGGAGTAGAACTCCCCGTATTCACCCAACCAACATGGCCATTGTTAATGTTGACTATTCTGAGAACTGTAGTTTGAAAAAGTAACATTTTCAAGTTTTGCTTCTAAATTTAGGTCATTTGCTGATACATTTGTACTGACTGTTCCCTTTTATTGGGAGCAGTTCTGGTTAAAAGTTTCTGATAGGCTCCAGTCAAACCACAACCTGGTATACTTTCCCTGCGTTCAATGAACCATGCACTCAAAAGGAGAAGCGCATACACTGTTCCGAGTCCAAATTCTTTCTACGTTGTCTTGGGAGGGATTTATAAACTTTCCTATTTTTCCTCTCAACACCCCCTGCAAACTATGGTCAACAGGGAGCTGGTGATTCACTGAACCAGAAAGCTTTAGTAGTAGTAGTAGTAACTTGAACTCAAGTTTCTAATATTAAAAATTTACTTAATAAATGAATTTTGAAGAGGTATACCCATGTTACTATACTGCAATAAAAACAACATAATCTAGTGACAGCTGAAAGAATACCAAGGTGTTTTTAGAGGTTTTTTAGCGTAAACTTTCATGTGATGAAACATACTTCCTGAGGACTTAAGCCAAGGAAAATTTGTTAGTCTTTGAAAGCTGAACTAACTTTAGCTGTTGTGAGTCCCAGGTCTGAAAGAAAAGTGGTAATCAAATCAATAAAAGTATGGCTGAAGTGGAAATAGCAAATGTGAGATCTGCTTTTCTACCCTCAATACACAGCAGTTGTAAGCAATTCTCACACTATGTGAAAAGTTGTTCAGTCATCAGTTCAACACTACTGCAAAGCAGGCACACGCAGCTGCCCCATGCACCAGACTCTGGTAAGGACAGCAAATGTTGATTAATATATGCATTTTTATTACTAGCTATAGAGGGACTTGTGGAAATAATCTCTGCCTCACATGTCAAAAGAGCTCACCTGGCTTTGGGTAATATGACTTGAAGTAAGCACTGAGGGAGTATAATTTTTGCTTCGTGTCAGGGCTGCTACTGGTGGAGTCTTACTTAAATGGCAAGCCTAAGAATGCTAAGAGCTGTGAAACAATTCAAAAGAGTATGAAGAAATAGAAAGGTGAGTGGGTGGTGCTAAAAGAGAACATAGATTGCATCTGACATCCTAGAACCTTTCAGTATCTTTCCATGACACTTTTACATCTCACATGTTTTAGTTTTGCCAGTCAAGCTGTTCTAACATTTGAGTAATCTGAGACCACAAGGAATATATGTATGGTTATAAAAAAGACATGCAAATTATCAGTGCCTAACTAATACATTCCTGCTGTTCAGTTGTTAACATATCTAATAAATGTTCTCATGAATACAAAGCATAGGTAACTCACTATCGAAGGTTTGCACATTCAAAAAGCACTTCCTACCTTTCCACCAGTAGCCTTTAAGACAAGTCAAGGTAACCCTAAGTAAATAACTCTTCTTATACAAGTCTTTGATCATGCCTTTCAAGTTTTAATTTATTTCCCCACAATTTACACCACAGTCCTGACCTGTCTAAACATATTACCATAATTCCATTAAAACTGGAGCAAGGGAAGGTTATTCCCAAAAGGAAAAATGCTCATTGCCTGATTTAATCTCAAGCAAGTGGATATGACGTTGTAGCCTCAAGCAATCAAAGAAACAAACACATTCACAAATCCTTTTTCTCCATGTACAGTATCTGTATATTCTCCACGTCTGAGAACCTTCAAAGAATGATCCAATGATCAGAATTAAACACCCGAACTTTTTCAGGAGAGTTTGGAAATTACTTTTGGGTTTCTTCCAGAAGCTACCAAGCAGTGCAGTTCAGTGGCTTCATTTTGGCATTTTAAAGTCTGACCTACACATGAAAGAAGTGCAGCTGGGGAAATTCTGAGAGTTAAAATCGCCCAAAAGTAACTTTTCCAAGCTGTGGCTAACATGATAGTACTTTTGGCAACCCAAATTTGTTTTAGTGCATTATATTTTGGAATTCCCCCCCCCTTCATAACTCGTTTCCCTTTTAAAGCTCCATAATACATATACTGTAGTGTACTGCATTTCATTTTCACACCAAACTCATGCAGGTTGTCTTACAATTAAGCCCTGCTGAAAACACAGAGATCAAGGTGTTTCCTTTCCAAGCCGACACGACACGTTGAAAGGTTTAAATTTTTGAAGTGGTAGCCTTGTTAGTTAAGAGTAAACAAAACAAAACAACAACAAAAAACATTGTGGCACCTTAAAGACTAACTCCTGTATTTAAATGTGAGCTTTCCTGGATCGTTTTTTCTTTCTGTTGTTGTTGTTTTGTTTATTCTCTGATAAAAGACACTGTGTCACCTTAAAGACTATCTGCTGTCTTTTAATGTTCGCTTTCGTGGATCAAGTCCACTTCGTCAGACACAAGAGTGAGAGACTTCATGGCATCAGTTTAGGATTTGATCGGACTCAACCCCGCAGAAGCTTTCGAAGAACTTTATAGACCTTGGGGGTGTTTGCAAAGCAAAAGACCAAAAACACCCTCCGATGACATGAACTCAACCCCAACCATTCAATTCCATGAGTCAGTGAGCTTTAATGGCGATGCCAACTGATGCCCCTCCCAGGTAAAGGTAAAGGTTTCCCTTGCTCGAAAGCCAGTCGTATCCGACTCTAGGGTTCAGTGCTCAAAGCCGAAGAGCCAGTGCTGTCTGCTTCTGCAGACGTTTCCGTGGTCATGTCATGTGGCAGGCATGACTAGACACCGGAGTGCACGGAACTCTGCTTACCTTCCCACCGAAGTGGTCCCTATTTATCTACTTGCAATTTCTTGGCTTTCGAACTGCTAGGTTGGCAGGAGAGCTGGGACAAAGACGGGAGCTCATTCCGTCCTGCAGCACTCGGGTATCGAACTGCTGACCTGCCACCTTCCAGTCAGCATCTTAGCCACTTGAGCCACTGCAGTCCCTCCCAAGGCTGTTATAATCCTTTCTCTCTTCCCCCCCCCCCCCCAAAGAATGGCAAAGTCTGTGTGTGGGAGAAAGCAAGTGTGCCACCCTCCAAGCCCTTACTTACCTGGCTGGGAATCCGGCGAGCGGGACTGGCATCTGCCCCAAACACTCTCCCAGGAGGAGTACGGAAAGGATGCCCGAAGAATAGTATTTTCTCTAAGCGGCGTGCTAAGAAAAGGCTTCTCTTTTCGCCTTCTCTCTCTCTCTCTCTCTCTCTTTCCCAGCCAGTTCCCGCCCCTCCAAAGCTTCCTCCTCCTCCTCCTCCTCCTCCGAGCGGGTGACGAATATTCCCCCTGCCTGCTTTAAGCCACCGGCCAACCTGGGCGCAGGGCCCCCGCCGGTGCCCTCCTCGCTCCCTCGGGCTCCCTGCTATCAATGGCTTCGGGAGGCACCAGAGCTCCGCCGCGCGCGGTTCCCAGCGACACCGCCGCCCTCCTCTCCCTCTCTTCAAACCATCATCCCCTGCCAATCCCCAGCTGCCAATGAGCGGCCTCCTCCTCCTCCTCCTCCTCCTCCTCCTCAGCAGCCCACGGCCTCCCCTCCTCCTCCCACCACTTTGCCTTTGGGCCGCCCTCGCTCGCCTCGGTCGGTGCTGTGTGTGGGGAGGCAAGGAAGGAAGAGCGAGTGGGTTGCTTGGGAGCGCGGGACAATAGCAAACAAGCAATGACACTTCTATACCGCCCCATAGAGGTAGAGACCAGGGGTGCCCGAACTTTTGGGGCTGCAGGCCAACCACGTGGTTCTGGGGGCTGGTCACTTTGGCCTGTGGGCCAGATCCGGCCCCTGATGCCAATTCATGCAGCTCATGAAGCCCTCCTCACTCCCGGAAGCAAAAGCAAAACATGCCCGTATGCGCCCGCTAAGTCCTTGCCACTCCCGGAAACAGAAGTAAAACGTGTTTTACTTCCACTTCCGGGAATGATGAGGACTCTGTGGGCTGGATGAATTGGTGTCAGGGGCCAGATCCAGCCCACAGGCCATAGTTTGTGTACCCCTGGGCAGTTCACAGAGTAATTAGCATTTTGTCCCTCAACATGCTGGGTATTCCTTTTATTGACCGTCCTCTGGAGGATGGAAGAGTCAACCTTGGATCCCATCAGGATCAAACTCAGTTTTGGCTACAGTGCCTTGTTCAAAAGCCAGTCATATCTGGCACTACGGTTTGGTGCTCATCTCTGTTTATAACCAAAGAGCCAAGCGCTGTCATGTGACAGGCATGACTAGACACCCAATTGCATGGAACGCTGTTATCTTCCCACTGGTGGTACCTATTTATCTACTTGCAATTTATACAACAATTTAACCACTGTGCCACCTGGGCTCCTTAGATAAGTTTAAAGGTTGCCCTTGCTCAAAAGTCAATTGTATCCAACTCTAGGATTTGGTTCTCATCTCTGTTTATAACCAAAGAGCCAGTGCTGTCTGGGTCAGGGCTCCTAAACCAGCTCATTTTGTTAGTACAAGAAACAACATCATCAGGAAACTCACAAAGTATAAAAGAAGAACTCAACCATCCACTTTGCGTACATCAGCTTTAGCCCTGAGCATCTCTGCAGCAGAGTACACTGCTCCAGTATGGAGCAGATCCACACACACAAAACAAGTTAATAGTGCTGTTAATGAAGCAATGTGCATAGTGACAGGATGCCTCAAACCTAGACCAGTTGAGAAAATATATCCTTTGGTTAGTATCGCTCTACTTAAGATAAGGAGAGACGTAGCAGTGGATGGTCACTGAGAGAACTAAGCAAAAGAATGACCCTCAACATCCTCTAAATGGATATGAGCCTCAAGTCCGCTAGCTCAGATCCAGTAAGAGGTTTATGGCAAGAACAAACATTCTTGAATGTTCACAAGGGCAAAACCAAATTAAAAGATAGAGGAAGGAGCTCCATGGACAAGGAACATCATTAGAGGATATAGCTGAGGTACTCAACCTCCCCTACGTCACTTGGAGGACCCTGAATAGGCTGAGAGTTGGAGTCCCTAAATGTAAGACCAACATGCTCAAGTAGGGGCTGCTGGTGGACAACAACACACGGTGTGAGTGTGGAGAGATACGGAATCCGGCTCATTTGCTAGTCTGTCAATAACTGCCAGAAACATGTACCGATGAGGGCTTAGGTTTGGCCAATGACAAAGCCAAGAAAGTGGCATGATTTTGGAAGTCCAGCGTTTGATCTGGACAGAAAGAGGAAGAAGACAGTCATCTTTCATTTCATCATTGTTGCTTATTGCCTTCTCTTTCTCCGCTCCAGGAAGATATTCCCAAATTGCGCGAATTGTCCATACAGCATCAGCATTACCTATACTGTATTTGCTCCTCTAACCCATCTCTTTATTTTCCCCAGGAATTTCTATCTAAAATAACCCACTTGCAAAAAATGTGTCCATAGAAAATAGTAAGGGTGGGGAGGGGTTTCAATGTAACTATCAATCTAGATATTTCTGGTGGCCTGGCTGTTTCAATTCCCCAGTATTTTTTGAAAGAGCATTCTTTGGGTCTGAGGTAGCCCACTTTATAAATCCTGTGTTATAAGCACTAAATTCCTAATGGTCGAAACCCAGTACAATCCAACAGTGCTGAGCAGTCACATATTCTGGAAACAAAATGAAAATGGAGCAATTCTACCCACACTAGAATAACAGTAGTCCTTGTCATTGATCCAAAAAGGTGTGGATAGGCATTGAAAAGGGTTGGGCTGCTTCACAATTGCCTGTATGTAGCATGGTTGTTAGAAAATAGATTGATCCTGACCATGCCAAAAGCAGTTCAGAATGTGAGATAAATGTGTGTCTGCTCACACTCCAACTTTCTAGAATACAGTAATACCTCATGCAAAGTCTGCTTCATACAACATCGGATTGATACAACATCACCTAATTCCTTGAAAAAAGTTGCCTCATACAAAGTCGTATGACGTTGTATGAGGCATTGGGGTTTTCCCAGGTTGCATTGTGCCTGGGCAGTATAAAAGGCAGGACACATGCGTGCATTGCTCTTGTGGGTTTTGCATGAGGCAAAGAGTGTTTAGGAGTGGTTTTGAGCGCAATTTTTATTTATTTTTATTTTTTTCGTCAGAATTTTTAGAAGCATTCCTGGGATTTTTGCAGCATTCTTCAGGTTCTTGGACAATCAGGGTTGTTTGACAAGTTTTTGTAATGTTTTTAGCCTTTAGACAATGAATTCTTAAAGTTCTGCTAGTTTCCTGTCTGTTTCCTTGACTTTGCCCTGAAGTCTGTGCTGTTACAGTACAATATATCTCTATGGAAATGACGTTGTATGAGGCATCGCGGCAAGGATTTGGACATTGTATGAGACATCGTGGCTAGGATTTTGCATGCCTCATACAAAGTCCAAATCCGTATAAAGTCCAAACTTGTGGAACCAAGTTTGGACGTTGTATGAGGTATCACTGTATAATGTTTTCAGGTTCTCCAGGACTCTTCACTAGCAAAAATACATTTCTGCTCAAATAGACATTGGTCATTAAAGTTATTTTTTTAGGACCTGTGATTTCCGCCACTAATCATGTACCATCAGTTTGGGTAGGTTATCCTGCTATGGTAATAGAGTAGCAATGATAGCAAACCTTGGCACTCCAGCTGTTCTTGAACTTCAATTCCCAGAAGCTCTGATCAACAGGAGTGCTGACGTGGACTTCTGGTAATTGAAGTCCAAGAACACCAGGAGTGCCAAGGTTCACCATCATGGGATTAACCGTACTGCCAGGAACTCAACGCTGTGTGTCAGGTGGTGGTTAACTAACCTGACAACCCTAAGGACTAACAGCCTTGGGTGCTGTAGTCCACAGGGAAGGGTGATGGTCCCCAAGTGGATTAAATCCCACTTGAATCCATCTTGATGGAGGGTAGCAGCTTCATCAATACTGACCTGGAGCTGATGAGGACTTTGCGTGCCAAAAGGGTTCAGGACCAGAAAGTGACTTGTGAAGCTGGGTCAGTGTTATGGGTGTCACCCTGCAACGCAGAAGGCAGATGAAAGGCCGTTGAATTATATTCTCAGGATAATCTTCATGGTTGGTCATCATGATGATCACCAATATTTGGATTCAGATACGGCAGAAGAAGAATCATGTACCTGTACATATGACTGCTTAAGGAAGATAACATCTTTTGACTACCCTTATGCTTACAATTAAGATGAACAGTGGATTCTACAACTTTTCCCATGCAGCTACCTTTTGGCAAGGCTGGCTGTATGCCACATGCTGTAATGATTCTTCCAATCCACACTATTAACTTTTAAGTATGTGGGACTTGGATGTCACCCATCAGCCCTAGTGAGAATGTCTACAAAGAAGGTTGGCAGGGGAGAGTGGAAATATTAGCTGTATAATTTGCAAATTGGGGACGAAAGAATACAAGACCAAAGATCAAATTATTCAAATCTCGTCAAGCAAGGACAACAATTCTGAGATTCTTCTGTCACCTGTGCTACATACACCCTATGGGATAATTTTCCAGCCCATATACTGTATGTGGATTCGACATTGTGCTTAACACAGTTGGCATGTGTTAACATGCCGCACTGGCATAGGCTCCATTTGCAGTAAAAATGTAGTGTATACATAGAGATGATTTTAAAAAGTATCTCTTTCTTATGTGACATTCACCCAGTGCACGTATGTCATACTCTCAGAAAAGCACTGGTTAGAGAAATGTTGCATGAAGCACATGTCATACGAATCACTACAATTTATTTTAGATGTTCCTGTTTGTGATTCTAATATCTTTGCAAGTCAGAACATTCAGTCCACTTCTCAATGTGCAAAAACAATCATTTCCTTTTAAAAAAAGATATCATTTAATTAAGACATCTGCCTCAAAATGTAATTAGCTCAGGAGAGGCAGCCAAGCCCTGCTTGATATATCCATCTGTCGTACATGAGCAAATGAAACAAATAAAATGCTGAGGTTATATATTGGCATCCAGATCACTTTCAAGCATAGATTAAAGCTATTCTCTTCCACAAAAGATGTTGAGTTCTTTTGGGGATAATCAATGCAGTGAGCACTGTGTCCTGCATAGCCAGATAGTCACTGGAGCCTAAGAAGCTACTTTCCCAAGCTGCACAATTCCATGAATTCTTCAGCCAAATGGGAGGTAAAAGTCGCCCTTGCTCGAAAGCCAGTCATATCCGACTCTAGGGTATGGTGCTCATCTCCATTTACAACCAAAGAGCCAGTGCTGTCTGCATCTGCAGACTTTCCAATGGTCATGTGGCAGTCATGACTAGACACCAGAATGCACAGAATGCTGTTACCTACCCACCAAAGTGGTACCTATTTATTTATTTATTTATTTACTTGCAATGTCTTTCTTTCGAATTGCTAGGTTGGCAGGAGCTGGGACAGAGGCAAGAGCTCACTATCTCATGCAGCACTTGGGTCTCAAACTGCTGACCTGCCAGCCTTCCAGTTTTCAAGTTCAGGATCTTAACCATTAAGCCACCACAGCCCCACAATGGGAGGGTAGCTCCCTTCAAAACTTGGAGAGGGGCACACTGCTTTCCCTGGTTATGCTGCAGTCAGCATGGCCAGTGTAACCAAAAATGATATAGTCCTACCATACAGGGCTGTTGTAATCATTGCTTAAATAAAGTATATCAGGAGTGCTCAATCTATAGCCATCTGCACCCTTTGGCTGCATGTTATGTGCCAGTCCCTGATGAATTGGACTGCAGGGAAAATGCTGATGCTACAGCCATCCAGGAAAATGCTCTTCTGAGACGTCGGCAGGGAAGCCCATCCTTATCTCAGATAAATGGGGCTGCAGTGGCTAAGTGGTTAAGAAGCTCACCATGTTAGCTGGAAGACTGGCATGTCGGCAGTTCGAGACTCGGGTACTGCATGACAGATTGAGTGCCCATTTCTGTCCCAGCTCTTGAGGACATGAAAGAAACCTCATTTGGGTGTTCCCTGAGTGGAGTTTTTTCTGCAAAAATCCTTTCAACTCAGAATAATTTCTGACACAAAATTATTATTACCTCAGATCAATGATCAAAGATAAAAGAAATGTAAGAAGATTTGAAATGTTTTAAACACCCAGTGCTCATTAAAATTAAGAGCTATTAATAATAATAATTTCGTGTCAGAGATTACTCTGGGTTGAAAGGATTTTTAGGGGACACCCAAATGATGCTCCTTTCATGTCCCCAAGTACAGCTCTCGGGTATCGAAACCCGACCTTCCAGTCTCCAGCTCAGTGTTTAACCACTAAGCCACTGGGGGAGCTGCAAGAGCTATTTAAATAGCAGAATGTTGGAATTTTATATGCTTTTACCCAAAAGGCATCTCTTCTAACTTATAAGTGTTTATCTGGCACTGCTAGGCCTACTTAACATACCAGACCTAGTGAAAAATACATACCCAGGTTGTACTAGTGTTGGCTTTACTTATCTAGAAGAATCTCAACAAGAATATTGTACCCGATGCCTGTTTACCCACCTCTTGTTAGCATCATATAATAGGTGTTTGGGAGCTGGCTGAAGCAGTTCCCTGTATTATGTTATACCGAAATATTCATATGTTGGGCAAAATACAGTAGATTCAGACAGACATTTGGTTGTCATAGAAGGCCTGAAATCCTGAGCCACACTACCTAAGCCACTTTGGTGTGTTTATATGGGAGAGTGGGAGACTGATATACGGTATATATAGAAAGATAGGTGAGCAGAATCTAAGCAGATATATTTTCTTTCTCTATGTCTCATTGGTAGAGCCTCATAATGAAAAATCTAGGACAACATTTTACTAGGTCATATTAAATAAAAGTTCTACAAAATTAACTAAAAACTAGAACACAAAATAATTATTTGTAGACAGTGAGGATTCCGCGTGCCCGGTTGGGCATCGGTGGCCTCTGGCAGAGGTTAAACCAGTGAGCAGACTCCTGGCCTCTGGCCTTTGTCGGCGAGCAAGGGGGGAGATTAATGGTAGGGATTAATCCGGCCGCTTATTGCCTGACCAGCGATTCTGCGAGGAGCTCATCTCGCTGACCCCAGTTACCCATTAGAGTAATGACTCATCTCTTACCCAAGGTTATGCCCGGTGCAAATAAGGGCTATGTTTGCCCCTGCCTAATCCCTGAACAATGGGACTCCTAAGTCCATGTTTGCCCCAGTCGATTAACTTCCCTTTGAGGTGTTCCCCATTAACCCGGGTACGTGGGTGAGGTAATTTTCCTGTCAGATGACGGTTCTGCCACCGTTGCGCTTTTCATTCCTATAAATGATGTTGCCTTTTCTCAATAAAGGACTGATCTGATCTCGCTCCGTTTGCCTCGTGTCGTTACTTGATCAGTCCTCCTCCGGGCTCCCCGGCCCCCCAGTGGCCCTGATTCCTTCATCTGGTGACCCCGAGATGTGATTTACTCGTGAGTAAAGGGACCCTGGAGAGGTCTACTCGCGAGTAACGATCCACGCGGTCCGGTTCTGCGCTTGAACCGCGACCTGTCAGCTTGGAGGACAGCGCGGCGCTCTGGTCGGCAGCCAGCCGGACAGAGAGACGGCCAGCGGCGAGGCATTCCAAAGAGGCATTCCTACAGCTTGCTCCCAGCTTTCGGGGAGGCTTGCGCAAAGGGAAAAACGCGTTCCGCTCAGGGCAGGCTGTGAGCCCCTGACAGCGCAGAGGCCGCCGAGGGCCCGTGGCAGAAGGTCCACGCTCCGAGGTCTACCCCAGACACCCGACGCCCGAACCTGTTGCCTGCAAAGACGCGTCGATCTTCGTCCCGAGGAGGAAACTTCAGAGGACCATCGCAGGTAATATGGGGACTTGTTCTCATAGACCAAGTCCGTCCGCTAGCCAAAGAACTCGGGAGCAAGAGTTCAGAATCCTGGCCAGGGTATTTCAGTTACGATTTCACAGCAGGGAACTAGCGAGACTTTTGGCGTACCTCAGGGAACACTGCCTACTTTACCCAGAAGTAGGTACGTTAACCCTGCAGCTCTGGGATCAGATAGGAGACTGCATTCAGCAGCCCCCCAAAGCTCCAGGAGGGATAGTTCGTACTTGGAGGAAGTGTAGGAAGCTCTTAGAACAGATCGAGCCAGTCCGGATAGAGGCCAATGAACCCCCGTTAGAAAAGTCATCAGGCAGGCCAGTCGAGCCGACTGCCCCCACGGCGCTCTATCCGTCAATTAGCTATCAGCATAGTAGCGCAGGGAGCATTCCCGCGGCGACAGCTGCAGACGTCACCAAAGGAATGCAAGGAATGAGAAGCGCAGGCGCTTCTCTGACAGCTCCAAGCTCCCTAGTCGTGAAGAGTGCCCTTCAGCGCACAGCAGAGATAGAATTCAAAAAGGGGGAATTGTCAGCGGAAGAACTAGCTGAGCTTAGACAGATATGCCCAATCCGAATGGAGATGGACGCGCTCACAGGCGCTCAGCAAATCGTCCATTCCCCAGTCCCGTACAAGCTTCTCATGGCTTTGCGGAAAGCAATCTCAGAGACAGGGCTCCAAAGCCGTTTTACCAGGGGCACGCTTCAGCAGGCGTGCGAGACCACCATGTGGATTCCCCATGACTGGAAAGCCGTCATGAGGATGATGCTAACCCCTAGCCAGTACATGATCTGGGACAGCGAGTATCGGCTCGAGGCTCAGGCCAGAGCCGCCAGGATGGGAGGCGCGGTAATTGCTGAACAGCTATATGGTTCAGGTGCCTTTGAGTCAATCAATGCTCAGATCAACCTGCCTCTCGCCACTCTCGAGATGTCAGCCGAGGCAGCCTTTAGGGCTTACTTCAAGATCCCAGCCACCGGCAAAGCGGCTAAAAATTACACCTCCATTAAGCAGGGAGCCCAGGAGCCCTACATGGACTTCATCAATCGCTTGGAAGAAGCAATCACCAGGCAGATTGATAATGAGCAAGCCCAGCAAGAGCTCATGATTAAGCTAGCCAAGGACAATGCCAACTTGGACTGCCGTAAGGTTTTGCAGTCGCTAGGCAATCGTCCTGACTTGACCTTAACGGACATGATCCGAGCATGTGCTGACGTTGGCACAGATTCCTATAAAATGGGTCTGCTAGCGGCAGCCGTGCAAGGGGGTAGAAGATCTCATCCTAATGGAAAGACCAAAGGGGCATGTCACACTTGTGGCAAGGTCGGCCACTTCGCTAGGGAGTGCCGATCCAAGGGAGGCGGACAAAAGTCCGGCCATTCCAAGGCTCCGAATACCCTCTGTCCGAAGTGCAAGAAAGGTTATCATTGGGCCAGGTTTTGTCCGAGTTCGGGAAACCGGAATCCGGGCACGTCTCTGGCCCCAGTCCAAACAGAGGCTTCCTTCACCCAGATCCAGAACTCCCCAGAACTAGACTAGATTCTAGGCACATTCCAGGCACTGCGAGGGCACAGGCCAGCCCCAAGGGTAGTACAGGGCTAGACTTGACTTGCCAGGCGGACGTTACATGCGACCTGCCAGGCACAGTCTATCTGGTCGATTCCCAGTACATGGGACCCCTGCCCAGAGGCTTTTTAGGTTTAGTTTTGCCCCGTAGTGTAGCTGGAGCACGCGGAATTTTCATAATTCCAGGAGTCATTGACTCAAATCTTTCAGGCGTTCTCCAAGTTCAGCTTTGGACACACCTGCCCCAAACCATTCACAAGGGAGACACCTTAGCGCAACTGATCATGGTTCCTTGTCACTCGTCAGCAGGCAGCCAGGGAAGGCTCAGTGACAGCGCAAGTGAGGCAGTGCAAGGATACCAGGTCTTAGCGACAGTGGAGACCAACATTGAGTGGAAACAGCGCCCCGTTATCGAGGTATTTTTGAACAAAAGAGTGTTCTCAGGGTTACTCGATACCGGAGCGGATGTGAGCGTGGTAAGCAGGAGTCAGTGGCCTAGGGAGTGGGCCATTGAGCCGGTCTCCGATGTGTGGGGGGTAGGTGGAGTTCAGGAAGCGTTTAGGAGCCGAGAGTGGGTGGAAGTCACAATCCCAAAGGCTGAGGGCACCGCGGTAATTCGGCCGCACATTCTTGACGTGCACGTCAACCTTTGGGGGCGAGACATTCTCCAGCAGTACGGTGCCACCCTTACTTTCGGGTAATGGCGTTGCCACTTAAATGGCTCACCGATACTCCGGTCTGGGTAGAACAATGGCCGGTAGTGGGAGAGAAATTAGTTGCTCTCAAGCAGCTAGTGAAAGAACAGCTAGACGCAGGACATATAGAACAGTCCACGAGTCCTTGGAACTCGCCAATTTTTGTGATTAAGAAGAAGTCGGGGAAGTGGCGACTCCTCCACGATCTCAGGGAGATCAATAAATGTATTCAGCCGATGGGTCCGCTCCAATGCGGCATCCCTAATCCTAATATGATTCCCGAGGGGTGGGAGATTCTAGTCGTAGATCTCAAGGATTGCTTTTATACAATCCCCTTAGACCCCAGGGACCGGGAGAGGTTTGCCTTTACGGTGCCGGTCGTGAACCACAGTGAGCCCACGCTCCGTTACACGTGGAAATTTTTGCCACAGGGCATGCTCAATTCGCCCACCCTGTGCCAAATATATGTTCACAATGCGCTGGAAAAGTTTCGAGGCCTTTACCCATAAGCCATAGTTTGTCACTTCATGGATGATATATTGGTAGCGTTGCCGCAGCTTGGCAGCGAAATGTTTTCAGACCTCCAGGCTAGCCTGGGGGACAAAGGTCTACTCATTGCCCCGGAAAAGGTGCAGAAGTCCGAGCCCTTCTCATACTTGGGTCATCGGCTTCTCCGCTCTTTTGCAGCGCCAGTCTTGCCTCAGATAAACCTACAGGACTCAGTCACCCTCGTAGAATTACAGCAGATTTTAGGAAACATTAATTGGGCCAGACCGTATTTCCGATTGGATACGGATCTTCTAAAACCGCTCTTCTCGCTGCTAACTTTAGGTAAGCAGCCGGCAGACCGGATAAAAATCTCTCGAGACGCGCGCTTGGCGCTCGAGAAAGTGAACCAGGTTCTCAGCCAGAGGTGGGTGGATAGGATCGCCCAGGGGCCATATGCCCCGATCCTGAATTTGTACATCGTACGGTCAGGATCCATGTTCACTGGGGCGCTAGGAGTAGACTCAAAGAAGGGAGCGAAAATTGTGGAATGGGTCTACTTGCCTAATACATCTTCACGGAACATCGTCCCGCCTCAAGAACTGGTCTCCGCGGTGGTCTACCGCGGCAGGCTGAGAGCTAGGGACATTTCAGGAAATGATTTGGCCAAAATTGTGGTTCCGTTTACTAAGGAACAAATTCATCAGCTGATGCAGCTGGGTGACTCGCTCCCGATAGCTTTGGAAGGTTTCACCGGCAGTTTAGCATATCATTTGCCCAAAGACCCCAGACTCGTCTCACTGCAAACAGGAACAGTCAGCTTGTTCGAATTGCTCTCGCTGGTCCCGCTTCAGGGGGCCAGAACAGTTTTCTCTGATGGCGGTCGCACCTATGGTGTTCTGACCTGGCAGGAGGGCGAAGCTTGGCACACGCTGTTAACCCTTCCACAGAAGTCCGCTCAGCGGGCGGAGTTGGCGGCCGTGAAGCTTGCCTTGCGCACCTTCGCCAAAGAATGGCTAAATATCATTACTGACAGTCTGTATGTAAGGAATTTGCTTCACAGTCTACCGGGAGCTTACATCACTCCCGCGATAGACAAAAATTTGCTTAGTCTGTTTCTCACCGCTCAATTTCACTTGCGAAACCGCACGGAGCCGCTCTATATCGCCCACATTCGAAGTCACCAAGACCTACCGGGTCCGATTTCCGCGGGCAATAGCAGAGCGGACGCGGACGCAAAGGAAATTCAGCAGCGTTCAGTTTTGGGAGTTTTTACTACTCCAATCCAAAGTCATGCCTTTTTTCACCAAAACGCCAAGGCACTCGCCAGACAGTTCAATCTGCCACTTTCTCAAGCCCAAGGCATAGTTCGCTCTTGCCAGCATTGTGCAGGGGCACCGGGGGGGCCCTCGTGGGGGGTCAACCCACGAGGGACAGAGGCTAATCAGGTGTGGCAGATGGATGTCACGCATGTGCCACAATTTGGGAGGTGGCAATACATGCATGTCTGCATAGATACCTTTTCACAGTTCGTTTGGGCTACGGCGCAGAAGGGGGAAACTGCAACCCATGTGGAGCAGCACCTCCTTTCCTGCATAGCTGCCATGGGCAAACCACAGCACGTGAAAACGGACAACGCACCATCTTACAGCTCTAGGCAGTTGGCCGCCTTCATGGCAACATGGGACATCAAGCATACTTTTGGAATTCCCTACAATCCGCAAGGGCAAGCGATTGTAGAGCGGGTCAATCGGACGCTGAAGTCCTATATTGACAAACAAACAGAAAGGGGGGAGCCACCAGCCCTCCCCAAGTCACAGGGAGAAGCACAGATGTGCCTCAACAAGGTATTGTTCACTTACAATCACCTTAATGTTTTTTCGGATTGCACGCCGCAGGAGAGGCACTTCCGCCGTTCGGAAGCTCTCCCGCGACCTATGGTCCGGTACCGAGTGCCGCCAGACCCTTCTTGGAGGGGCCCGGTGCCGCTCATAACCTGGGGAAGAGGGTATGCTGCAGTTATGTCTCCTACAGGTGTCGTTTGGATTCCAGCCCGGTGCGTCAAGCCTCACTTGGAACCTCATGGCGTGGACCCAGACCGACCCGAGTCCGATCCCGGAGATGGAGGACCTCACTCTGATCGAGGAGACCCACCGGGAGACGCGGCGGCTGCGGACCCCGGCACAGAGGATCACCTGGGGGATGGTCAAGACCCTTTGCTGTGAGGCCCGGGACGCCCTCCAACGCGAGGGGAAGGAGCCGACGCCGGAGAACTTCGTTGCAGCTGTCTTTGCCCAGATTCACATCAATTCTGTGATCTACACCATCATCCTGGCCCTCCTCCTGCTTTTGGGGGGGAGGCGTTCAGGCCGCTTCACTTCAGGCCAACGGCTTGCCGCCTGGTGAAGACCTCTCAGCACGGATGCGGTACAACTTGTGGGAAAGGTTGGCGGGCCTCGTCAACCGGTCTGATTTTTGCCTACAGCAGGACATTGGTTCTGCATCTATCCTCAGCACCTGTCTCATTCCCGTGTGCCACACTCTGGACGCGCGCACCAAGGATGGCGACTGGTTGCTGAAAGCGTTCTTTGGCCCACACACTCCTACCACCTTCTCAGCATATGCACGCTGGGGGGGGATTGCGACTTGCACCAACCTTGCCGGCTGACGCCGCCACTCTTCATACCCCTCGAGTGGCGATCAGCCCGGACGCTGCTTGTACCCGAATGACCGGCTGCACCTCAGGCGGTCAGACTCGGCGCCACTGCCTCGACCCCGGCAGCGGCAACTGGACTTGTAATAAACCAGAGACACTCATTTCGCTGTACGCTCATGTCACCCTACCCTCAGGGGGGTTTTTCACCTGCAACCAGTACACATGGAACTATATCCCTGCGAACCTGTCGGACTCAATGTGTTGTATCAGTCGTTTGACACTGTTACTTCCTACCAAGGACATGATTGCCCCAAGTGTAAATGACACAAATGTGCCAAATGTTGATATTTCCCCACTCATACGACACACGCGCACAACCCAGTTAGACAGCTCTTGTGACAGCAGCTTTAGGGTAATGAGTCCCGCTGAGTATGTATCTCTAGCAGTCAGCCTTGTCGGCGTGCCAGGCTTGGCCGTCGGCAACGCACGGAGGATTGGCCGCTTGGCTTGCGGTCTGGCCAAAGCCATTAACCATACCTCCACAGCGATAGCGCTCCTCAATCAGGAGCAGGCAGAACTTCGCCATGCTGTTCTTGACAATCGAGCGGCTATCGACTACCTCCTCTTGCTGCACCACCTGGGTTGCGAATCTTTTCATGGAATGTGTTGTTTCAATCTTACTGATAACTCCCGTAAGATCCAAAGCCAGATCACGAACCTCCACACCATAGTTGCAGGCATTACAGAAGGCTCCGCGTGGGGAGCTTGGTGGAGTTCCCTGTGGAATTGGATGTGGTCGTGGATTCCCTGGGGGTGGCTGCAAACGGTGCTTAAGGTAGTGGTGGGGATAGCCATACTAGGCATCACGATTTGTTGCCTTGCTCAGTGCATTCCCTCGCTGATCTCTAAGTGCCGCCCCAAAGAGAAACTCCGTGACGTCATTCACGCCCAACAGCTGATGCCGCTTTTGCGTGGGATCGCCGGCCAG